>NNCF01130856.1:521893-540871 GCA_002313205.1 Laupala kohalensis | reverse complement strand
CGGAACAGGGGAACCGTCATTCGCGTCCGGTAGGTGTTCTTGTCACACTGGACGTGAAGAACGCATTTAACTCTGTGCGCTGGAGTGACATACTGGACTCTCTCAAAGACCTCAAAGTGCCAGAATACCTGTTACGCATAATGGGGGATTATTTGCGAGATCGAGTCCTGCTCTACGATACGGAGGAGGGCCAGAAAACGAAGGCTATCACGGCTGGGGCAACACAGGGATCAATCCTGGGCCCAGACCTGTGGAACGCATCGTATGACGGCCTTCTGAAGACCGAAATGCCGCAGGGATGTACTCTAATCGGGTATGCTGATGACGTCGCAGCAATTATCATAGCCCGTGACGTGGACCTCGCACAGCTGAAGTTAAACCAAGTGATGCGGCGGGTCCACGGATGGCTCGAAAGGCATGGACTCCAACTGGCAGCGGCAAAAACGGAGATAGTGCTCCTGACGAAGAAAAGGATCCCCACCGCCCTAACTATGAACGTGGGAACACAACCGGTCGAGATCAGGAGCTCACTGAAGTATCTGGGACTCGAGCTGGACACGAAACTCACGTTCTGGCAACAAATAAGGCGAGCCGCGGACAAGGCAGCAAAGGCGACCAATTCCCTGAGCAGAATAATGGCAAACGTCGGGGGACCGCGTTCTAGCAAACGCCGCCTCCTGCTTAATGTTGTGCAAAGCATTATCCTGTACGGCTCTGAGATCTGGGCAGATGCTTTGCACAAGGAGAAATACAGGAAGCGCATCCTAGCAGTACAACGACGAGGCGCTCTGAGAGTGGCATGCTCCTACCGGACAGTGTCGGAGCCTGCAGCTCTCGCGATCGCGGGCGCAATCCCTATCGACCTGCTGGCGCAGGAGCGAAGACGAATCTTTCTACGGGACCCCGGCGACGAAAAGAGGACAGTCACCAAGGAGGAAAGAGCGGAGACGCTGAAGCGATGGCAGGAGAGGTGGGACGCGGAGCCCAGAGGCAGATGGACCTCAACTCTCATAAGAGACTTAAATAAGTGGACGCATCGCAAGCACGGCGAAACAAACTTCTACCTGACGCAATTCCTTACCGGGCATGGTCTCTTCCAAGATTACCTCCATAGGATGGGTAAGGTGGAAACACCTAACTGCCTTCACTGCGGGGCGGTCAAGGATGATGTTCGACACACCTTCTTCGACTGCCACAGATGGAGAGAAGAGAGGTTGGCGATAGAGGGGGAACTAGGACACGTAACTCCCGAAAACATTGTTGGGGTCATGCTTCAAAGCCAGGAGCACTGGACCTGCGTTGCCACGTATGTCCAGTCGGTGCTCATGGCCAAGAAAGCATAAGGTGAAGGAAGAAGATGAGGAGGAGGACGGCCCATGATGGCCTAACGAACGGCACCATCCTGAAGTAATGCGAAAGCGGTTCCGGGGTGACCCAGTGCCAGGAGACAAGGGTTAGCGGTTTTAGTGCGTGAAAGTCGCACACTACTCAGGAGTGCGGACCCTCCTGAGTGTCCATTAGGATTTCCGCTGTTGCCCTCGTAAAAAGAAAAAAAAAAAGAAAAAAAGTGTACTACTCATAAAAATAAAATTATAACAATAATAATAATTTATTCAACTGCATAGATTACTACAATGATGTATGGCAAGTCATAATTCTAACTGCAATACAATAAATTTTACATATAAGAATAACAACAATATAGTAATTTTAAATACATTTAACAATATTAATTTAACTTTGTCGAAGTAGAAGTGCACATAAAGATACAACTTCTACTTTGACTGAGTTAAATTAATATTTAGAAATCTCTTAAATTGCAGTGACAAATCAGCATGTTAAGCTGAAGGTCCCGAGTTCGAATCTTGGTCCTGTCTCCCATTTTCATTCAACATAACATAATTAAATTAATATTGTTAAATGTATTTAAAATTACAATATTGTTTTTATTCTTATATGTAAAATTTATTATGATCGCAAAATTGTATTATGGGTTGTTACATAACATACTTACATATCATCAATTTCAATGCAGAGAAACAGAATTTAATGGGGTCAATACTTTCGAAATAGAAGTGAAAGGATTGACTAAAGGGATCATTTAATTATGAGTATGGGCTGTGTGGGCCCAAGTTGTTTCCACCCCCCTTGTCTATGTCAGTGAGGAGGACAAAATAGCAAGTAGCATGATGGCACACCTTCAACACAGCTAAAATAAGAAATTTTTTAAAGAAAAAGAAATGCACTTCTATGTGTGAAGTATTCAAAATAATAAGTTTTATTTGTAATTTATTGTCATGGGTGAACAGCTATTCGAGATAACCAATTTTTCTCCCCCCTCCCCCAAGCTGAGGATGTTATTTCCGGAGGAAAGGGATATCATTTGTTATACATATATTTGTGCATGTGTACACATATAAATATTAGAAGTACAAAAGGGACAAATTTCCTTTAATTTCGGGGAAGAAGGAGGTGATTCCCCATATACCCCGCCCCCCCAAAAAAAATCCCCGTATACCCCTCCCCCCCAAAAAAGAAAAGAAAACACGACCCGTTTGTGCTTGTAGTTGAGGAATTGCGAAATTGCACATCGGAAGTTGCTGCATTTACGAGTACATTGCACGAGGGAGTACATAAACGTAGTTCAATTAAAGCGCCAATCATTCGTCATCTTGTTCCGCATTTAGTCAGTTTTGATATAAATACCAACAAATGTTGTAAAATTTGGAGAAACATAAAATGCGGGCTAAACCACAACACTAAGAAACAGGAAAATTCGGATTTATTAAAAAAATAATTAGATAAACAACAGCAGTTTTTAAATAATTAGTAAATGGGGAACATGAAAAGTGCCCCAGAACACTGGGGAACTTAAAGAGTGTCGAGGAAGAAGATAAGGAATAGGGGGCGGGGGAGTTTACAAAATATCTTAACTTGGGCAACGCAAAAAGATATTGGATTCAAAATTTCTTGAGGGTTAAATAAATGTTGGAAAACCTCTAGTTTGCATCACTTTAATAAAACCTCGTTTACTGAATAAGTATATTCTATAAATAATTGGAGAATAGAAAAACATTTTTTAGACTTTTTCGGTTTGATAATAATTTTTTTAATGTTAGGAATTTATCGGATAAATTATTTACGTTAAATGAATAATTTGTGATACGAATAACTGATGACCCATAAGAATTCTTTGGTCGTAGTTTTGAGGTGTGTGTTCTGCAAATAGCAATTGTTTGTATTTAAAAACAAACAGTGAGTGTGTTTTATTTGTTGACAGGAGAAAAAGAAGATAAAATTTTTAGTTTGAATAGTCTTTTCTATTCTACTGATGTAAATATAAAATGTAAAGTTAGAAAAATCGATGGATAGAAGAGGTAAGTCTTAAAATCACTTTCCAGTTACTTGTTCATTTATTTTACTCAAAGGACAAACTGTATTAAGGTAAGCAAAGTTTTCACATAATTTTAGAAAATGAAGAATTGAGAAAAGGTAAAATGACGAGAAAACATAAACGTGAAAGTCGTGGAGTTCCACCATCTACGTCTACAGATTCGTTAGAGGGACTGAAAAAGCCGAAAAGGTCTACAAGTTCCTTAAAGAAAAAGTCGCTTGAAAAACGNCCAAAACCAAAGAAAGAGACAAGAAAAAAAAATCGTGATAGTCGTGGGGTTTCATCATCTACGTCTACAGATTCGTTAGAGGGACTGAAAAAGCCGAAAAGGCCTAGAAGTTCCTTAAAGAAAAAGTCGCTTGAAAAACGTCAAACAGCCGGAGATGCATCGACACCAAAACCAAAGAAAGAGACAAGAAAAAAAAATCGTGATAGTCGTGGGGTTTCATCATCTACGTCTACAGATTCGTTAGAGGGACTGAAAAAGCCGAAAAGGTCTACAAGTTCCTTAAAGAAAAAGTCGCTTGAAAAACGTCAAACAGCCGGAGACGCATCGACTCCAAAACCAAAGAAAAAGACAAGAACACCTGAAAGTGAGAGGGTATCGTCGTCATCTTCATATTCGTCAGCGGAACATAAACCCAACAGGCGAAAAGCAACTTTCGCTCAAAAACCAACATTGCCGGGTTACACGATGGGTAAAGACAATTTTGAGCGACGCAAAACCAAACAAGTAGAATTAGAACAGAAGAATCAAAAGCAAAGAAGGAAACAACAAGAAAAGGAAAATAGGCTTTTACAAGAGAGAAAAACTCTCATAGATCAGGTAAGAACAGATCCTCGAAAATCAAGAAAGCCACAGGCAGCTTCCACGTTTCCTTCTGAAGCTTCCACGTCCGAATCTGTGATGCCCAAATCGACAGAGAGCACAGAAGCGTCTTCAACGATAAGAGCCGCATCGCGTACCAGAAAACCAACCAAACGTGCAGACTCACGGAGTACTTCAGCCGGAACAACAACATTGGACTCGGAGAAACCAAGAGCTATAGAAAAAACGTCATCGCCGACAACAAAGGAAACAAAAGCAGGTCGAGAAGCGCAAGGTTCCAATAAACCAACGCCAAAATCTTCCCGCGATAAGCTGAAAAAAGGAGGTCGCAGCAAAAGTGCACCGCATAATATAACTAAACCTAACGAAAGGAAGAAAAGCGCTGAAACAAGAAGTAAGAGCGAACCTCGTAAATCGAAGCAGGAGACTTCTTCTTCAACTATATCTACACCTTCCTTTACACAAAATCAATCAATCGCGATGCAGAAGAAATCAGATTCTTCCAGAGATCCGAGTCAATCCGGAAGATCTCCAGGAAAATCTCCGGAAAAATCCCCAAAGGAGGAGAGAAAAACATTTGTCGAGTTGGAAAAGCAACTGAAGCAAGAGAGGACTCAAATGCAGACGAAACCTGCAGCGAAATCCACACGAAAACCAACCGCACCTTCGACTACTCGGAAACTGTTCAATTGGACGAAGAAGGACGCCAAAGAAAGCGTTGCCCAAGACAAATCGAAGCAGACCCTGTCTGTACCAAAGAAAAGCGATGACGTGCAATCAATTGACATGACGGACAGCGAAACATCGAGTATTATGTCATTGAGAACTTCACGAAAGAAACAGAAGTCATCGAAACTTCAGAAGCCGAAGGCGGACGATACTCCGCGTGCGTTTCCAGCTCACGGCGAGGAGACGACTGCTTCCACTGCTTCAAAGACCGTGAGCTATGCGAAACGGGACAAGATGTTGAAAGCGCGCGAGACGGGCATCGAGAAGAGCGCAACCACGCGGACCCGCGCCACCGAGGAAGGCACTCAGACGACTAGGAAAGGGAAGATGCACAAACTCACCATGATCACGGAAACAGGCTACACTGAAATTTTGGCTTCCCTAGTGCCCGACGAAATCATATACAACGTCCATGAAAAGACCTATAGAAAGTACGATGTTTGTCTTCTGTTCGGAGACGCCTCGGGGTTCACAGATTTGTGCGAGAGGTATAGCAAAACAGGAAAAGGAGGTCCGTCTCGATTGACTGTCGTGTTGAACAGTTTCATAGGGACTATGGTTCAAGAGATTATGACGCATGGCGGTGATGTTCTCAAGTTTTCTGGAGATGCGTTTTTGTCTTGGTGGAAAGTGAACGAGACTTTGACGAGTCTCCAAGATGCTGTTGCATTAGCTATCGAAACGGCTCTAATTATTCAAAAACGATTTGGGAAATACGAAACTGATGTAGGGGTGAGTACATTTTAATCCAATCATGTTCCCTGTAATGTCAACAATTGATATTTCCAGCATTAATTTGTTGTAAGAGTAACTGAAGCAAATTCATTTTTACCAAATGGTAAAACGATTTCAAAAATTAAATTTATTATATTATTATTTTGTACGACTTGGATGTAACTATTCCACAGTCTATCATCCCTATCCTGTGGTCAAACATGAGGATTCACAGAGAAAGGGTTAGAAAGGGTGAACGAAAGAAAAGAGGAATGATGAATATAGGAGAAAACGGGAATGCCTCGCGATTATCTGTCGAAGATATTTTTAGTTCATTACGATAAATTCCAACCTTAGTTTGAACAGCCGACTGCAAAGGCGGTAGTTAAGTACCTAACAAATACATCACGTGTTACCCAAAATTTAAAAAAACAAAACATGTTTATTTAAAAAAATTATTTAAAAAAGTATTTACAAAAGCTAAACACCTTCGCGACTTTCACCTCTCAAATATACTTTTCCAGCCCACACTTCTCATACTATACGAGCGACATATTTTCCCTCCTCCGCCCTAGATCGTCAACCGTAAACTAAATGCTTAAAAAATAAAAACTAGTTTAACGTAAAGAACCTTAAAATACTGCATTGTAACAACATTAACTAATTATGTTCACCTGGCCAAATGAAAACGGCATTCGCAGCAGAAATGAAATTCTTTAAAACTCGGGTAACATTCTAATTAACTTCCTTGAACCCCGTATTGCTGATCACACACAATAAAATTACATTTACTAAACGTAAGATTGTTTATTTCTAACTGTACGCAACTTGGCACGGTTGTGTACATCATCTCTGTAGCGCCATCCTGGCCCAGGTTTTTCTCCGGTTTTCCTCCAACAAGTGGCGGATTTTTCTACGATGGGAATTTCATTAATACCTTTGTTCTACTAATCTCGAATTTTTACTGCACAAATATCTACAATTTACTTAGGAATAATAAATGGATAACAGTACGTATTTATTAAATAATTTATTTTATAAATATCAAATCCGCCACTGCCCATGAACCCTTGGTCGGAATTGATATGATGGATGGTCCCTTGCTTGTTTCCGGAGAGTAACTTAGTTTACAGCCCCCCACGTGGTCATACGCAGTTTGCAACTGCTTTTTTGACAATAAAGTTTATCTTTTTCTTTTAGGTAACAATTTAACCAGTTTTATTTTTCTAATACCTTAACTTACAAATTGCGGGATAGTAGACCTAAGCCTTTTCTGACTGCCCTGCTCTCTTGAGGTGCGACCCAAGTTCTTACACATTGATAATGCCGCGTATGTTCAATCCCTGGCGAAAACTTTCCGCGGAATGTGAGAGGAGCGTGAACGAAGTGTGATACCTGGGATGCGAAGGAAGTGTAAATTGAAACGGCCAAGTGAGAGGGATGTAGGAGTGTGTAAGCGTGCGCTCGTACTGTGGAAGACTACCCGGAGTACGTCTGCAGCTTAGATTCGACTCTGAAGAAGGCCACAATAGAGTAGCCGAAACGTTGCTAGTTCTGTCCATTAAGACGCGGTTTGTCCCGGACAACCAAGTATATACATCGACTCCAACCGCGGAAGCCAACGTTTACATTCACCAAGTTTGATAAACATCCTTGAAGTGTCATAGATTAGTATATCGGACTAAGGAAACATTCAAACATTCATTATTTATTAATTTATCTTACGACTTTTTTTGCAGATTTTCTTTTACAAATATTTCAATCTGTTGTACATACTTGATTTTGAAATAATTTTCGAATAATAAATCTTCGTTCATGAACTTGTATTAAAAACAACAAATAAAAGAAAAAAAATCAAACAATTATAAGAACACTATGAAGTATAATTTTATTTTTTATTTATTTTATTTGTACAAACTATGCAAATAAAAAAAAATCATTCAACGAGAAAGAATAAACATTTTAGCGCGTTGCATCGGGCACCGTACAAAATAACAAAAGACGTCCTACGTGAGTCGCTTTTAAATGCATGCGACGATCAACTTTGGAATTTTTTAAAGTTATGTTTCTTATTTTATATCAGAAAATATGTTCTTTCACTTCACGACTTTTAATTAACTCATTCATGATAGACTCGTTTCTAGTGACGAATATAAGGACGGCAATGGGACACTTGCCACCGGAGGCCCCCTCGCCTAATGTATTCAGGATCCTCGAAGCAAAGAGGAAAGTGTAATTTAGAAATAATGAATTCAGTATATGTAATATATGAAAAATAAACAATGTTTTTCTTCTCTTTTCACGGTATTTACTATGCTAACAATTACGATCTACAATTTCATTTACTTCGGTACTAGTCTCCGGAGAGCTTTGCAACCTTGGTCTTTGTCATTAGATCCACCGCTGCTCGTTTCACTTGAACTATTTGAATAACGGGTAGTGAGATTTGCGAACAGAGTACCGCTATATTCTTCTGAATGGATATCAGACCAGTATGAAGTTCAAACTAACACATTTCACTATTTATCAGGGAACGACCCAATTGGCTTTAATTTAATTTTTTTTCACATAACCACAAAAAAGTTTACATAACTGTTAATTATGTAAATTGTTGTAATCAACAAACCAAATAAAGTATTAAAAATACTTAAAACATTAATTTTATTTGAACAATAATAAGAATATATTTCTATATGTTTTGAAAACGATAAAAATAATATGAATTTAAAAAAAGCGACCGTTGTTCGCTAATTCATTGGCACTAATACTATAAATGACTCAACGTCTAATTTGGTACTCATCTTAAAGTTTGTTTTATTTTGTTTTAAGATTGGAGGAAGCGATGAAAAAATGACTTTTATGATTAATCCGTAATGGCAGCTAAATTGTCACTTTCCCTTTTCTTATTGAACTTGGTTTTCTCCAGGTCAAGGCATTTTTAAGGGTTTTTTTTACTGCTCAAGTATTCTCGCATACCCTCCCCCCTATAATCCAAGGGGAAATTTTTACAACCTGTGGTTTTATGATCAGAACATGTTTTCTTAAGCTGTTCCCTCAATATCGAAAATATTAGTTATTAATTAAGCAATTTACATATCTTCAGGATTTAATTATCAAGGTATTTTATTAGCAATATAATTAGCATGGTCAATTTTTTTTTCTTAACAGTATTACATTTGTTTCATATGAAAGAAAACTAATTTCCAATAAACTTTTCTCGCAAATAAAATATTTTCCCTCGCTGTATAATTCAGGTTTCGAACTGCGCAATTGCTCGTCCGCACTGCATAAGTTGTGCTGTACTGCACGTTAAAAAAAGCCCTGCTCCAGATATGGAGCTAATGTGACCAATGACGCAGCTCGTATTGATAATTTTATGGAACCAAATGATGTATAGCGATATATCAACATAACAATGAAACTATGTGTGACAGCAACATTGAAATATTACATCCAATTGATGTAACAATAGTAATTAAGCATAGTTGTAATAGAAATGAGCCTAATTAGTTCATGGAAAGGCAACTTATCACCTCTGGGTTTCATGCAGTTTTGCTGATGTCTTCACTAGGAATTAGTAATTTTGATATAACCAATGCAAGTTGTAAGATTTACATGTTGCATTTTACTTTTCTCCAATTAGGTGACACTGCGAGTCAAATTGGCAATTTCTGCCGGCCAAGTAGGTTTTTCATCCATCGGCACTGAAGATACCAAACATTACATTGTATTGGGAAGACCTGTGATGGATGTCAAAGTGGCTGAATATCTGTGCGTGGCTGGAGACATTATGGTGACACCCAGGGCGTGGACGTACGTTAATCCTCAAGATTATGACCACGAATATATGCCAGACAGTCAACACGTCAAAGTAAGACTTTTAGTAGCATCTATGAAATTCCATAACATTCAGAAATGAAACTCTTGCGATCTTTCTAAATTTAATATGATCGGTTCTGTCTTGAGTAACTATTCATCAACGCAGACCAAAAGTAATGGAGACACGAAATGAAGTTTTGACAGGGAACTGCTTTCATATTGTCCAATATTTATTACTACTCTCCAAGACAGAATTTTTTGAACTCGCGTTTTTAAAGGACTGAATTAAGGTGATTTGTGAGTTTTCGAGTTTTTTTCTTCACTATATCACACGAAGTATTTGAAAGAAAGTTTTCGCACTTAATTAAAATACCTAAAACGGGTTTATGGGTAGATCGATAGGCTTTTTGTGTGTGTGAATATGGGTCGAAATGTTTTTGGGTGTTTGTCGTTCGTGCAATGGTATATTACTTTCTCTATATCTTACGGACTAATTGAGATGTCTTAGTTTTTTTAAAGTAAGGGTAGTTAAACTAAGAGACGTAAAAACTAATTTCTGAAACGTTAGATATTTGACTTTTAAAGGGAGACAATTGAATATATTTGGGGCTTATCGCGACTAACACATCCATCATCCGTTAGAAAACAAGGGGTTCACAATTACTAGGTAGGTAGAGCTCCTCTATTACTAGACCCCGCTACTAGAATGAGATGTGGCGAGCAGCTCGCTCCAACCTGTTTGACCCCACAGTTGACCCGTAACTCATTTTACAGCAGGATGAGGGTGAGAGTGTTGAGGTGTGATGAAAAATTTTCACCCCACCAGGATTTGAAGCCAGCAACTCAAAAATTAAGACATGAACTTGAAATGTTGCCGGGTAGTCTTTTATATTGAAGAAGCTCACCAAAAAATTATTGGGATGTTCTAAGCCATTATTTAAAAGTACCAATAATTCTTGAGTTTAGGCAACAAAGTTTATTACTTTCTCGACGTTTCCATAGCGTACGCTATCTTCATCAGGGCTTACTTACTCCTTAATACTGATCCATCCGTACACTACTTCATCAGCAAACTCACAACCACCAACCATCGAAATTAAAATTGTGTTAAAATAGTGGTTTAAGTGTGGTTGTCTTCATCAGCAAACTCACAACCACTATTTTAACACAATTTTAATTTCGATGGTTGGTGGTTGTGAGTTTGCTGATGAAGTAGTGTACGGATGGAGTAGTATTAAGGAGTAAGTAAGCCCTGATGAAGATAGCGTACGCTATGGAAACGTCGAAAAAGTAATAAACTTTGTTGCCTAATCGCAAGAATTATTTATACTCTCCAAAACAGGATTTTACGAAATTCCACTCCGATTTAGGATGATTTGTATTCTTTCGAATTTTTGCAATTTCTTTTGTTTCTCGAATTTCCAAAAACGACGTCGACATATCGTGAATGGAATGGAGTGTAGGGTGTGAGTGTCGTTGCAGGTGCTGGCGCCGGGCGTGGGATGGCGCCATATCATGGGAGGATACGAAGGTGCTGGAGAGACGGCCGACACTCGTCAGGATGAATGGGCTCCCGAGGAACGGGGATTGGGGAGCATCCTCTTCATGGGCGGCGAGGACGACAGGGTCATGGCGGACGTCGAGAGCTTATCCTCGGACGAGATGGAGGAGGAGGTCGAGTCGAAACACTTATCTGTCATCATCGTTCATACACATTCTTCTTATTCGTCATTATGTACATTATTATTACATGCTTCCTTATTACGTTATAGAAATTACGTCCATTATATTTAATTATCTTTTCAATTATTACTTGATAATTTACGGATTTCCGATTTTCAAATAACTACTTTCTTTATCTAGAATCTCAATATTTTTAAAGTCATTTTGAAGATCGTTTTCTAAGCGATATTTCGAAATTACACTTTTTTCTGAATTGATTATATTCCTTTGTTATTCTCTGACTTTGTGAAAAAATTGTAAATAAAATGAGTTAAATGAAAATATACGTCTGCAATGGCCGTGTAATTGAAAGTATTATAAACTTATATATTCCTTATTATAAACTTCTTTTATCACATACAGATTCCTACTTTTTACTCTTAGATGGCTGTTGTGTCTGTAACATGGTCATTACACGGCACTTTACATGATCATTACAATTATTAAATGAAGGTATTCACGGCCGGAATTATGCAAAATGAAAACCAAAACAGACCACGGCTACTTAGCCCGGAAAACTCTTTCATTTTGCATTACAATTATGTTTAATACATTCATTTTATTATCCCAATAGTACCACCCTCTTGTCCGTATGTATCTCTTCATAGTATGTTTACCCTTCTATTCTTTTAAATTTCCTTTTGGTCTGATTAAACACGTCCACCGCGCGACAACAGTGGCAGTACAATCCATTGTATAGATCTCTTTTAATGACCCAATATCTATTATCTTAAACATGCTTCTCCTCCTGCTTAGATCTCTCTTTCTTTGTACATCACGCAATTCCCCAATTTCTGGCTGAAATATCCGGTAGCTTTCAAATACTTATCTTTCTCCGATGTACTTGCTGTTGCTCCGCACTCCCAGCTTCTCAGTCCGCAAACGTCACGTCTGTATGATTGTAAAAGTGTATGTATATAATTAAAACGTTAAAAGACAATAAAACAAATTGAAAAAGAAACACACTAATGTCACACAGGTTGGACGGAACAGTTTCGGCTTACGCTTTTAGTCACGTAGTTATTCAGTTACGAAGTTGAGTATATTATGGTTTTGAAAAAGAACTAAAACGTTTCATTCATATCAGAAATTAGAAGTAGTTTTCTCTCAGAGATGTTTTTTTTCTACTTTTCTTTGTATGGTCAATTTTTATTTTGTTATTTGTTTCGTTTTGTTTTCTTTGATTTTAATTTTTTTTAAAGTTAAAATTATTTAACAAGGGTTCTCGGGAGAAACAGGCAATGTCACACCTAATTTTTCAGGAATCACCTTTTTCTAGTTGAAATTTAAATATTTATCACAATGCACAACATTTCCAAAGCAGTGGCTGATCCAAGTCAAAAATATTTGACAAGTTGAACGCTCTCTCTATATTTCACGAAGTCAAGACATATTCGGGGGGGGGGGGGGTTAGAGTGATCGCCCCATCGCCCAATGAATTTGACTTGACTTTGTAAAATACATAAAGGAGAGCTTTAAACTCGTTAAATATATTTTCATTTGAATTACAGTACCTAGAACAATGTTCCTAGTTAACATCACCGGGACACCTCTTGTCACTACTTACCCTTTCCATTGCATTTCGTCCCGAACGGTAAAGGATTTTTATATGCAGAGCAATGTCATTGAATACAGAAGTTTGTTTCAAAAGAACACTTCACACAATTGTGGAAATAAAATAAACACTTCCGCTGATATAAATGTATTTTATTTCCACTATTAATAAAACGGGTGATTTCTCAGTGGACGAAACTTTCGGGGAGGGGGAAGGGGGAAGAAGACAAAGTTTCCCCTCCCCCCATATCATTTGCTGGATCCGCCTCTGTATCACAATGCTATTACTAAATGACTATCCCCCATCTTCACATCAAACCGGAACATTCAAAAACCTCTTGTCCCAAACTTTTCAATAAATTATCTCAAAAAACACAATTTTTGACATTTTCACTTTTCCCGTGAACCCTTGAGACGGTACGTTTAGGAGAGGCCAAAATTGGGTGTGTACCCATATACTTCCATAATGATAATTTAAGTACCCGACAAAATCACCTGAATGGAGACGTGCCAAGCGTTGAATTTTGCTTCCGTTTCTGAATTGCGACAGATGGAGACCAAGGAGACTCAGCGTGAGTTAGCTTCAACGAAGATGTCGCAACAAGACGAGATCACGTCTTTGCGCCCCAGCGTCAAGTACGCTCTCAAGAACAGCATGAAGGCGATACTGCGGCCGTACGTGATCAAGCCGGTGTTGAAAGGTTTGGACATGGACGAACCCATCGAGTATCTCACGGAAATGAGACAGGTAATCCGGAACGTTCGCTTCAAACATAGTGTTACATATCACGTACAAAATTGTAGGGACGATACGTCACATTTATATTAATAACAATCATCAAGGTACACACGTCTCTCGAAGGAGATACAATTAGACAAAGACAGAGTAAAAACGTTGTGTAAATCATTTTATTGAGGGAAGCGAGGAAGTGATATAGGTATTCAATGTTGAACAACAAAATACAAGAGATGTTTTTCGGCTCATTCGCAGCGATACAGGCCTCGCACCGACGCGTTGCTGTTGCGGTGACGCAATGATGCGAGGAATTTGCGATACTCCAGGTAGAATAGGCCACGATAGGATGCGAGGATTCGCGATACTCCAGGCCACTAGACCCTCTGGTGGCTCAGGTGGGCGCGTTCTTGCTCTTCACCAAGTCTCCCCGGGTTCAATACCCGGTGGGAACAGAAAAATTTGTAGCTTTTTACATGAATGTCCCCGTTCATATAGCTGCGACAGCTGAAAAGCGAACCCTTCTTCCTCTATCCACCTCCTGCTAGTATCAATAACTCTATTACTAACCACTTCTACTAACCCCTCCACGTGGGTCAAGTTGTTGGTAAACCCAGCTAACCGGCTCACCTACTAACAATGGCCTACCACCCAACTCCTACCTCCTATCGCTCCATGTAGATAAGCTTCAATAGCATGCTACATTTACCATTTACAAATACTACAATGGATGTAGAATGTACTCGCCAATCCATCGGTCGGTGCGAGGTGTGTAACATCGCTGATAACGGACCGGAACACCTATATCACTTTCATGATTCCCATACTAAAGTGCTTTTTACTTTCTCATGTACGTAGTATATAGAAAGTATTGTAATCGTGAAAAAATTCGAAAACGAGATTTTTACGGAAATATCCGTTTTGGTGACCCCTGATTCCGAAACAGTGGTTTTTGACTGGACGTCCGTCCGGTCCGTCTTTTCGCAGTACTCCTGACCGAATGGAAAAATATTTTGTTTTCATTTTTCGTATTTAGGGTAGAATTTATTTCTGACATATGCACGTCCTTTAAATTTTCTTTTTACTTGAACACAAAGGGCACTTTACATGAAGTTCAAAGTACATTTTTGAATATTTTTCAAAAACTGATCCAACGATTTTGCTTAACTTTTCTGTACGTAAAGTAGAATTAGTATGCATTACATCCGCATTAGCGGTATTTCGCTTGAAAGTTTGGTATAGACGCAGTAAAATAATTTCTATCTGCTACATTTACGCATTTGTTTACTGTTTCAAGAAGCTTGAACAATATTTACCAGTGTAAATGAACCAAGCAGGCGTAGATTACACTGTTAGTAAACTGAAATGAAAGATATGATAATGATAAAATACATAAATTTCTGTCTACATCGAAATTACATTTACACAACACTTTTACCATATTTATGATTGATATGTCACTATTTGTTTTGAAATATTATTCTGAATGTTTATTTTACTCTCAAATATAAGACAGTAATAAGTCCATCTAGCGACTTTGAGCATGAACAGAGCACTGGAAGACGACCAAAATATAGTGGACCACACCAGAAACGACCCTTTCACTATATAATTTTTTCATTCTGTGCTGCAGACGGAGAAGCGTATATGAGAAAGTATGTGCAATGGTTTTGCACCACTATGATTTGATGCGTGAGGATGTTGATTTATATTATTTCTTATCGTTTTAAGAATTAACTTGGCTACCTGCTTTTTTTGTAAGAGGAAATAAATAAAACATACAACATCAACTATTTAACCGAAATTGATCGTAGGAAAGAAATTAATTTTTTATTTTTAAACGAAATTATATTAGAATTTTGATGCTCTGCTTGCTTGGCTCTCGCGTTAATAATAACTTAGTAATTTTTGTGTTTATTTATTCTAATATCTTTTTTTTAATAAAATATTAATTTGCCTGACCTAATCACCTCCAGAAACTAAAGAACGGAATTTGTAAATTGGAGAAATTTATATGAAAAAGCTAGTAAAATTATTTTTTAAATAAAGTTTTAGGTAGTGTAAGATGAAGACAAACATCTAGAGAGTTGTTGTGAAATATTGAGAGTTAAAGAGTTAAGTATAGAGATAATGAGTTAGGCAAAGTTTTTTTTATCTTTTAGGTTACGTATAATTAAAAATCTTTTTTGTTTGTTACTCCTGAAACTCCTATAATTTAATGTTATTTAACTGATTCAAATTTTACAAGATAAATTCGTTTAAATAATATATTTGTCATTCTCATAGAAGTCTTAAGCATGATAGTTAAGGAACATACAAAATATATATGAGACATTATATAAATGCATTCATAATCACCTATTTTACCGAAATCTATCAATCAGCTCACACTCTGGAGACGCCCTTCTACACCTTCCTATTTTAATGACGAAAGGCCAGTACTTGCGCAGATATCATTTCAATTACTTTTTAAACCAGTAGCAAAGAAGGCTATTCTGTTTTTTGAACTTAAGGTTACTTTTGGTCAGGTCTCTTTACCCAAATGCTGGGCTGGCAATGTGTCATCTGGACGGCTTGTAAGAGATCTAGACGGATTGTAAGAGAAATTGTAAAGTTATTACTACACAGCTTTTGTGTTTGATATTAACTGGTGTGGCAATGTCATAGTCTAAGGAGGCAACGTATTGTGTGGTGTTGGATATCTTTTTAGTTATGTCCTACAGAAAAATGATGTTTGCAAAAGATTGAAGTAGAAATCTTTTNGCCCTTGATCGGAATTGATGGGATGGTCCCTTGCTTGCTTCCGGAGAGTAAATTAGTTTTTTTTCCCTCCACGTGGTCATACGCAGTTTGTACTGTTTTTTGACAATAAATTTATTATTATTATGAAATCTTGTCTGCTGTTATCTGAAAACTGCGCCAACTCCACGACACACTGCGGAAAAATGACACAAATAGAATGTGGACATAAATAAATTGATTTTATTTTGAATTTATAAGAAACAATACAAATTAGCAAAATATTCAAATTAAATTTTTCAAAGAACATGTATCTTTAAATTAATAAGCCTTTTACTAGTCGTAGAAGCATGAAATTTGGCTTTTATCAGAGCTAGAGAATAGCAATGAATGATAAAATTCCGAAAATTGAGTATTTAAATTTTTAAGTACATTTGTCGGTGATTTACTATTACTAAATCAAACGAGCATTAGCTGGTTGATGTGCCATGAATTTGCCAAATCCACCACGAATGTATACAAAAATATAGTAGAATGGCGGCGGACGTCAGAAGAATCGTATTGGATTTTTTCAAAGGATAGTGCAAGTTATTTAAGATTTTATAGACGTGTTGAAGTATTAAGTGCTTTAATTTTAATATCAGTTTATAATACATACCATATGTTTCGTGTCATTGTGCAAATAAAATAATAAAAATTGATATTTGTGGACATTTGAAACGGGATCTGAAGAATAACAATGATAAGTTGGAAAAGTAATCGCAGTGAAGTTGTATTCTTTAAAATAGCTTATATTCAATAATGTGTCGTTTGAATTTTTGTGAATGATCACACATAAATCTACTAAATCTATCGTTATATGTGGCGATTTCAACATCGATTTCCTGAGTACATCCGACTCTGCACATTCACCAGTTAATCGATTCAAGAATCTTATAGACTCCTTCAACCTTATTACTACGATAAACGACCCCACTCGCCTCTCCGGCTCATCTCAAACATTGCTAGATCAAATTATAGTCAACAATGGAATCTCGTATCTCTCTGAAGTGTTTATCGCCGGATACAGTGATCACCTTGCTCAAGTATTGACTATTAATAATACACTAAAACCGCTTAAAATCCTTTACAAATTTACAAGAGAGTTTAATGACATAAATAAATCCATATTCGTAAATTATTTGCGTGAAGAAACATGGAAAGATGTTTACAATTGCCAAAACACCGACGACAAATTCAATGTATTTATCTCAACATTCCTAAAACATTACAACTCTAGTTTTCCCATAAAACGCAAGTTAATTAACACAAAAAAATACAATAGATGGATCACCCTAGGGATAAGAATTTCTTCAAAAAACAAACGCCGTTTATATTATCTTTCAAAACGCTATAACCAACCATCCGAATTCCATAATTATTTTCGTAAATATAAGATTATTCTTCGAAAAGTAGTCTATGCAGCTAAAGTAATGGCAAACGACAGGCATATACTAAAATCGAACAACCGGATGAAAGCCATGTGGAATATTGTTAACAATTACACGTCAACTTCTGAAAATCGCGAAGAAAATGTTTCTTTACTAAACGATGGCAAGATCGTGTCAAATCCTCAGGACATCGCAAGTTTGTTTAATTCTCACTTCTCAGAAGTTGGTAAAATAACGAACTCAATATATCCAAATCAATGTCCTCCAATTATTACCACCCACATACCCAATTCTATGTTCACTTCCGAAACTAACGCCAGTGAAGTCATGGGAATCATCAGCTCCTTAAAAAACAAATTTTCACGAGGCATAGATGATATACCTGAGTTTATTGTTAAATCTTCGTCCCACGCTATATTAAATCCACTCGTAAATATTTTTAATAGTTCTTTATCGGAAGGGGTGTTTCCCAATATATTTAAGAGAGCTAAAGTGAAACCTTTACACAAGAAAGGAAACAAACTTAATATTGGAAATTACCGACCAATATCTCTACTACCCACTTTCTCAAAAATCCTAGAAAAATTGTTCTATAAGCGTCTTCTAGATTTTTTATCAAAAAATAACATTCTCTCTGACGATCAACACGGTTTTAGGAAAACCTTTTCCAGTACAAGCGCCATATTTTCCTTCTTAAACGTTGTTACCATATCTCTAGACAGTGGAGAAAATCCTCAGGGTGTTTTTCTTGACTTATCCAAAGCATTCGATGTCATCGATCACGGAATTCTCCTTACCAAATTGCATTCTTTAGGCATTCGTGGACTTCCACATCAATGGCTAACTTCTTATTTAAAAGATAGATATCAACAAGTAGAAATATCCTATACTAAAAATAAAATACTTGAGCGTTGTCTTTCAGAAACAAAGCCACTTACTTGCGGAGTACCCCAAGGATCAATTCTCGGCCCTATACTCTTTTTATTGTATGTGAACGACATGTCATCATCCACATCAGATTGCAAAATGGTTCCTTTTGCTGATGACACTAATTTACTATGTAAACACGCCAATGTTCAAAACGTTTTGTCTAATCTTTCGACTTGGTTCCATGCAAATCGTCTTGGTTCCATGCAAAATTGTAAACACTGACAAAACTGTCTATGTCATTTCAGAATAATAATACAAAATCTTTACCCCATGTTTCTTTTTCTTTAAACGGAACACAATTAAAAACTGTTACGAATACAAAATTCTTAGGTCTCTATATTCAAGACAGCTTCAAATGGAATTGTCACATTGACAATCTTAATTC
>NNCF01130856.1:504667-521527 GCA_002313205.1 Laupala kohalensis | reverse complement strand
CGTCTTGTACTTTATCACGCCATTGCTGTAGCACTTTTTAAATAACTTATAACAATTTCAAAAACTATTTTCTTGCATGGTTGTGTTGCCGTATGGCTCATATTAATTTAGTTTTATGTGTACTCAACGTTGGCACGGTGTACATTAATTCTGTAGCCCTATGTTGGCCCGGGTTTTTCTCCGTTTTTCCTTCGGGTAGAGGCGGATTTCTTATACAGGTTCTCTAGGCTTTGTCTAGGGGCGTGTTTATTGTAACAATAAATCGTGAATTGAGTGTTTTTTCAACTCTTATGATTTTTAAACACTATACTCAGAATAATCTATAGTTTGATAATAACTTTTACATGTAAATTTACAAACATATTTGCGTTAAATTACAAACATATTTGCGTTAAATTACAAACATATTGACATTATATTTGTATTATAACTCGCCGCTAACTTTTTATCTTATCTAGGAACTTTTGCTGATTTTGAATCCTTAGTTTAGGGCCCTTGATCGGAATTGATGTGATGGTCCCTTGCTTGCTTCCGGAGAGTAAATTAGTTTATTGTCCTCCACGTGGTCATACGCATTCTGTATTGTTTTTTGACAATAAATTTATTTATTTATAACAGGGAATGAATGTAACACATGACTCGAAATTTCACGTCGATATTTTTTGAAAGAAGATTTGATTTAAGACACGACAAATTAAGGTGCGAATAATTAATGCAAGAAAGTGAAAAGCGTGTTTAATTAATTGGTAATAATTAAATCAATTTTACCAGTGGCAAAACACAAGTAGTGACATATTTTATTTTATTGACATATACATTAGTAACGTTGGTATGCATATACCAGCAATTTAGAAAGAATAGTTTAGTGTGTTTACGAGAGAGATCTGAGGAATACATATTATTTGAAAATAATTCAAGATAGTAATTACATACAATTAATCAGGCATTTTTCTGTTTATTTTTTATTGCTATGAATTATACGATGCAGCCAAAACCTATTCTCTGGTTTTAGATTATGTCATCGGATGCATAATTTAAAATGGTTTGTAAATGTGGTTTGTTAACAGTTATTTACTCAAAATACCTACGTATAAATACAAAAAATAAATACATAACTAGCAATATATCTAAATACTTTTCTCCTGTCGACATGTGATACTAAGTAATGTTCATGTAAAGTTATGAAATAATTTTTTGAATAACTAACCTCTCAAAATAGGGAAAAAATCGTTTATTTGTCTATTTCTTTTAATGGATGATTTCCTAAGAAATTTAAAAAAATACTTTAATCGTCTTGTTCTCCCTGTATGGTAACATGAAGACACAGTTCAGATATGATTTTTTTCATTCGCTATACCGTCTTTGAGACAAAGGTTTTCTTTGACATTCCATTAGTGAACAATTCATTAAGGATGTCTGCATTTCATTTGAATTTAATTTTCTTACGCGACGCCTCTTCATTCCTAACCAAGCTATTTTGATCTAGTCCAAGTCATTTCTTTTCATTGTTGACTATCAATTAAATTAATTGAAGCACACAGCTTTGCGTCAAGGTCTTTACTATGATACTATTTTTCAAAACGCAACCTCATTTTGACCGGGGTTCCTTTTATGCTTCGATCGGAATTGAGAGGACGACCCTTTGCTTCCGTTCGAATAGACTATTATCCTCCATGAGGTTTTAAATACCTGTAGTTTATACATGACTTACATATTACGTATTTCATTAATAGTTTGCATATATTTTGCCAATTTTTGAAACATAATCTCGTCATAAATTTACCTGAGACTTGATTAGTGTTTGTGATATTTGCCCGTATTCGCGTACAAATATACCGTAAACTAATCTTCAAGATGAGGTAAATTGTACTCGGTCATGAAATGAAACAATCGTTGTTGCTGTACGAAAATCTAGCATCATTGACAACTGTGTACGTCCCGCGCCAATTTTTACTGTTTTATGCCACCTTTCATTATTTTTCGAAATTTTGATTTCTCGTCATTGTTTCTTTGACGTTCTGCAATGAGTCTTTCCGTCCGATTCTTCACCAGACGAAACGGTCGATTGTTAACCCAGAGTTATGATCGTGCTCAATAATGACAGTTACAAAATGAGAACAGAAAGGTTTTAATGATTTTTTATTTTATTTATGGAGCTTAGGATTTTAATTAACCGTTGAATAAAAACTGTTTTGTGGTCTACTTTATGTTCAAAGCGTTGTTGATTTTACAGTCAAGTACGCAGCCCGGTTTCACATAAATCACTCGTGACTAAACAATTCATAGCGTGATATCGCTGCGCCTGAAGAATGTTGTCGTAAATGAAAAAAAAAGCAATTGTGCAGGAGAGGCAAGAACTACTATTAAATTAAGAGAAATGTGACGAAATTTTGCCAAGGCAGTTATTCATAGACCACTTTCTTTCGTTTGAATCCCTAATATTAATTGAGGCGACTACTCGCTAAACAGTTTTGACAGTTTTGCAGTTATGATAGTGCTTCCCGGACGCGATAGGGCGCATGCGATTCGCTTTCACACGGGTCACACTCCTAGAAATTAGTTATCGCATATGAAAAATATTTCAATGCGTAAAACATTTGTAAGTTCACTAAAAAAAACAAAAAATATCTTTATTATTCGGCTGAATATGGGGTGAAACATTAATTCTCCTTTATTTACGCCACTACACTGTCGGGTAGAAAAGTCTCAAAATGGGACACAAATTATCACTAATATTTTTATAAACGTATTTTTAAAAAGAGAAATGAGTCATGCTCGATTTTTAATCCATTTTGAGCCACGGAAGCGAGTATTATCTCCACGTTTCCGCTAAACAAACTTAGGTAATTTTCATTTGAAGAATACATTTCGATCCTTTCAAATTTGCTCATAAGATGCAGTTATTATACTCCCAGAAACACTCAAAATTTGCGCAGATAGAAATTTACAACAACAAGCACCTCTTACTCGCAGTTACAGCGACGACAGAAATTAGTGTAGTCAACATACGCATGCCCGACGAGAGGGAGGGGCAGTCGGTGCTGTAGACCCAGGGTCCGGGTCGCAAAGGGGGCCCCACGCGGCAGGTCTTACTCTTTTAATTTTTACTCAAGTATAAAATTTATTCTGTACGCATATTTTTTTCTCGAGAATGACTCAAACGATTTTTCAAAGATTTCACTAAAAGCAACATGCCAGTAAATTGTTGAAAGATAACAGATTAGAAACACTTACTTCCTTAGTCACTTTTCTGGTTTTGAATATTTAACCCCTCCCTCCGCGAAACTAAACTCAAGCTACGTCACAGTTTTCAAATAGTACTACTAAGAACTTTATCAATACGGTATTTGCGTGCATTGATACAAACAAAGTGTGTAGTTTAGTTGTGGTTGAGGCAGTGAGGTGGGTTGGTGGAGAGGTGGGGAGTAGCGGAACGATTTGTCCTGGGGCCCATGATTTCTGTCCACGGTCCTGAACATACGTTAAATTAATGTTTCAAGAAAAAACAAGAGCAGTTAGTTCAACCCCAAGGTGTAAGCTAGAAATTCATTGAGATCAATTGTATTTATTCCATTTCTTATTTTTTACGATATTATTTATATCATTTCTCATTTTTTACGATATGGCGAGGTTCAGACCTACAGGTCTACTCTTTCACCTAAACACAAGATTTGGGAGAGGGAATTTGAAAGTAGAGAGATGTTGGGAATGTAAGGTACCGGACCGGCATTTGTCTGGAGTAGGTGAGGGAAAGGCAGTCTGAAAACCAAATTCAGTCGAGAACCCGCGCTCTTCCACTCATGAGTGTGAAGGCAGTAAAGAAGGGGGGGATGTTAGGAAGAAGAGTGATTTTTCTATTTCTTGTTCAATTTTCTCATCTCTCCCATCCCTGCGTGTAGATATCATGATAATAATAAATTTATTGTCAAAAAACAGTACAGACTGCGTATGACCACGTGGAGGACAATAAACTAATTTACTCTCTGGAAGCAAGCAAGGGACCATCACATCAATTCCGATCAAGGGCCCTAAACTAAGGATTCAAAATCAGCAAAAGTTCCTAGATAAGATAAAAAGTTAGCTGCGAGTTATAATACATATATAATGTCAATATGTTTGTAATTTAACGCAAATATGTTTGTAAATTTACATGTAAAAGTTATTATCGAACTATAGATTATTCTGAGTATAGTGTTTAAAAATCATAAGAGTTGAAAAAACACTAAATTCACGATTTATTGTTACAATAAACACGCCCCTAGACAAAGACTAGAGAACCTGTATAAGAAATCCGCCTCTACCCGAAGGAAAAACGGAGAAAAACCCGGGCCAGGATGATTCATAGCTGCGATAATAGAATGGATTGTAATGAAATGTCTTCCTGTCGTAGGTGGTTATAGTGTTCACCAACCTCGTCACTCAAAGCCCTCCCATGGGGAAGATGATACGGTTGGTAGACAAGTGCTATCGAATCGTGTGTTCGTCGGTGCATGCTCATCAAGGTTGTGTGAACAAAACGTCGCTCTTCGACAAGGATTTGATGTTTCTCATCATTTTTGGTCTGCGGGGGTTCAAGCACGAGCTGGAGAGCCAAATAGCTCTTCGCTGCGGCGCGGAACTTTACGTAAGTTCCCATTGATATGATTATTATTATCGCCACTATTCTCTCAACTTGTGTTGGTTTTTCTCTAAGCAGTGGATTCTTAAATCAAGTTTTGCTGGGAGGAAGAATCTATTTCGGGTCCAAGAACTATCTGGTAATGTGAGCTGAGGACAGAAGGACGCTGTGTTGCAGTCTACGTATTATATAGTGGTGTTGATTTCGAGTTTTTTAATGGAATCAACTAGGGATTGAGGAACTAGTCCTAGGATAGATAAAACAATAGGCACTATGATCATTTCTTGACTATTCCAGGGTTTTTTACTTCATTATTATCCTTTTCTTTTTCACATTCTACCAGAATGACTGATTCTAATGTACAGACAATCTGCCAGATACCTCACAGTACTACTGTTATGATTGAGATAGAAACTTTGTAACTATGTGACACGTGTTCAAGAAAACAGACTTCTAAATTTTAGGTACCAAGAAGCTCACATCCAATTTGACCGAACCTCTCTTCACGACCTTATCCCAGTTGCAGATATCACAAGAGGAACAATTTTGATGGTCTCCAAATGAAACAACTCCTTTAATTCTTTAGTCAATGCTGCATACTTATTTATCTTTCCTGCTTGAGTAGTCCTCAGGTTTTGATTATCCGGGATGTTCACTTCAATTGAAAACGCACACCTCTTTTGCTTGTCCATATACATGATGTCTGGTCTGTTAGCTAAAATTGTGAAATCCATTTTAATTGACCGATCCCAGTATATTTTAGAGCGGTCATTCCCATGTACTTGAGTGAGTTTGTATGTTTGATCGTTTCCCTGGGATTATTATTGTTATTATTATTGTGCACTTGTTTTTTCTCTGTTCAAACAGATAGTTGGGGCGGGCTTATACGCCAAGACGGAAGTAAAATTTGGTCTTAGTCGAGACTAAGAAATTTCCTTGTTAGGTGACATGTTTGTACGAGAGTTATTCGGAAAGTAAGGTCCGAATCGCCGTAGCTAATCGAATGTCACGCGAAGATTGAAACGCGCTTGCACACAGACTCCCGGCATGCCTTGCACGTTAAACACCACCATTTGTATTGGTATTGTTGCAGTGTGATGTTTACTGCGTCAGTTCCAAATGTTTAAAACAATTGATCAGCCCACCGACATTGAAATACGTTCAGTGATTCAGCTTTTGAAAGTAAGGAACGTTTCATCACCGAAAATTCATGGACAGATAAGTGAAGTGTACGGCCCCAATGCGATGAGTGAAAGCGAAGTCCGTAAGTGGGTGTAAGCTTTCAAGGCTGTACGGGAAATGTCCATGATGAATCGCGATCAGCCCGACCATCAGTGATCACAGAAAATTTGGTAAATGCCATGGACGAAAAGATTCGTGAAAACTGGCGATTCACTATTTCAACTTTAGCATTGGAATTTGACTAATTGAACTTCGACATGCAATACACAAGAAGCGACATGGCCTTCTGACGTCTGGAGATTTGTTGTTGCATAACAATGCCAGACCCCATTCTGTCATTCAAACCCAAAATCTGATCAGATCTTTTGGATGGAAACAGATTGACCACCCGTCGGAGAGCACACACAAACCCTCCAGTCTCTGCATGGAGTCGGCCGTGTTTCAGCCATAAAGTTTTCTTACTTGTCAACATTGGCATCCTGCAGAGAATTTGGGAATTGTCCATACAAGGGTTTAGCAAGCCATTTTACACCACGAGATTTTATATCATTTATCGGTAGTTCAAAATTTTCCGGTAATTTTAGGGGAGGTAATAGTTATCTAAACGAACAAGTAACTTATGAAGAGGGTCGTGACTACTGTTGAAATAATTTCTTAGTTTTGTAATCTGCGAATGACAAAGATTTGCTACGTCTAACAGTCCCCTTTCCCCTTCTGACCTTGCCAGGTAAAGGCGGTCAACACATCCTTTGCCCCCCAGTGGACTTACATCTAGCAAGTACGTGTTTGGCAAACACGGGGCCCCAAGCTGAGTTGGGCACTTCTTCCACTTACTTGTGCTAGGATCCTTCCTTTCTCTTTCCTCACCTTCCTTGGTCACCTCTTGTTCTTTTCGATCCCGACGCTATTAGGGCTAGGGTATCTTTCATTTTCCTCTTTCTTCCTTTTTAAAAAAAAATTATGATATATGTAACGTTTTGAGATATGTTGATATTTGAGTTTTGAGTTGTAATTCTGGAGGGTTTTTTGGGTATGGTTGAGTCATTCGGCGAGTCCCACACGCGGATAGAGTCATGTTGGCTCTCTTAGTGCGTAACTGCTTTTTCCCTACCTGTTCAAAAAATTTAGGGTTCTAACGACCTCTCGATGTCGGCAAGCTGTAAACCCCCCAAGCGGAAGTTCGACTGGCGCGGCTCACGTGAGATATACGCATATACATTCACGTTTTGTATTATTATAAATTTGAAAAATTTAGAATGCTGTTCATTTTTTTTCAAAACTAGTAAGTAAATGTATTTTGATATTACAATATAGATAGATTTTGCTTTTTCCTGAGTAAAAGAAGATTTGTCCCAGTCAACGCCGGGTAATCAGCTAGTATAAAGTAAATTCAAGAAATAGCAATTTTTGTGAAAAATATTTAGTTTGCATACTTTGGCAAATGACTTGTAGATCGAAAGAAAAATAGAGCGGCGAGTTTTAGGGCAACAAGAGAGAACTGATCCATAGAGCTCCGGTTGAGAATGTTGATAATTTTATGAAATTAGTCTGTAACATGAATGTAAACGAATCATGCATGCACTGCATTGATTAGGAACTACATTCTAGATCCCTATGAAAATATTGCAACTAAACACTTGAGTCTATAGGAAAGCTATAAGAATATTATTAAAAATTAATATGAATTTTCTTAAAATTATTAAGTAAATATTATACTTCAATTGATTAATATAAATATTTTAGATTCAATTACAAATCTTCATTCTACATTAGAAACATAACTAGAGAAGTGGTTGACGCAACCAGATTCGTACAAGTATTTTGGATAAGTTGCTGGAACAAAGGACAGTATTTAGCACAGCCTATCATTGCAAATTGAGCGTTCTCATAGATGTAACATTGCATCCCACAACCATATAAATCTCGCTTGCATTATGATGTTTTTTCTTCAGAAAATCTCTTGAATCAATGAAGAGAGAGGCCTTATTCAGTGGGACAATCCGCCGCTCTATGACTCACGTCATTTACATATTTATCCCTAAAAAAATTAATATTACTAATCTTTTAACCATAACTTTTTTTGTGGGGCTTTAAGGGCTCGTCAACAGCAAGGTCATTAGAACCCATTTAACCATAACTCACTTCAATATTTCATTTACAAAAACTTGCATGTCCGCCTAGTCCTCATACAGAGTTATTACAAGCCTCTTCTTGTTAATAATATCCCTTTTCTTTCACTCGTCATATTACCGTTAAAGTGTCTTTACGTTAACGTAGCAGTCTCCACCTACTACTAGCTCGAATCCAGCGTCCCATCTATGAAGTTGTGCTCTCCTCGTGGTCTCCTATGTCTCATCTATAAAGTAGTCCTCTCGATATGTTCCTTGTTATACGCATCCCGAATCATCCCAATCATTGTCACGTATTCCTAACACTCAACACTAAAACATTCATTCTCTAAAACATTCGCCTTCGTATCCAAATTTATTTCTCCTCTTTCCTTCATATTTGTTATGTGAAGGAGCGCCTGACCAGTGTGAACATGGTGAGAACCACGTCCGTAGGCATCACCACAGGTATGACGTACTGCGGCGTCGTGGGCCACACCTTGCGGAGGGAGTACTCGGTGATCGGTCCCACGGTGAACAAGGCGGCGCGCATAATGGTGGCGTATCCTGGGAAGGTGACGTGCGATCGGGAAACGTTCTTGCATTCGCGACTGGAGGCGAGCAACTTCATTCTACAGGAGCACAAGGAACTCAAGGGGTTACAGCAGGTTGGCAAATCTCATTTCCAAAATTGGCGAACTAATTAAAAAAAGAGCAAGAACCAGGTTTCGCCACAATAAAAACTTAGTCTGAAAACTAGTCGACTGCGCTCAATTTCATACGTGTTTTGTCGTTTTAATACAGGTTGTCCTTCGTTCCATTTTAGGTTTGACAAAAAATAGCACATTTACACACAAAGACACTGTGGTAATTTAATTTGTTTATGATTTAGCAAAAATTCGAAGAATTGCAATTTTACACGTAATTATCTCTTTAAAATCGAAATTCCGAAAAAATCTTTCTTAGCCTCTACAATACAAATGTAACATCCTGTCAAAATTTCTAGTTCCTGTCTTTTAACTTTTATTTCTGTTATGACGTAAGAATCAGTCATAACCAGGCACCACACTCGTTCTCTAACTTTAAAGTGAAATATCGAAAATTTCAGGTATTAGTTTTTAAACAAATCTCATTTAACAGCGTTAAATTTTACTCTCAGCAAACGAGAGATCTTAATATTTGAGATACACCATGCCGTTAGAGCGGACACCAATAACCTTTGCACCGAATACAAATGTAATACCGTAAAACCCAAGCATCTTACTGAGCGAACAGGTTTGGACGTGAGATCCAAATCAAGGGGATGGAAAGGACTTTTCAAAACTTTTGGATGTGACATCCCAACGTCGCAGTCACATCCATTGGGTTGAAGGTTACATCCAAAGCCAGAGTTCTCACATCCATTTTTTTTCTTCATAGAGTGAGTTTGTTTTGTGGTGATATCGGATTGCTTGTTTCGCAGGCGGGTCCCATTTACGAGTTCAGAGAGCACCTCTTGCCGCGCACCACTCACGTGCTCAGCAAGTTCCCTCTGCTGTCGAGAGACGACGAGCTGGAGCTGTTCAACTTGCTGCACGAAGAGTCGGACCGTCGCTTCTACCCGACTAAAGGTGGCTCCGTCTCCGCGTTTCGAGATCCGCAAGAGCGGGGGAGCATGGACGACCGGCAGGGAAAGGGCAAGGCATCACACATTGACCTCGGCAGGCGCTCTTCGTCCTACTTCATCTCGGGGCTGGTGGTGAGGGCGGAGCCGAGGATGGGCAAGTCGCGTCTCATGGACGAGATGCTGCACAACGGAGAGAGCGGGGGAACCAAGCTCGCGAGGATCGCCCTCACGCCCAAGGACTACCAGACGACGCTCTTCGGTATAAACAAGATCCTGGAGCCCATTATGAAGTTCCCCGAGAACGCCTCCAAAAGAGAGAAGGAGGAGATTGTGTTGAAGTTGATTAAGAAGGTGAAGACGTCGTATTGGCAATACCTCTACACACTGAACGAGTTGTTTCAGATCTCTATCGACTTTAAGCTGACGCATCCGAGCGAGCGCTACAAGGAGCCTCTCACGGCCATGAAGAGGAGTCTGTGGATCATTCTCTCGCAGGCTGTGGAGGATCACTGGGTGATCGGAGTGGACGATTTGGAGTTTCTGGACGACGCGTCGTGGGAGTTGCTGCCGATACTTTTCGAGAAGGATTTCGGCTTCTTTGTGATGACGCTGGGCAACCGATTGGAACTGGAACAGTACCATGAGGACATGTTGAGGAAGAATAAACACTTGTACCACATAACATTGGGGGGAATCGACAAGTGGTACCATGCGGCTCTTGCGTGTCAGATACTGGATGTTTGGGCGATTCCACCCGAGTTGGAAAGGGTAAGTATCTAAATTGTCACTGTAAGTTTAAACTTGCTCACTAACTTGCGATCGAGTGCGGCAAAAAAGTTTATTTCTCTTATACGCCATAATACGCAGACGATTGAGATTTTTCTTTGATATTTTCCTTTTACCAATGATTGAATGTTCAACTGCGATCAAGTCAGGTTTTGTTCAATTACATCAAGGAGGCACTTAGACAGTTACTCGGGGATACTCAAATCGCTGAGCAACTGGGATACGATTAACTAAAATAGGAGATTCAATGTGTGCCACTGAGCGACACTCTAGTAGCCGTGAATTGAAGACTCAACTATGTGGAGTCATGCTAGTTTTCCGAGTATAAAATAGTTTCAAGTGAGAGTTAGAAGAGTGTTAGTTATTTCACAACATTGCAGAAGAGCAAGAGCTAACAGACGAAGCTTGAGGGAATGCTGTGAGATCTGTTGATAGAGAGCTCAACAATGCAAAAGTATCGTTTGAGCGAACATATGCCATGAACGATGGCCTCGAAAATAAGTGATTCAAACAAATTACAGGTTTTTCAAAAATATCCATCTTCAACTTAGATACAACATAGAAAGTGCATCAGTTTTAAAATTTTAATTTCACCCTCATGATTAGAAAATATTTTTTGAGTTAAGATAAATGTAGGGATTATCCATGAAAATTCTGAACTTGTTACGTATTTCTTTAGTGGCAAAGCTACAGCTGAGATCAAAGTTTCCATTGAAATATATTCTCACATATTTAATACAGAGTAATCGTGTAATCATTCATTGACCATTAATGAAGTGTGATAGCACTATGAATGGGGAAAGTTGATATAGTAATAAACATGCTCCTTAGAATATCAGCATTTCATAAAATTACTATTCTCTCAATTTAATTTTGACCTCTCGACTACCAGATCTGGCCGTATATTACATATCTGATTTATAAATATTGAAAAAACAACAACAACAAACATTGTTATTTAAACAAAGATATGAGACATTATTTCAAATTATTTTCTATTCCATCAATTATTCAATTTGTACTTAATTATCTCTTACATTTATTGAATACTTAGAGGTTATGATATTGACTATACAATTAGTTCATTGTATTTTACGTAGTATTATTTACTTCACTTTATGACTAGAATAGTAATTGTATTGCGTCACGTTTTGACGTTCAAATAACAGTTGAGGGTATTGAACAAGTGAACACGTTTCTTCATTTGATCTTCATTTCAAGATACACCTTAGACCAGCAAGCAGAGAATACTATAGATGGAGCACAAGAAGTCATGGGGCTTAACAATATAGTTAAGACCAAAACAAATGTATTGAGTTGAGTTGAAGCATTGTGTATGAATGAGATTTCTACTTCAGTTTTCATTTTGTATTAAATATGCAACGTGTGTAGCATATAGACGAGCACATTGAACTCCAAAGAAGACACCTGCGATATCTTATCATAGATAAGGTCAATTTTTTATTTCTTCAGCTTATAGAATGACAGTTGATATGCACATGCAGTGGCAGCGATTAGGGAAGGGGTAGCCCCTCCCACTTTTTAAAGGAAAGATACAAATTTCATTTTAACCGTCACTGTGAATTATAAAAAAAATTACACCATCCTTGTTATAATCATTGTTGTTGTTCATCGATTATCTTCCTTTTGCTTTCATTCATTACTTAAATCATACTTAGTGGAAATATGCATAAAATGTCATATTAATGAGAATTGTCAATATTTGTCTTCCCCCCCCCACTTCTGATTCCCAATCGTGTTGCAAAGGTTACGGTTCTATTTTAATACTGTCTTAGATACTTAACAGTGTTCATTTATTTCTTGCACCTTTAGGAAAATAACTTGTTTTTATTGGAAATTTATTTATAAACGAAGTATTCTGTGGCCTGCGGGGATTAGATTGGAAAATAACAGTAAAAGCTTGGTGTAACAATTGGAAAGCAATACTAGCTTTCAAACAAATTCACAATTATATGCAGTAGCTTGTCACCATGTAAGATGTTTCAAAATAATATTACAGCCCTCTCACATCCGGATTACCGCTGCAATCCAATTGAACAAGATCTATATGAGATATTCAAGACATGTCAACTTGATGCCTTCTGCAAATTCTCCACAGAGAATTTAATTCGAGGATACTGCAGTGCCTCAAAGCACACAAATGCTTACAAGATCACCATGGATCTGAACATGGCCTACAGCCTGGTCGCACCCCTCTACCATGTGGACCTCGATCTCTGAGAAGCGACGCAATATATATCGTTCGCATGGTCACATGACCTGCTCTTTCTCAAGCCCTTCCAACACACCCAGGCTTCTGGTGAGTCAGAGCGCCCCACCGTATAACCCGAACTATATTGTCTCTTAGCATCAAGTGACCAACTTTACTTTCACTTCCTGGCGTCTCCAAAGAAAAGTATTTCAACATATACTAATAAGAAAAATAACAATTTTTCAACTCGCGTCGGAGTTGGGTTTACACGACGTTATACTTGGTATAGAAAATATACGTATATGACAGCAATCAGGTGGCATTATGGTCCACTCAATATGGCGACTGCGCGTCAAGATCGGCTTCACCACCGCCAAAGCAATTTGGTTGTTTCGTCGTCTCTATAGTATTCTCTGCTCGCTGCCTTTGACAATCTTTGTAGATCCACTCAATTTCAGAATAAATAAAAGGAAACGAATGATTTCGAAATGAATATCTCACAGATATTCAGTGGACACCTGAATGTTGCGAGAGGTAAATAGTGATTTTCAATTCTTTGTTTGCAGTTACTGCATGAAAGAAGTCGCGGTAATCCCGGATGGGTTGAGTCGTATCTCGTTACTCAGCTCCAGCAGAAAGTGATTCAGGTGAGAAAATAGGAGGAAAGAGTTTCTGAGAGCAAAAATGTACCAGATCCACGATAAATTGGTTGTTAATTTTTTTGTGCGTTTAAAGTCAATAATCAGTATTATATTCAATACAATTAATAAAATTTTGTATTAGAAAGACTAAGAACTTGGTTCCCAGTGGAACAGAATGATAATACTTTAACGCTTCTTAACACGAAATATATAACGATGTGGAAAATGGACTAAGTTTACTTGAGCACTGAGCCCTCTTTTGAATTGGGTAATTCTAAAACAATGTAAAATAAAATAAAAATAAAAATGTATAATGGCAACATTAGGACCCAACATTCTATATTCTGAAAATTACTTTAATACATTCAATTAAAGTGCGAGTAAGTGAGAACAACACCAAGAGGAATAGTGTATTTCTCTAGTCTCTATATTTAATATTTTGGTCATTATAATTGACTGTCTATGAAAAGACCAGTCCTAGTATCGATTTTCCTCTCGTAATAATACTCTCTGTGAATAGAAGAGTAGTTTGGAAATACAATTATATAAGAGATCTTCACATTGGAATGACAAAACATTGTCAAGGAAGATAATTGTTGATCAAATTTGACAAAAATCAAGTAATACCATTGCGAAATGGCGAACATGTCATAATTAATGTTTGGAGGTGCTGTACGAATGGGTTTTGCGGCTACGGGTTCATGATCCAAGTTGTGGGTCACCATAAAATCTCAACGTTTTAGATTTTTTAAATTATTATTTTTTGGAACAATTATTTTATTCTGTAAGCAATTTGAACAACATAAATATGTGCAATGTACATAAAAAAATTGAAAACAAATTTCAAAATCACTTAATATTGGGCAGTAAACTCAATTTTGTGCTGAGAGGTCAATTAAGTATTATGTAAACAGAAACTCGGAACTGTTTATCCTCCCCATCCTTATGTAAGAAATTTGATAATCTCTGTGTCAATTTTATGTTAGATAATTAATATCCTCCCTCCCCAAAGAAAACGAGAATGGAAAAGAGGATATGAAGGTTTTGAGTCAACGATATTCCAGAACTTCTACAAAGCTACAACTTTATAACAATAAAAATTACTTTCATTATCTATGGTACATTCATTAGCATTCTGTTTAAAACTGTATTGTTAAATACATGATATGTAGTAGTCTGTAAAATACCATCGACTTAAAAGTAGCCTCACAGCCTTCAAATATATCGAACCATTTAAATTTCCAGCATCACAGATTCTGGGTCATTCAATTGTTAGGGAAATATCCGGATATAAAATAATGTTACAAGGGTAGTTATGGCATTAAAATGACCAAATTTTGCCATACTCAGAAATTATTTTGAAAGTGGCAATCTTGCAAACTACTCTTCTCATTAAAATGTTACGTAACATTTTGTTCTAAACCATCCTCCCCTAATTAAGAATCGTACGTCGTCTCGGCACACACCGCTGCCTACTTCGATGCTAGCGTAATGCTTGACTGATTCCTAAGTTTAATATCCGTACATTTTTAATTCCAAATTTTGAGACCAAATGTATATATTTTGAGAGTAAAAGAATGTGTTTTGTGACCAAAATTTTTTTAAAAATAAAAAAATGTTAATTTAGGAATAAAAATCAATTTCGGGGGTCCCCATTACTCACTAATAGTCCCCATTACTAGAACTCAATAATCGGATTGATGGCCGAAAAAAATGAAGATTAAAAAGGAAATTATTTGTGAGGATTATTCAGTAATCGTATACAGTATTGGACGCATCGTACTACGGAAGTAGTACAGCAATAGAGCTGGCGTATTCTCAACCTTAAACGGTAACCCCTCTCACCAGCTACATGGGTTACGCGTCCACGTTCAGTGACCATGTGAGATAAAGAGCGCACTCATAGATTGACATCTCCGTTTGATTTGTTGCTTTAATTAAACCTAAGTTTTAATGTGGATAAGTTATTTTATGTTTTTCCTCATCAATAAGATAATGGTTAAAAAATATTTTTCGAAGATATTCGATCATCCACATATTTATCGGAGACCGGTCCTAATTGGTCCGGAGCTTCACTGCCCAAAAGGGCTGTGTTCATAACAAAACCAGAGAAAAATGATTTATTGTACGATTCTTGTAAAAAGGGCCACCCAAACACCCCCAAACGGGCCCATTGATGGGGAAAGCATGAAGACTTTTATCGCTTACTGGATTTATTGTGGAACTCATGAACTATTGAAGTGTTATACTGCATTGCCACTATAACAATTGGAAATTATTGGGGTTCACCAATCACGCAGACACGCTATTCACTAGGTAATAAGCATTATATTTCAAGCAATTCTATCTAAATAATTTCTTATTTGAATTTTCATTTCTTATTAGACATCATTCATTTGTGATTTGTCCCTCACACCGCTCAGTGACGATCCAGCAAAAATATAGTTCTTTTTACTCCAATATATATACTTTAGGCACGAAGGTTGCCCGACACTAGCTTCTCAAAACGTCAGCTGATTACTAAAATGCAGAGAGGTTCCCGAAATGGCTGTTTCTCTACGCGCTTGAGGTTTAGGTTCGTGAAGCTGGCATGTTTTTAAGTATCTGAGCAGCCATATTGAATTTTCTCTATCCGCTTTTACACGAATGGTAGAATATAGAGCGTGTGGGTGGCAAACAGGTGACGAGCATGACGCAACAAGAAGCGGACGCGAGAGGCTTGGTGCGTCCTCCGGCGCGTATGATTACGCGCGCAGCCGCGAAACGCGCGACCATGATGAACAGGAAGCCGATGGTGGACCCGACGCGCCTACATCCCACGGAGGACAGATGGGAGATGTTCAAGAAGTGCTATCACGACAGCGACGAAAACGTGACGCAACCGTCCAAGATCAAGGAAACAGAGAAGACAGAACTGCCTATGGCTTCTGCTCACAAGAAACTCTTCCCTACCATCCACAATAAGCAGGTGAGAGATACCTGAAGATAGTGTTTATTAAAAGGAGAAGCGCCTAGGTCGGAAATAATATGCGGAATTTCTCATAGTAAGCGCCGCTTCTCATAGTGATTTGAAGCAGCTATAGTCGGTCACATGATTGTGTTGTGTCTTCCTCCCTTTCTCCCTACTTCACCAATAAGAGGCGAGCACCTAGTGACAGCTTGAGTCAAGGGTCTATGAGAATTTGTGAGAATTAAAATCAAGTGATATGAGAAATTACATGCTGTAAAAGTGTAGACACTGCTGACGGTTCTCTTGATTAAGAGCCCTGAAGACGGAGAAACGCCAGCAACATCTTCAGACCTCTAAGCGCATAATATCTCATGCATACCAAAATTGCTTAGCACAATTTCTCATATCTCACTGCCATTGTATTGTGCTCCTTTTTCTTTCCAGTAGACTTGAGAAAGGGAAGAGGAACCAGAGATGGCCAATGCGATTCATGCCCAGGTGGCACATGAGAAGACCCAGAATGTGATCTTGGGGGAGGGGGGACAAAACTTTGCTCCTACCTCCCCCCTCCCCCCTTGGTCACCTCTTGTTCTTTTCGATCCCGACGCTATTGGGGCTAGGGTATCTTTCATTTTCCTCTTCCCCCAGGGGACTTACATCTAGTAAGTACGTGTTTGGCGAACACGGGGCCGCGAGCTGAGTCTGGCATTGCTCCCACTTACTTGTGCCATGCTCCTTCCTTTCTCTTTTCTGACCT
>NNCF01130856.1:474943-502646 GCA_002313205.1 Laupala kohalensis | reverse complement strand
ATATATATGACTGTGTAATACCAGCCTTTAGATTGCTTGAGACTCCAGTCAAAATGATTGACCAAACGGGTTTCCATGAAAACATTTTTGCGTGTTTTATGAAACGTGTTTCGTGAAACGTGCGTTGCATGAAACGTGGTGTGCACGTGTATTTAAATGATATTGGTTGCATGCAATATGAGTTACATGTTTCATGAAACACGTTTCATATGTGCGCACTTCGCTTTAATGCAACAGATCAGATCATTACTTCTATACAAAGTTTCCTTGTAGCCTAAGAGGAGAGAAAAATGATTGAGAAAATTTCTGCGCAATATCAGTTTTCAGAAAACGCTTGATGTTTGTGTTTTTTAGCGTATATACTTGTACACACGAATGCGTTTCAATCATTTCTGTTGTTGGGTTTCGTACGAACGTTCTCCTTCATAGTTTATCGAATCGCGTTACACCTTTTAGTGTGTACTTTCACAAAATGTTTTTAGGATGAGCATTTCTGTCTCATACCTGAATTTTGGACCACTTCTTAAGAATCAATTTTCATATTGACCAATGACATTTTCAATTTTTTAATAAAAACACACCAACAGTCTTTTCAAGAAGTAAATTGCTTGAAATATTTTAAGATCCCTAATATTCAACCTACTACATTGGATCCAAGTTTCACAGAGCATTGTTTCTTAATATAAGTGGGTAGGCTTAAAGGTGGTGTACTCGCTTTTAACTTAAAATCCAATTTCTAGTCAACCGGAAAAATATTTATTTTGCCAAACTTTTGATCAATAATACATAATTATTCCAAATAAACATCTTTGAACTATTTATATAACTTTGAAATATATGAAACCAATTAGTATTAAAATTTCTCTTATTAACTACAACATATTACTCTTCAGAATTTAAATTTTTTTATTTGTATTTATTATTATTATTATTATTATTATTTAGATCAGTTTACTTGAAGATACATATATTCCTGTATCTTGATTGTAGGCTATTGAAGGTGACAACACAAGTTGTCGAAAACTGCTTTGGCAAAATAAACATTTTTTCGGTTGACAATAAATTGCATTGTATTTTATAGTTTTTTATTTTATATACATCCTGATGATGGTAATTAAAGATCCTTCTTCCACGGCAGATGTAATTTAAACAAGTAGCGCGTTTTCCATTTTCTCTACATAATATATTGCATTGGAAAAAGGGGTTTTAAGACAAGATACGAGTGCGATAATTATTCGATTTTTTTTTCAGTTCTGTCACTACCAGCCATGAATGGTCTTAGTGTAATACGCTGATATAAAATTATTTATAGACCTCCGTCACGAGTGCAATGGGTTCTTACTCGACTAAATCCTATGTATGGGAAATGGAGTTAGTGATTTCTCTTTAGTGAATTTCTTGCTCGTGTAACAGGACGAGCAGTATCCAGAGATAGGAGATGAGAAAGAGGATAAAGAGACACCACCAATGCAACACTCGTTGACGGAGGAAGAACAGAAAGACCCGGAGGAACGGCGTCACGTGCAAATCAAAGAAGACGGCGAAAATAGCAAAGATACTAAAGAAAACAAGACAGACGCACTCTTCAACCGTCTGCGCGTCAAACGTCACAAGAAGAAACACCTATCGCTCACGGTGGAACAGCTGACTGCGGGCAAGGTACGGCATATGTTGGGTTTACAAAAAAACACACACACAGATATATCCCACTGATTTATTGTAAAACAAAAAAGAAAAGAATTTTCATCCTAGCTCAAACTAAGTATCTAAATCCATTAACACACAATTGTCTCAGTTACTAGCGTTATATACATATTCCCCCCGTATTGACAAAACTCTTCTCATGACTTGTATGGAGAAAAACCCCTCCACAAAATCCCTATTCAACAAATTCCCTGTACTTGTTTATAAATGACCCCGTAACATCAAAAAATTATTAAGTAACAACAAATAATTCAGCAAAACCCCTCTAACTTTCTCACCCGGCAAAAAACGCAGTAAAAAACAGGTGCAAAACTTGAAAAATGATATTGCATGTTTTGCAATTAGGTTTATTACTATTAGACCAAGGATATTGCAAGGATCAATGATTCTTCGTTCCCTACTAGTCCGGTCACACAATTCACACACAAAATTCGACAATCCCGTGAATGCACCTCCAGAAATTGCATTTAACTTCTAGGTTGCACTATCTGTAAAAGTTTTTATGTAGGAGAAACAATTACTCCTCTCAACATCACGATTAACAACCACAGGGTTTCTTGTGATAAATCTATTTCTTTTTGCCTGTCTCCTCCCACACTAAATTGCATAATAAAAAGTTAATGAATACCCACCTTACTGCCAAGGACTTTACCCGGCACGACCTTCATCTGAGACCGTTTGGGAAACAACGCTTCGCTTCTATCTTAGCTGCATACCTTACCTCACCTCCACCAAATCCACCATCCACCCCTATTCCTACCTTCTCACTTTCTCCATCTCTCCCCACTCCCATCTCTTCTCCTGTTCTTGACCTGTCTCCTTCCCTTATCTCACGTCATCCGTCCAAATCTCTTTCTCCAGCCCTGACTCCGCCCACAAACAGGTTATAACTTGCGGTCGAGGGTTCGATGAGTTGCACGTAGATGGTAATTAAATATAAATTCTCCTCAACCATCTGAATTCAATTGAATCCCCCGAGAAAATAAAATAAATATCTTACATCAAAATGTTTCTGATAATGACATAAAAAGTACTTTTATTCCAAATTATTCTTTAATTAGCTTTTCCTGTCGACAAGATTTCAAAGATAATAATCCTCACGGCGGTACATGTATCTACGTTTGGAATGACATTTTATCCTTCCCACGGTTAAGTTACGAGAAATTCTGCTTGGATGGTATTTTCGAACTCTGCAGTTTATTTGGGCGATAAAGGCATTGTAGTTTTGTCTATTAAGAGACCTCCTCAATCAGATCTTGAAATATTTTTTCTGAATTTCGAAATCGTATTAAAATGTCTAACACAAAAATATACGAAATCTATTGTTATCTGTGGCGATTTCAATATCGATTTCCTCAGTCAATCGTATTCCATGCAAAATCCCAAGAATCGGTTGAATAATCTAATCAGTTTCTTCAATCTTGTTACTACGATAATCAACTCTCGCCTCTTTGGTTCATCTCAAACATTGCTGGACCAGATAATTGTCAATAATAGACTCATGTATACTTCTTAAGTACTTAAACCGGGGTACAGCAACAACTTTGCACAAATGTTAATTATTGAACATAAATTAAACCACAAAATATCCTCTACTAGATTACTAGATAGTTTAACGAAAAATATTAAACAATTTTTAAAAACATTTTTCATCAGGAAACGTGGGATGAAGTGTATAAACGTTAAAGCACCAACGATAAATTCAATGTATTTTTTTCAATATTCTTGAAGTATTAAACTCTTGCTTTAGTATAAAACGCAAGTTAGTTAAAGTAAACAATCACAATCGACAGGGGATTAGAATTTCTTCCAAAAACAAACGTCATTTATATTATCTTTCAAAACTCAATAACCAACCACCCGAATTTCATGATTATTTCCGTAAATATAAATCCATTCTTAGAAAAGTGGTCTATGCAGTTAAAGTAACGGAAAATGACAGACAGATAAAAGAATCGAACTAAAACAATGTGGAATATGATAAAAAATTACACGTCTTCTTCAGAAAATCGCCAAGAAAACATTTCCCTTCTGCACGATGGCAAAATTGTATCAAATCCAAAGGACATCGCAAATTTGTTTAATTCTTATTTCTAAAAAATAGATAAAATATCAAGATTAGTAATTCAAAATCAATGACCACCAAATACAACCACACACGCACCGCACTTGTTCACTTCCTTCACTCATGTTCACTTCCGAGACTAACTCTAGTGAAGTTATGAGTGTCATCAGTTCTTCGAAAAATAAGTATTCAGCAGGGATAGATGATATACCTGAATTTATAGTAAAATCTTCCTCTCGCGTTATATATAATCCACTCATATTTTCAATAGCTCCTTGTCAGAAGGTGTGTTTCCAGACGCATTTAAAAAAGCTAAAGTGAAACCATTACATAAGAAAGGAAATTAACGTGGTGTTGGAAACTATCGACCCATATCTCTACTGCCAAGTTTCTAAAAAATCCTGGAAAAACTCTTCTATAAAAGACTTTTCGATTTCTTATAGCATAATAATATTCTCTCAAACGACCGGCACGGTTTCAGGAAATCCCTTTCAACCAACAGCGCCATATTTTCTTTTCTAAATGATGTAACCAATTTTCTTGACCGTGGAGATAATCCAAAAGGTATTTTTCTTGATTTTTCGAAAGCATTCGACGTAATCGATCCCAAAATTGTTCTCTCAGTACTGCACTCATACGACATTCGTGAATTAGCACATCAATGGCTAACTTCGTACTTGAAAGATAGGCATCAGCAAGTTGAAATTTCCCATCTTGAAAATAAAGTATGTCAATATTACCTTTCAGAAACAAAGCCACTTACTTGCGGAGTTCTTTGATGTTCAATTTTAGGCCCTATCTTCTTTTTATTGTACGTAATTGATATGTCATCCACCACGTTCGATTGCAAATGATTCTCTTTGCTGATGACACAAATCTATTATGTAAACATGTCAATGCGCAAAAAATTCTAAATAACCTCTCGTCTTGGATTCATTCAAATCGTCTCATCGTTAATACTGATCAAACCGTATCCATGTCATTTCTTAATAGTGTTACAGAATCTCTTCCTTCTACATCCCTTTCGCTAAACGGAAGCGAAATAAAATCAGTCAAGATAACATAAGTTTAGGGCTTCATATTCAGGACAACCTCAAATGCAATTATCATATTGATAATTTGTCATTGATAATTGATATTTGATATATAATATTGATAATTGTTTCTCGCTGCGTGTATTTTGCAAATGTATATTCTCATTTACGGTACGGCATTATCTTTTGGGGTCAATCCACTCAGCATTCAAACTTTTAGAATTCAAAAGAGAATAGTTCGGATTATATGTAAATCTCATCCTCGAAATTCATGTAAACCTTTATTTAGAGAATTAAATATTCTCCCTCTCACTTGCATATACATTTATGAAGTACTCGTGTTTGTTAAGACAGAACTATTATAATCCCACCCCTGTTTTAGAAGAAATAGTCTAGTTCACGAACACAACACTCGTAATAAGGCTAATATTCATCGTCCTGGCGTGTCAACAACTCTTTGCCGAAGAGACCCTTATCATTGAGGAATAATTTTGTATAATTTTCTTCCCAAAAATCTAAAAGATATAAATAAATTGAATCCCTTCAATTCCGCGGTTAAAAGCTTTTTAATGTGCTATTGTTTCTATAATGTGAAAGAATTTACAGATTTTAATAAAAGAAGTTAATGAAAGTTTCAATTTCCTAATATTGTTTTCCACATGACGTCGGATGATGTGATGTTAATATCTCTTAAACTTTATCACGCCATTGTTCTAGTACTCTAGCTACTGATTAAATTCCTTTTTCATGCATGTTAATTTTGTTCCTTTTTGTTTTGTTTCTTTAGTTTATTTCTAACTGTACGCAACCTGGGCACGGTTGTGTACATTATCTCTGTAGTTCCATCCTGGCCCGGGTTTTACTCCGGGAAGAGGCGGATTTTCCTTGGGCGGGAATGTCATTAATACTTTTGATTTATTAATCTCGAATTTTTACTACACTAATATCTACAATTTATTTTAAATAATAAATGGATAACAGTAGGGATTTCTTTAATAATTTATTTTGTAAATATTAAATCCGCTACTGCCCATGGGCCCTTGATCGGAATTGATGGAATGATCCGTTGCTTGTTTCTGGAGAGTAACTTAGTCTGCCCCCGCCCCCTCCGGGGGTCATACGCAGTTTGCAAGTGCTTTTTTGACAATAAAGTTTATTTATTTACTTAGCTCCATGAATTTTTTAAGTTATGATTTTGGAAACTCTCCCCACGTATTCCCAGTCCATAGATGTAAAACCACTTATATTTCATCTGGTCCCTCGGGGTCTCTACCCATCCCGGTTTCAATAGACAACAGTAAATTCTTCAAAATTCAAGGAAAATTGGAAATTATGCTTATAGCATTTATGCTTATAGCAAAAAGTCAAATTCTGATTGCATTGATTACGTGGCTTCTACACAATTTCTACATAAATTGTAGTGTCATATACTTTCAAAACCAAAATTGTCAGGCTCATCTAATAATTACGAATTTGAAGGAGTAATGATGGACAGACTAGTTGCAGCTAGTTAAAGCTAAGCAGTTTCTGTGACTGCATTTTTATGACTTACCTATCAAAACTATATATCCAAGATATAAAATTAATAATAAAGTTTCTTTGAAAATAGTTGTGACATTAGTTGCCTTTGCCCGCAATTATCTCCCAAAATATATTTGCAACATGATTTACGATATAATTAATATCGATGATACTATTTTCACTACCCCAATTTGTCTTGCAAAAAAACTTTCCATAAAAACGTTTAATTTAAATAATAACTTTCCATAAAAACTCCGAACGATTAATTTAAATAATTGTAGTTAGAGATTAAAGAATTAATCGGTTAATAGTAAGAATTGGTTCAAAAGCATATGTTGTAAATTTGCCTCAAAATGAGTTCTGTTTTCAGGGGGGAAAACTGAAGTTAACGTATCGCAAGAAAATTTATAAAAATTAAAACAAAATTTGAGAAATTTCGTGATACAAACACAAAACTTCTCCGTCCGTTTCACCCCCACAAAACTATTTCGTGTTCTAGCTGATCGCCGTGTGCGTGCTGACTCCCGGAGCCGAGCTTCTGGGGGAATCCGATGAAAACTTGACGGAGACGTCGATGATGCTGAAAGTGTTCGATTCTCTCACTTCTTACGAGCAGATGTTGCTCAAGTGTGCCTCTGTGCTCGGGGAATCGTTCATGCGGAAGATGTTGAAATCGCTCATGGGAGAACCGGACTTGCGAGAGGTGAGTTTCAGTTCACTCCGCGGAATCTTTTGATAATTCCCCATTGGACTGGGGTTGAGTTAAGGTGGGACCTGCACTCCATGTTAGTCAAATCACTGAGATGAACAATTGTTTTTTAAATTTTGATTCTAATTGTTTTAAAACACAACAATATGAATAACAACAAATAAAACACACGATTTAATTTGTATATCAGTAAATAATGTAGTACAAACAATATTCTGGAACTCGCTTGACTCGTTTTCAAAACATAACCGCATTAAGTAGGAACATGGCGGTCGAGCACAACGGTTCGTGATTTATGCATCACACCTCAAAAAAGTGAAATATATTTCTCAAATGTCCGGTGACCTATACATAAAAATGATGTAAAAATATAGCGGAAAATTTACTACAAATCAAAGTAAACTTCCATCACTTTTGTTACTTAAAAGTTGGTCATTTTTAGAAAACTTTTCTCCGTTAGACGCAATGTACCTTACCATATATTATAATTGCGATTATTTCATTTATGTGACCGGTGAAATACGTTTCTCAAGTTAAAATCACAAGAAGTGTATATTACTCTTCTTTATTTATGCAGATTTAAGGCATTTAGTGATTTAATTCTACCTACACTAGTACTTCCTTAAAACGTATTTGCGTATATTAATTTACTGTCGCAAACTGCGTACGTTCACGCGAAGGAAATAAATTTACTCTCTGGAAGCAATTAAGGTACCATACCATCAATTCCGATCAAGGTCTCAATAACAGTGGCGGAATCAACATTACTGCATTTTAAAGCAAAATCATAACCAAATGGGTTAGATACCTGTTATAATATCTACAGAAAATTAACAAATATTATTATAAAGATTATAAAATAAAATAATTTAACATTACTAACTGGGTATTGATTTCAAATCTTTAAATTATTTAGAAAAAATTGCTTATAAATCGCTTACTTTTGCTTAAAAATATTGCTAATATTTGAATAAAACCATCTTGAAGATGTACGAGCTCTCATGGGTAAAGCCTGCGAAAAGACGGTATCTAATGAATTCTCATCATATCATGATATTTTTGATATCGACTTAAAAAATATAACTCGAGTCACAAATTTAATACAGGAAAGAGCAATACGAAATTTGCCTTGCAATAACTGACAAAAGTTATCCAACGAGTACTGTCGTAAAACTAGAAAACTGTAGTCAAACTAGAGACATTTTGCCCATACATTGTTTTAATTGAAACGGTATTATTAATAATTCGCAGTTTTATGTACAACTTAATTCATGAATAAAGGTAAGCAAATGGAAATCATGTTTTAACAGCAGACTCAAAAAAACTGATTAAACGTAATAATTGATTATGAAAATTTATGGAAAAACCATCATAGAATACTTGTTAGGTTTCGCAACAAATGGTGCTTTAAAATACTTAAATTTCATCACAATTTGAGGTGTTTCGTTGAAGCCCAAATAATGTGCTGAAAGTGCCAAATAATTAAAATGTGGAGAATATGATATATACCATATGTGTTCTCCTAAAATAGGACCAAGTACCAGGGATAGTACGCTAAAAGTTGTTGTGCGCCATGCCTGTTACAAATTATTGAAAACATACCACAAAATGTATTATATTATCGAATTCCCCGATTGTTATTACATAATACACTATAGCCTCGTGACAGTCTCTACGCCCACGCCATCTTTTGACCGAACGTATTTAAACTATCAACAAAGGGCTCTTAAATGGATTACCATAGCATTGGCTTTAACAAAAAGAACGTTTATATAAAAAATAATTAAATTTTTTTGACTATTCTTCCTTTACATGGCTCAATTATTGTTGTAATGACTAATTTTTTATAGAGAGAGTAGATAAGAAAATTGAAAGATTCATAAACGGTCATGTGCTTGATTAAGCATTATAATGTAATATTTGTACTATATTTTAAACTACAAATAAAATTAGTCCAAATACAATATTATTACGATAAAATTTAAAACAATAGCATGTAAATGGAAAAGAATCTGACCTAAACACTTCAGTTTTTCGTTATTATGTGATGTTTTTTATCAATTAATGTAGATTGCAAAAATTACATTACAAAAAATGAAACGTTGAATGAAAATGAAACATTTCCAATCTTGCGGGGCCCAGTAGGTTACTTAGAGATTAATCCTGGAAGTAAAATAATAATAATAAAAATCTTTGTAAAAAAGCAGTTGCAAACTGTGTATGATCACATGGGTGACAATAAATTAAATTCACCGGAAACAAGCAAAGGGACCATCCAATCAATTCCGATCAAGTGTCCGAGGGCAGTGGTATTTAATATTTATAAAAGATAGATTGAGCTCATTAAGGGCGTAGGGACTGGCAGATTTCGGGAATGGTAAAGTGAAATGTTTGTTGTCGTGTTGCAGCTAGCCGAGTGCGTGCTGAAGCTCTTCGACATGGGAGTGGTGACGTGTGCAAGCGCGGACCAAGGCGGACCACTCACTTCCGTGTCCGTGACGTACGCAGCAGGGCAATTGGGAGACATGCAGGTACGAATGGACAGCATCATCGGTGCCAAGTTTCTTTCAACGCTATGAAACCAAACCTACAGGGCGAACCGTTTTTATCGACACATTAATTTAAAAATTCCTGGATCTCCAAGTTTCTCCAAGAAACTTGGAGAAAAATTCTCCCAAACTAAATTTAATAGAGTTTTTGCATAACCTACACGCTTCCTGACGAATACGTTAGATTGATGACGCTAACCGCGTAACGTACATGGTGCAATCGATGCATTTTGCATAGCGTATCTTCGAATCAAATCATAATAAAAATTGTAAACCCAAAGAAACTACTACTATGTAACCGTACACAAGTAAACTGTACTGTGAGTACACCAGCTCGTGTTCATACGGCACATAAAACCAACAAATCTCTTGCATACCCTCTCACATACCAACATAACCTCAATTCGAGACCAGATCCCACCATGACCTCTCTCACTAGTGTACAACTAACATCATACGCAAACAGGCGTTGTAACGTATTGCGCTTGGAGAGTTAGGATAAAACTAACTTCTGAGCATGGGCAGAAGAAACTTGCATGTGGATAGCGTAAACGATAGCTTACAGGTACGCTATGCAAAAACTCCCTAATAACTGCGATCATAACTTTTGAAAAATATAATTCATATACAACAATAGTATGTCAGAAAAAAGACAATATTATTATAAAATAAACAGATACTGAGGTTCCAGTTCATAATAAATATCCTTGTGTCCAGCATAGAAGCTCCATACAGTTCTACTAAAGCGTTAGTCTTCTCAAACTATCTATCTAACGTTTTCTCCGCATTTTAGAATATCTAACAACAGAAAAGAAACATAAAAATGTTAAAAGGATGAATTCATTACTGGAAGTTTAATATTGTAAATATCAAGTCGGTGCGAGAGAAAAGCGTACGAAATTAATTGAACCACATTATTTGTGGCAGGTATACGAATAACTGTACTTTAGTAGAAACAAAAATAAAATCATATCCTAGCTTGAAAATTGACAATAAAATAACTTGATTGTAAACAATTCTTGTGTGTAAATTGATTGATTGAAGGAAATGTAATAGGCCCCAAAAAGGCAAAAAAGCGAGGACCCCGTAAAATGGGTAGTGCCGGGCGTTGACTTTGCGTGTGGCATCCACACAGGGAGCGAGTGGCATCGTAGCGTGCCAGTGTCCGGACTTGGACGTTGACGAAATGAACAGGGATCTACCGGTGTACGCCAGCTGCAGCTACATGCGCTTCCGCATGACCGCTTTTCGAGACATGACGTACTCTCTGCTCACCGACACACAGAAGAAAGAGTACCATGAACGCGCCATGAGATATCTGGAGCAGGAGACGCGGCGCTGTGCGGCGTGCGGACGCAGACACTTCTTGCTTCTGCTCGGAACCAGGTATAGGACAACACGGGAATAGACCTCAAGGAAAGAACAAGGAGTCCCTCCGGTGACTCAGGGGTAGCATGCTTGCTCGTCACCGGCTCACTCCATGTTCAATTCCTTGCGAGATCAGAGAACAAATTTAATACTTTTTCACTTCAATGTCCCAGTTACTGTAGCTGTGACTACTGAAAAGCAAACCCTCCTTCTATCCACCCCTTCTACTCCTAGTATCACTAACTCTTACTATTACTAACGACCTCTCCACGTGAGCCAAATTGTTGGTAAACCCAGTTAACAGGCCCAACAAGTAACAATAGCCTCTACCACCCACCTATTGATCAATGTAGATAACCTTTCCCCAGGACTGATTTACCAGAAACACTCTTGAGAGAAAATAATAAAGGAATTATAATAAAAATGATGCTTTCGCAGACACGAGCAACGCACGATCCGCCGCTACAATCGCAAGCGCTGGCAGCAGGAGCGCGCTCTGCAACGAGGTCGTATCGACAGCATCACGAGCGCCGGCAGCGACGCGAGCGCAGGAGACAACACCAGTCTTGGAGGCGGTAGCTCTCGGCGCAGCAGTCAAGAGGCGACGGGCAGTCCAGGCTCATCGGGATCGCACACCTTCATGCAGCTCGTGACGTACGAGGACATGCTTCTCAACAAGATCCGACAGGCGTGGGGCGATCCGGACGATCTGCCTCAGAGCGGCGTCATCGATCGCAGCAAGACGACGGGACGATACTTACCCACGCGCTTCCCTTGGTCGTTTCTCGGCTTCTGTCAGGTGAGTCGTCGTCTTTGTTTTATTCTTCTTTAGCGCAACCACCCTTAAAGTTGAGCCTTGGCTTCCTTAATAGTCATCCACCTTCGTCTACCAATGGCAATTGTTCTCTATCGCTTGACAGTCACATGTCTCATATCATCCTCTTCCTCATCTACCTCTTCCTCTTCTTCATCATGATCATCATCATTTTCTTCTTGTTCTTCTAACTCTTCTTCTTCCACCTGATTTCCCATGGAACACTTTCATTGCAGTTCGTCATCTAGCATACGTAGAAGGTGTCCCAACCATTCCAACATTCTAACCTATGACTCTTTACGTTCAGTCAGGAGATCTGGTGATTTGTTCATATTTTTTGTTTTTTCATTCGTTATAACGTCACACACCGTTTTGTTTTGTAGGACAAAATATTTTTCTCTGTATTTTTTCTTCTCATATACTCAACCTTTCTTATACAACCGATGTGTGATACATGACTTCACTTCATACATAGTTATGGTTTTACATATTTGGATATTCAATTTTTGGGATACATTCCTTTTTTTATATATTTTAGATAGTATACACATATCCCTCAAATATTTCCCCCTTAATTTCCATTGCAAGTTATCTATGAATTTAGAACTAGGTTCTAGACCGATCGGGCACAGTACTTGTTTTGAATCGTTTTGACTCACGAAACTGGAGGTATGATTTCGTTCGTGACTCATGTACAGCGTAAAAGAGAAATTTAATCAAAGAGATAAAATGAATATCTAAATAAATGATAGTACAGAAACTTCAGTCAAGTTAGCGGATACATTAATAAATCAAGAGAGATGCTAAAAAATGTAATCCCTAATAGATTTTAATGAAATAATGTAAAAAGAACAGACAGATACGATGTATACATCATGCGGTTGGTGAGGATCCAGAGTAGAGAGTGTCGTGGACTGTCGCTAGAGCTAACTCAAGTTCCCACATTGAGAGGGCAGTGTTATATGGTTCAGAGTTTAAGGAACAAAAGCCAAAGGAGGTACTCTTTGCTATTTCATTTTTGCGAATTCAGGATCGCAGTTTGCTGTAGATGTTAGGTCAGCAAAGTACTCAGCCATCACTGTTGCCATTTCTCTGTTGGTGAGAATCTGATCCTGATAACTGAGTCCAGATATTGGGACTCGAGAATACCTTCCAGATATTTTTCGGATTGACTCCCATACTGCACGACACTGCTCCTGGCTCTGATTCAATTCATTATAAAATGCTCGAATCGAAAGAATACTTTCTGGATATCTTTAATCTTTCTTGGTCCGAGGGAGTATTCCCTAATTCCTGGAAGGAAGCAACGCTTATTCCTTTACTAAAACCAGGTAAGGACAAAACAAACATTAGTAGTTACCGAAGCATTGCCTTGACGAGTTGCGCCGGTAAACGTCTAGAGAGAATTATCAACCGACGTCTCGTCTGGTATCTTGAAAGGCATAACCTGTTGAGTTGATCTCAGTGTGGTTTCAGGAAGTTCCATTCCACCCTGGACCACTTATTTCTCCTGGAAATAGCAATTCAAGATTCTTTTGTCCGAAGACAACATGTTGTCGGAATATTCTTTGACATCGAGAAGGCTTATGATACTACTTGGCGTCATGGCATTTTAAAACAACTGTATGCCTAGGGATTTAGAGGACATCTTCCTCTAATGTTACAGTCCTTTTTGTATCAGCGTTCCTTCCGCTACAGAATTGGGAGAGACACCTCGGATCTTTTTTCTTCAAGAGAACGGTGTTCCTCAGGGCTCTGTCTTGAGTGTGACTTTATTAGCAGTGGCCATAAACAGCATAACGTCTGCTGTAAAGAATCCTGTTTTACACTCTCTTTTTGTCGACAACTTTGCTACCTTTTGTTCATCACAGACTGTCACAGGTGCGAAGCGACAAATACAACTCGCCCTCAATATATTATACCACTGGTCAAAGACGACGGGATTTTGTTTCTCTGCTGTAAAAAAACACGCTGAGTTCTTTTCAGTACGAGACCAAGCCTTCTGGCAGAACCTCGTCCTGGGGAACCACGTTCTAACATTCCATCCTCCTGTAAAATTCTTAGGTCTCACCTTTGATCAGAGACTGAATTGGATTGAACATCTGACAGCCCTAAAAGAGAGAACATTAAAGTCTCTGAATCTATTGAAGTGCCTGAGTAGCAGATAATGGGGCGCCGATCGCTCCTCCTCGCACCAGTTTTATCGAGTATTCATAAGATCTCGGCTCGATTATGGTTGCGATGGAAATAGCTCTTCTCGTACAAGCTATTTAAAGAAGTTGGATAGCGTCCACCATGCAAGAATCCGACTAGTTATGGGAGCCTACCGTACTAGTCCCATTCCGAGTTTGCATGCCGAGAGTGGCGAACCATCTGTTTACCTCCGGCGGTCACTCCGCATGCTACGACACTTTTGCCACGTGCTATCTTTACGCGACAATCTGGTACACAACGCAATATTTCATCCTTCCTCCTCTTCCATCCGTTTCTACAACAACAGACTGAGATCAACCAAACCTTTTGGATATCGCTCCAAAGAAATTTTGTAAACTTTGATTATACGCACACCAAATATCTTAATTAAGGTTTCAGTAAGTCTCCTCCTTGGGCTTTGCACAAGCCGAAGATTAATTTCGATCTTCTGCATCATGACAAGAAAAACACTCCAGTTGCGATGTTGAGAGTATACTTTCACCTAATCCTCGACAAACACCGGACCTGTATTCCTGTGTTTACATACGGATCGAAGCAGGCTGATCGTGTCGACTGCTCCGTGGTGTTTCCCCGTAAGACCTGTGTGTACCGTCTTGACGACCTGAGCAGCGTTTACACCGCTGAGTGCTACGCCATATTGAGAGCACTGCAATCAACAAAGTGCTCCCGCGGATCAAATTTCCCGATTTGTCCTGATTCGTTGAGTGCCCTCCAAGCAATCCAGACTATGTATCCAGCTGATAAGCTGAACCAGAATGTCCAGGATGTGCTTTTCTCGCTCTAAAGTGTTGGAAAGAACACAATGTTTTGCTGGATTCCCGGTCACGTTGGAATAAGAGGAAATGAGGTAGCAGACGTTTCCGTAAAGGTGGTGTGCCTCAAGAATCGCGTGGATTTGTTCACGATTCCAAAACGATATCTCCTAAATTCGATCAATATAAGGGTTCTGAGAGAATGGAACATTGAGTGGTCGGCTGTTGAACGAAATAAGCTTCGACTTATCAAATCCTCTGTTAAGTCATGGAGCAGTTCCTGTAGGTCAGCCAGGCGCGACGAGGTCTTGCTGACCCGCCTGCGCATAGGACCTTGTTCTCTCACTCATCGGTATCTCTTACTACTTGATGATGAATCCGTTTGTGAGGAGTGTAGCTCTTCTTTGACAGTGCGTCACCTACTAACTGATTGCAGAAAATACACGAGAATACGGAGACAAATTGGTCTGGCTGAAGATTTACCAACAATTTTCGGAAATGAAACGGATAATGTTAATAAACTATTGAATTTTATGAGTAGATCAGGGCTCCTCCCACATGTTCTCGGGAGGGTTTAAATTTGCATTCTTCTTTCATCTTCCCTGTCTTTCCTTTTATGCCTCCTTTCCGTTATTTGAAAATTATAAATTTTAGAATTTGTTTTCCCTTTTTTGTGATATAATGTATTGGGCAACTGCGTTTTTTCTTTCATCTTTGTATTTAGATATTTTTTGATTTCAGGAGGGTTTTTTAGTGGGTATGGTCGAGATATTCGGCGAGTCCCACACACGGGGAAGAGTCACTACGACCCTTCTCTATGGTGCGAAACTGCATCTTTCCCCATCTGCAAGGGCTCTAATGATCTTGACGAGTCCTAGAGCCCCACAAAATAAAATAGAGTAGAGAGAACCGCAATGAAGAAAATCTTGAAAAATATACATGGAATAGTATTTGAGTAATAATATAGAATAGTGATTTTTTGAGGATACAACTCTTGCTACCATAGTGTCTCGCAGTGTTAAATGCAAGTGGGTGAAAAATCCGTCAGGTCGGGTACGAGAGTGCGAGATAAGCTTTTCAATCACGAGAGTGAAGACATAGTTTAGCACCATAACGGAACATATATACCTTTCTGCTGCATACGAAAAACGAAAATGTGAAAGAAAACATTACTGTGGAATTGTTCTTGAAGATTACCACCCCACCCCCCACGCCAAAAAGAAAAATACTTTTTGGAAGTTCATTTTGGAAGCTGGCAAAACTATACGTCAACTGTGTAAAACGTAATTGGAAAATATTATTGGAATTGATTGCTGTTACATTTTCCTTTAAAGTTCTATACGTCCGTTCAGGGATAAAAGTAAGAAATAAATATTTATGAATTTGTGTATATTTAGAGAGTGCTGTATTTGTGTGCGTAAGGGGCAGTCCATGAATCATGAAACGCGTCCTGCTGGTTTACCTTCGACATCGTAACACAGAATTATGGCGGGGAAGGAGGGTGTTAGTTTTATAGGCTATGTTTCACAGGACACCTTTTTTGTCACTGGAATCCATGAACCGAGTCGTTCATTGAGAACATAGAGCACCAAAAACTTTTCTTAACGGAGTGTGTGTGTGTGTGTGTATGCGGGGGGGTAAGTAGCGTTACGTAATTATTCTGGTGGTGGGAGGTAAGTGGTTATCGTCACAGGAGCAATGAGAGGACAGTTTGGGATGTGAGATCCAAATTCAGCGGAACAGATTTCTCCAAACCTTTTGGTGTGGCACCCAACTTTTGGATGAGGCATCGCAACCTTCGGATGTGACATCCCAACCTTATGGTGTCCGAAATAGAGTGTCATATCCATACGTTTGGAGAAATTCATTTCTTCCTCTGAATTTGGATGTCATATTCAATGCTAAGGTACTTACATCTCTTGTTTTTCTCAGTGTGCTTTGTAGAGATGAGGAGGCATTACGAAAGGTAATTTTTGCGTTTCGTAATTTATGGACTGTCCCTGAATGGTGTAAGAGTAATGTAGTGGTGAAGGTGGTCGTATGTCTGACGCTGTGTGCCATTATGTGCGTTCGTTGTGTGCAGCGACGAGGCAGCGTTCCGTCGGCGGCGGGGCTTTCCCTCACCCGTTCCTTCTCCTCCTTCAACTTCACGGAATGCGAGTGTCAACTCATCCTCACCACAGTGTACGCACAGGTGAGTCATGTACTGTAAGTATGAGTATTCTCATGCCGCCAGTTTGATTCCTTTTTGTACGTTGACATCAGAAGACAAAATGGCCAACCCATATGTAACACCATATTAGTCAACACGTTAATGAACGACATTTATTTAGTGAACGTCATAAGTGTTCACAGCTTTAAATTTTTCTTCATTCTTGGGAGAAACTTTTCATTATATTGACAAATAATAACATTACTAATAGCGGATTCAAAGTGGACCGTATAAAATTGGGGTATAGGTTGGCGAATTTATCCACTGTGGTAAAAATCGAATAATTGTTATCGAATTTGAATAAATAATAAATATCATTGAATAACATTCGTTATTAACTCAAGATTTCGCACAAAAAACTGCTACTTTGTGCTACAAACAAAATCCGAAGAACTGTTGTTATCGATATGTTTTTATGGAATTCTTAACATCCGCGAACTGAGTTTGGAACCAAAATGGCGTGCGAGAATACATATGCTAACTGTGCTCCTGCTTGTGTTCTGTGCATGCCTCCATCATAATAACCATTATAAAATGCCTCCATTATAAAAACTATTTTGTATATTCACGTAAATATTGTATATAAAAATATGAATTCATTAACTTTTATATTCCTTGAAATATATAACGCCATTGTCGTTGTGCTTATTATGTTAATGCTGGCACGGCATTATCTCTGTTGTTCCATTACAGCCCTGTATAGTTTTCCTTAGTGTAGGTGACTTTCATCGCAGGAATTGATGGAATGGCTCCTAGTATGATTCCGGATAGCACATAAGCTTCTTGACCAGTTCACATTTTTAAGAGTTTTTTTGGGCAGTAAATTATTATTATTATTGTTATAAAGAAACATTGCTTCGTTCGTATTCATCTCAGGGCAAAAATACGTTAGTTCAAAATTATATATGAAAGCAACTTGCTAGATATTCTTGCAAACCGAAGAATAAAGTTACATGGATCTCACCCCCCGCTGTTTGTGAAAGAGAATTCTACTCTCATTCAAGACGTGACTAGATATTAAAATTAATACATGAACTCACTATAACATTAACGAAAACTTTGATATCTCGTTATAGTCAATACGTGTTATAATTATGAGAAATATATCTACATACGGAGGGAGAAAAATATTTTCAACATGATGAATGGAAACGAGAGCTTCTATGGAATGCTCTTGGATCATTATCTTTTAAATAGACACGAAAACTCTCACTAGAATAAATATAGTTTTATCATTTTTACGGAAATTGGTTTTTGTTGTCGTTATAAAAATGTTTATGGTAGGTTCAAAATTCTTTAGCGAGTTGAAATTCAAATAGTAAAAAAATACATAAAAATATTATTGGTAATGCTCACGAGTGATTTCTCTTTTTAGAACGTTGGATTGATTATTAACTTAAATAATATTAGTTGGTAGAACACCAATCAATTGTCGAAAGAAACGCTAGATTAATTGAGTAAAAATAAGTTCCTGTATCGATGAGCGATTTTAGAACAAAATCAGGATATCGATGTTGAGAAAAAGAATCAGAATTATCACTGAAGCCATTCTAAATAAGAAATTTCAGTCGCGTGGAAGCCGTCTTTCATCAGAAAATATTCGTAAAGCTGGATGAAAGATTATACCACTGGGATACGAAAATGACTTCAATGAGTTTGGAAATTTCTTGTATTTGAACATCCGAGATCCCCGTCCACAAAGAAGAATAAGTCAACTTTCTTTCTCCGAGCAACAGACGCAAATGGCAGTAAGAACAAGTAGAAAACATGAGCAATGATAACGTTCGGTACTTCGGGACTGTTGATATCTGGAATATGTCAATAGCTTCATCGAGAGCGCTGTTATAGTACCGAGACTAATCGGAGATAACGTTTGCTCCCGCTTAACCGCGCAGTTGTCGCATGGTGGGCTATCTTAGAAGGCTTCCATCACGGTCGTAAGAAACTTCAGTCTGGGTGAAGTTGCGTCAGATTATTTCTAGTTCCAATGAAGGCTGTAGAAGTTTGATTGAAACGTTAACATCGATGATCGAGACATTAGCATCGCTCCGAAGAAAACAGACACGTGGTTGAAATTTTTGGCGTTGATCCGAAGAGTACAACAGGGATGTGATTTATGTAGATGATCGAAACGATGGCGTGGTTCCAGTGAAGACGATTGACATTAATTCATCTATGGTTTCTGTGTGCGACTTTTTCTACGTTTCCTGCTAGCAGAGATTGGCGAGGTTAGTGAAGAAGATTTTATCGTAATTCTCCCGTCAATTTATTTCGTTCGATCCAACACAACACCTTCACCCAAATCAAATGGAACTCGCTACAAGACAGTTGTTTCAGAATTTCTTAAAATTTCTTAAAACTTCTCCAGAAGCGAACGAAGGATTCGTTTCTATAGGTTTTATTTTGCAATACACTTCATCGCTTTTTTAGAAAGAAATTTAATTTTTAAGCGACGTTCATCTTAAAAGATTTCGTTACACGTTGCATACGAAAATCGAAATTTCCGTGATTGAAGTGCGTGGATTAGTCACAGAAACACTTAAGGAAACGTTTGCTTAGTTTAAATTAATGTCTTAGTAATTAATGAAAGAGCAGTTTATTTCATTACGAGACATAATCAACTACAAGTAATTGATTAGAAAAATAATTTTACGACGTACATATATGTGGAGGAGACATGCGATAACTACGTCCAGATGAAAACGGCGAAGAGTCGAGCTGTGAACCCGGAATTCTGCCGCCCTAATCGCCAGGCCACTAACTTGTTGCATTCCATAGCTGTATATCATTTCCGTTTGATTCCACCCCATCCGGATGCAAGCGGTGAAGCAGTGAACAACTGAAGACATGTACTGGTCAATGTACCCGTATGATGCGTGCACTTCGATTCCCAGTCCGTCACCATTAACACACGAGCAGTCAATAGAATTATTTATGAGTAATAGATAGCAGTGGTGGATCTATGGGGTCCCATTGGACACGAACTTTCAACAGATAATATTGAAACACATAAAATGTATCTTTATCGTTTAATATGTATTTACCATTTTAAACAATTTGGTCACTTTTTGGTAATTTTCTATTTGATGAATTGATGTATTATATTAAAATACAATATCGCTATAATATTTACTATAACATTTATAACAATACTTACAAAATTTAGCCCCCACTCTTGATTGCGGTCTGGATCCGCCACTGATAGATAAGTGAGATAAAGTAACATTTATTTCTCATGTTTTGAATTCAACCAATAGATCTCCAAATATACAATTATTTTGATGATGGTAGGTATTGGATCACTGTCGTGGTGCGGAGTTGGACGAGAAGACGATGGATGCTCTGTTGGAGTACGCGGAGGTGTGCGTGTACAGCAGCAACCACGCGCAAGCGCAGAGGCTGTTGGTGGAAGCTCGCAAGCTGCTGGCGGGGGCCAAGCGAGAGCCCGAGTTCGGAATCAAGAAAGTGGACGATCTGCGAGAGGTGATACTTTTTCTTTACGTTACCATGTATTGGATGTCTTTTCGTTATGTGTCGGGAGACTGTACGATGCTGTGTTCCACGCTTACCTCAGGAGGTTCACAGAAATCGAAAGGGGGTGCGACGGGGATGGATTAAGGTAGTACTAGCAAAAGTAGAATTAAATCACAAAATACCTTTAAACGGCGTGAATAAACAGTAACATTTTCTTATTTTTTGATTTGAAGTTCATAAACATACCTCACCGGCCATTTAAATGAGATAATTGCACTTCGAATTGAAGGTGAAATGCATTGCGTCTTATGAAGGAAACTAATTTTCAAAAAAAGACCAAGTTTGAAGTCGCGAAAGTGATGGAAAATTACTTTGATTTGTAGTAAATTTTCTGTAGTATTTCTTAAATCATTTTTATCTATAGGCCACCGGACATTAGAGAAAGATAATATCACTTTTTCCTTTGAGGTGCGATGCATAAATTACTAAACCGTTGCTCTCGACCGCCATGTTATTACGTACTTTGATGTATTTCAAACGAGTCAAGCGACTTCCTGAAGATTGTTTGTACTATATTATCACCTGATAGATACAAATTAAATGATGTTTTTTCTTTGTTATTATTCATACTGTGGTATTCAGAAACAATTAAAAATATAATAACGTTAACAATTAGACATATCAGTGGTTTGACTAACTTGGAGTGCTAGTTCCACCTTAAGGGATGAAAATAAGGGGTGAATTAGTTAACGAGAGATTATGAATGACAGGGGATACCGATATATCGCGAGATAATCTGTGTCATATTCACTCTACCTTTCACGACGAATTTTAATTGAATTCACTGCAAAGCCATACATAGGGTTCTGACTACGGTGCCCATATTGATATTCTAGATCAGCGCAGTCCGACTTATCTCAATCCGCAACCCATTTTCTATACACTTTCGATCGATCGGGCCGGCACGACATGGGTTTCGGCGAAATGTTTCCCGATTAATAAAATTAATGGGTCATATTTATTTATTTACTTGTGATGCCATATTTTGATTTTCATCAATAAATTTATATTTCAAGTTGGAAAAATTAAATAACTTGTTTCTTTATATAAAAGTATTTTTAATATTTAGCATTATAATAAAATGTTTTCATACTGTATTGTATCACGGTGTAATTCAGAACACAATTTTATATTTTCTCTCACCGGGCATTCCCCGTCATATACTAATTCTGACAGCTTAGATTTATATGTTGTGTCCCCAACGTTTGATGAAACATTTACTAAGTCGCGGGCCACTAATTGGACACCTCTGGTGTAGATTACATAATAAGGAGAGGATGAACGATGAACAATTCGTTCCTTGGGATGAATAAGCCTAGCGTCCACGTGGGCGCTCTGAGTCACTGCGAACTGGTCTTACTGATGCTCATATTTGTCGACAAAAAGCTCTCCAAAGGTTGTTAGAACGTATTGTATCAATGACCTTGGTTCACCATGGTTTACAGAGCCGACTTCGGAGGAGATTGACTAACCGTTGAACCTTGGGTCGAGTTTGAAACGTAATTTTCAGGAATTGTTGCTTTATTTAGAAAATCTTGAACTTTGTGCATGGGTATATCTCTTTTAGAAAGGGATTTATGGAAATGATGATGGATTAATTTGTCACAGGGTTCGTATATTCCATCGTGGAAGTGGCCGTACCTCATGGGGCGTATCCACACGCTCTTGGGATGTTCCAGACTCGAGTTGGGGCAATACGAAGAGGCTCATTACCAATTGCATCTTGCCATGGCTCATGTAAGACTCTTTCAAACACTTTGAGTTTCACATAAAAGACGAAGATGAAGTATTGCATTAAAAGCGTCGTTGACGTTTATTCCTAAAATCGTGTTATTTTAACGAGAAATAATATGAACATTTTTCCTAAAAATCGTCAAAAACGGAGAATGTATAAATTGCAATAGATCATCTTTCAGCATGAGTAATCATAAAATATAGTGCCCTTTTACACATAAAATCAGCAAAGAGCTATATCACCATTAAGCTAACCCACTCAGCATGTAAGTTACCCGCTACTAGGCTCTATACCAAACTACGTACTACAATAGGTTTAAAAGTCTTTTTCATAACTTGATACGTAACAATAACTTGAATGCAGAAAAAAGAAAATCAAGACGGCACTTAGTTCGCCGTAAATCTTCACAATGCTGTTTTCATAATCTATTTGAAAACAATCTAGCAAATATTTCAGAACCAAAGTCTATTTTAAAAGTTCTTTCAGTGTTTCCTCCAACCATTCGTATTTTATTTGTTTGTTTCCCGGTGTTGAAGTTTCCACGTCAACCTGAGATGAAATAACGAATTTCTCATTTATAACGTAGTACAGAACTGTCCACAAATTACGTAACGCGCAGAAGAAGAGAAAATAAATGAGCAATATCGTTTTTAGTTATGTATAATAATTTTAGTAATGTTTAGTAATGTTTAATGTGCTAAGCTATTATTTTAGTCACTGATCGAAAAAGTTTTAAGGTATATTTGTCAAGATTTGCATGTTTTTATCTGCGGTTCCCAAACTTTTTCTGATTGAACACTGTAAGGGTCCTTAAATTTTGACGGAGTATCCTGAGTATTTTGAAGGGTAGGTCACACATCTATATAAATAAAAATGTACATGTTCGTTTGTTCAAATCTTCGAAAGTTCTTCACCGATTACTTTGACATTTTGACACAACGCTGCATTCGAATAAGCGCGTGTTTTATATTCATTCAATATTCAATAGGGCGCTTTATTTACAAATATTATTTATGTACAAATGTGTGGCGAGGCTTTTTGTTGCCTGTACGCCTGTAAAATTCCCCTTAAGTAGGGCCGTGGGCTGTGCATACAATGCCCTGGTATTCACTCTCATTGAACGGATAGTTGCAGTTTAATTTTTGGAAATCTTTGTTTTAAACTTAAAATGATTGTAATTTTATTTTCTTGTGATTTGTATCGTATTATTATTATTATTATTTAGCATCCTTTAGTGCATCTTTGATATTGATTTANAATGAGCACCGTTGGGAACCACGGGAAACCAACGGTCAGGACACGAATATATACAATTAATATAAACATATTTACAAAAGATAGTTAAATAAGAGAAATAAATTATAATGTAAAATATACCCGTTTTGCCATAGAAATAAAGGTTAAAATAAAATTCAATTATTTACAATACTAAAAAGTAATAAATAAATAAATAAATAAATAAAACAAAAAAACATAATTGACGTAATGCCTTGGAAGGTCTTCTCAACATGTCTCCGCCTGAAACAAAAGAAAAAGATGAAGCGGCAGAATCACGGTTCATTTGAATCAGTGGTTTCAGCGCATATTACTCTTTCTCTCATGTTCCTCACATAGCTTAGGAACTGACCCAGGGACTGCACTACAGATACTCTATTGTCCCTCATTATCGCAATGGCTAAATATACGTTAATGTGATTATTTTGGAAAGCACCAACTTGGATAAAAGTTCGTTTTTGATCTGTTTTCGGGCATGTTAGTAAAATGTGAATCCAATCTTCATTTTGATCCCCGCAAAGTGGGCAAATAGAGTCTCGATCCCCCCTGAGTTTTCTTAATTTCCACCCTCCTACGCGAAACCATCCGTAACCCGATCGTTCTTTTGATTTGAGACAGTCAATGTATGGTTTTCTGCCCCATTGTCCAGCTACTAAGGTTTGCACGATAAGTGACCTCTTTTCCAGTCTGTTAGTTTCTATTTCACGACGGTATAAGTCTTGGAGTTTTCTCTTAATATCTTTTAGGTGGTTTAACGATGGACTATTCTGACTCACACAAGTGATTCCTGCTTTATGAATTAAATTTTTAATTTGCCTGTCCCATTTTCCTTTTGTATTACAATGGTAAGACTGAGTTACAAGTGGGTTCCTGGTACCTGCCCTTATCGAAAGCCAATATTTAATTGCTCTTAATTGTAGAGTTAGTTCAATGGGAAGCAACCCAAATTCCCATAAAATGCCACTGTTTGCTGTGCATTGAGCAATGCCCGTTACCATTTTAAGATATTTCGTTTGAAGCGAGTTTAAAATATCGTTATTCCCCGCGCCCCATATTTCCGCTCCGTACGCAATTCCAGGGATGAGTAGAGACTGAAACATTTTATCCATGAGTCTTGGTGCAATTTCAGGAATTGTAATTTTTGATTTTGTTATTGTACTTAATGTATTTGCCTTTTCGTCGAGCTTTCTCCGTATGTCTCGTCCAAGTTTCGTTCATGCAGATGGTTACTCCTAAATATATGTATTCTTTAACGTTTTCTAGCGTTTCTCGTTTATACGACCAAGTTTCATTCTTACTGTAGACCCACCCAATTTTAAAAGTCATGGTTTTTGTCTTATTAACGTTAACTTTTAGTTTCGTTTCTTCGCAGAAAATTTCTAATTCATCTCAACTTCTTTGTAAACCTGCTTGTGTTTTTGAGAAAATAATCAAGTCGTCGGCAAAAAGGAGTGCTGGTATTGAAATATTTTCATCTCCGATCCTGGGTGCATCTGCATTTACCGTGGTTAATCTATCTACAAGTCCATCTATGAATAGTATGAAGAGAAGTGGGGAAAGTACGCAACCTTGCTTTCCACCTCTTTCCACAGAGAATGTATCTGTTACACAATCTGATTCTAATCTCACGCATGCCGTGTCTGATTTATACATCCATTGAAGCATTTTTAGGAATTTTGTGGAGATTCCTTTACTTTCTAGAGTATACCAAAGTATTTCCCTATTAACGGTATCAAATGCTTTTTCAAAATCCACAAAAGCACAAAATAGCTTACCTCTTTTCACGGAAGTTGCCTTTTCCGCCATTGTGGTAGTTATAAAAATGTTGTCTACTGTACTATAGTTATTTCTGAATCCTGCTTGCAATGCTGTCACTTTTCCTTCTTTTTCTATCCATTTATTTAACCGAACATGAAGAATTTTGCAAAAAATCTTAGCTATTGTATTAATTAAGGAAATACCTCTATAGTTATTAGGATCGTTAACGTCACCTTTGTTTTTATAAATTGGACAAATTATTGATGTGTTCCAAATTTCAGGAAACGTGGAAGTGTCGTATAAAGAATTGAGCAAATCCACGAGAATTGGGGCAATACTAGAATTTATTTCCTTTAAAAATTCCACTGGAATACCATCAGAACCTGTTGCTTTGCCAGACTTCAAATTCCGTACCACATCTTTTATTTCATCAATATTTATTGCACGGTCTAAATCTGTCACTATTATTTGGTGTTTGATTACGTGGCCCATCCGTTGTATACACTGATTCTGGGAAAGAAGTTGAGCTAAGTGCATTTCCTAACTTTTCGCCTCTATACTGTTCATGCAACTATATCTACATCGTAATTTATTTATAGTATCCCAAATATTTGCAACATTTTTACTGTGAATAATGCTTTCAATTCTTTCCGCTTCCGAATTCTGCCATTGTTGCTTAGCTGTGTTAATTATTCTTTTATAGTTTTTTCTCAAGTGTACGTATTTTTGTCGTAAGCTTTCTCCTCCCCACCAAATGTAGAATTTTAATGCATTTTCAGCATCTTTTTTCGCCTGTCTACAATCTATGTTGAACCATACCGCTTCTCGAGTGTTGTGTTTTTTCTGTGCGCGTACTCGCATGTGTGAACCCGCTTTCTGTAGAGTGTTTCGTAAAGATTCTGTCGCGGCATTAAGCTCTCCAAACTGCAACCTATTTAGAATATCTGCGTGCAAGTTTCCGCGATTCCTTTCAAATTCTACCCTTTTTTCATGGGTCCATTTAAATCGTTTAATTTTTGACAATCTCTTTGATTGTTGTAGTGCTTGTAAACAATTTTTATATTTTAAGGTTAAACAAAGTGGCATGTGATGGGATTCTATTCTTTGACCTACACGAAATTTATCTATCCACTGTATAGTTTTAGGACACGCCAAACCATAATCAATTACGCTCTCTCCATTTCTATTAATATACGTGAAATTTCCGCATGCGTCATCCCCATAAGAACAATTCAAAATATCTAAATTATGTAAATAGCATAGCTCTAGTAATTCGCTTCCCTTGCCATTGCTCACTTTATCTTTACTTTTTCTACTTATAGTTTTATTTTTATTAACATGAAGATTTTCGTTCATATTGTTTCACCTATTCTTTCGTTCTGGTATTCTTTCACCTATTCTTGAATTAAAATCTCCCATTAATAAAAGTGTTTTATATACCAACTAGCTGATTACCCGGCGTTGCCCGGAAGTTTTTTTACTGGTTAGACCAACGAACCCACTCACCAGAAGCCTCGCAGGTCGAATTTTCGCTTCCGATGCACAATACAACTGGGGCAGCGCGGTGGCATCATTTCATTAAAACGCTTATAAAATTTAAACCATTCGTCCAAACTTTACGACTTAAAGATGTTTTTTATCTTTGTTAAATGCACAAAACAAAGAACCCATTGAATATGATGGATATTGATTTTTCCCTCTTAAATTTCTCACTTAAATTGAAGTATTTCGACACTTCTATTTTTCATAACGTTTTATCGATAATTGAAATTAACCCTAGAAGATAAACATATGCTGTCGCGGATTTTTTGTTGAACTCTTCGAGGCGTACAAAATTGCCACTCATAGTTGCCATCTATCTCTAACTGGTTTGGCAGCGTAAGTGAATATGGTCGATATTTTCCCCCGATTTCATCGACATTTATCTTCAACTTCATTTTTTATCTTTCTTTTCATACATTAAAAAAATAAAAGTTAGCCTATGCTCATCCTGAACATCTTAACTATCTCCTTGCTTTTCATCACGATCGGCCTGTGGTTTAGTCGTGATTAAGTAATAATAATAAATAATAATAAATTTATTGTCAAAAAACAGTACAAACTGCGTATGACCACGTGGAGGGAAAAAAAACTAATTTACTCTCCGGAAGCAAGCAAGGGACCATCCCATCAATTCCGATCAAGGGCCCTAAGGCAGAGGTGGATTCAAAAATTTCAGCAAATGTTCCTAGATAAGATAAAAAGTTAGCTGCGAGTTATAATACTAATAGAATGTCAATATGTTTGTAATTTTAAGCAAAAAATTACATGTACAAGTTATTATCGAACTATAGATTATTCTGAGTTTAGTGTTTGAAAATCATAAGAGTTGAAATAACACTAAATTCACGATTTATTGTTACAATAAACACGCCCCTATACAAAGCCTAGAGAACCTGTATGATAAATCCGCCTCTACC
>NNCF01130856.1:429402-471886 GCA_002313205.1 Laupala kohalensis | reverse complement strand
AAATATAAAAATATGAAAATTGCACTGGATCCATAGTATTAGGTTTGATGAGATTTTTAAACTACCAATACCGTTATATTTAAGTTGAGATGACACAGTGGCACGGTATCTTTAAAGCTGGGGTGGGAAGGGCAAGACGTAAAAATAACGTAAAAAGTCTGATATTAGAGTCGAGTCCATGATTTTTCTGAATTCTAAGATGAATAATAGTATTTCAATGACATTATGTTCCTACATTGTTTCATTATGCACGACACCTCTAAAGGTGAGGGTTGGGAAGAGAGTGACACGAAAAATTATCGAAAATTTCAGGTAAGAAAGTGTTTTACCAAAATTCGCCCCTAAGGGAGCGTAATTGGAAATTGGTGTTTTTGAAATGGGAAAGCTTTTTCTCAATTACATCAGTGAAAATGAGGGATTGATACACGCCAATACTATCAAACCTTCATCATTCATGGATAACATTTTCACAAGATGTCAATGTGAGAAAGAACAAACTTACAGACATATTACAAAATTCACGCGAGCAAACCCGCGGATACTCAGCTAGTAATCAATAAATCTTAAAAAAATAAAATATTTATTTCATATAGGTTTTATTTGAATTTTCCTTTTTTTAGTGTTTAGTATTAAAAAATTACAAATTATACTCTTAAAAAGAAAATTTGTCAATAATATTTTTTCTCGGAGCCTTTGCTACACAGTTTGGGAAACCCTAGTTTAAACAATATATGGTGACCCATTTAGAGGCCCGTTCAAGATAGAGTCGCCGGTCTAGGTACGCTACTGCTCCCATGATGTGTATTAGTCTCCATACTGGGGACTGTGTTGCAGATGGGAGTTCCGTTTCCCGAGAACCGCTTCATGCTGCGCGCCGCCACTCTGCTCACCAACATGCGTCTGTCCCTGACGACGTCGCTGATGGCGCGCGCGTGGATGGGTCTGCGCACGGGCTTCGCCGCCACCTACGCCGACGCCATCGCTAGCTGCCTGGCGCTCATGTATGTCGTGTTCCGGGACATGGGCGATTGGATGTCGGCGCGTCTCGCCGCCACCTGGGGACTCATTCGTTCCCTGGAGTCCGGACTCGACTTTCTGGGCGTGTGCGTCTCCTTCGCCAACATGTTGGAAGTGCTGCAGTACGACGGAAACTTCGTCACTTGCGCCAAGTGAGGGAATCGGAGAGGCCTGCTACCTTCACACTGTACGGCATGTCTGTGGCTCATTCGGAGAGGTCAATCAGTTGCGATCGATGAATGACGAAGAGAGGAAGCTTGAGCCAAGTCAATAGGCGCATGTCCAAGTCGTATCGTGAAGGAGGTCTTAAGTCTAGCTGATTCACCTCTTGTACAAGACAACAATATATTTACTAGTCTCCAATGTTGCTATTAGGATACTTACGGACTACTGCGGATAATTTGACTGAGAATACGCTTGTGGAACGCAAATGATGATTTTGCTATGAATATGGATGTTCCCAACCTGACTCATGAAACGACAAAAAAGAATACGTTTTCTGTTCTACAGTGATATTCACTATTCACACGTTTCTACTTCTTTTCGAACTGTTTCAGGATCACTACATCTAATCTTGCTCACATTCTCATTATTCGAAAAAAAGCGAAGGATGAGATTTTTGTCGGATTTTCGAGTAAGTTTTCGTTTAGGTATTTCATGGGTTCTCTTACATTTTTTGACGTCGAAAACGTTTTCGTGTCTTAGTCATTGTGAATGATGAATACAGTTTTACAACTTTTCTTTTTATTTAAGTAGGTATTTTATTTAGTTAGGACTCATATAGACGTTAGTCCTAGCACAGTTGTCTTTCTCTTCCTTACTCTGATGTTGATACGATGCCATTCGACCATATAGGGAGGTAGTTAACCTGAGGTCGACACGATCTACGAGATACACACTGCTACTTTCTGACCTTTTATCGCCTTCGTCATGGATCCTAGCTTACACACATCCTGTCCCGGGATTTTCTCCGGTTTTCCTTCGGATAGAGAAGGATTTAAACAAAGACACACTACGTTCGGGCGTAGGGGCGGGAGCGTATGTAATGCCATTGTTGTTATTATTAATTTCGAATTATGAGAGACTTCAATAGTTATATTTGGGGGGAATAATTGATAATTATGTATTTGTTAAATAACTTCTTATAGAAATACGGCACTGCCTATGACCCCATGTTCGGTCTCTTGCTTGCTCGCGGATAGTTTATTACCCCACCTGGTTTTGCTAAATTTTTTGGTCCTTTCCCGGCCAGAGAACCAAGCTGACATGCAGAGGCGTACGCAAGAGAGTGCTCGGGGTCTGAAGCCCCCTCCTGAAAAAAGAAGTAAAATATTAAAATTAGTGAAAATACTAGGTCTAATAATAAATTTTAACTATTTTCTGGTATTGCTTCTTCGTTACGTACTAAATGATTTTAAATTTTAGGCTAATACATGGACTACTGAGCATAAGACTCCCCGCTTCAACCTAGGTTATTCGGAGGATGTAGTCCTCTCCAAGATCTTTTCTGCGTACGCCATTGTCATCTAACTTGTTTCGAGGCACCAAAAACCGTTGCGATGTAGATTTGTGACAAGCTGAGTTGGCGGAAAGCTCTAGTTTTCATTTCGAGCTCTACTGCGTACTATCCACTGAAAAGATATTGCCTCTGAACATCTCTCAACAAAACAAGAAATATCATTTTACAATCAGACTGCACTCAGTGAATGCTCTTCTGATCCTTCCTTTGAAATGCACTCGCGGAAATGTTACTCATCTTCAAGTTAATCCCTAGAAGTCCGCTCAATCCACGCGCTCTGCTATGAGCAATAGCACCCCCAGACAATTTAACCACCGCTTCCGCCGCCCCCCGTCATACAACACTTCGTGCGTATAGCTCTTGTGCAGAGGCAGATACAGAGTAATTTTTTTTGGGGGGGGGGATCATAACAAAAGAATATAGTCTTGGGCATGGTACGTTCCAAAAACATCCCAATCTTTAAAAAAATTAAAGTTCCAAAGTAAATTGTAAGTTTAGGCCATCTAAGTGTTAATTAATATGGGGTTCAGTACAGTAACACTCTACTTTTGAGATTATTTTAAAATTTTTGTGCGACAGGGGAAAGTGATAGATGCAAAACATTTATTCTGATTAAAAAAGCTAAAACCTTTTTAACACACAGAAACATTTAATATTTCAAGGACAAGAACAAAATTACAGGTGAAAGACGGCGCTGAAGCTGCGGTTTTTGAAAAATTAAATACATGTGCAACTGGGATTGTTCCTCTCTATTGAACCCAAAGTTTGAATGCATCGTTAATTTCTGCGACACTGGCTTTGACAGAGTGGGTAAAAATTCATTTAAACAAAAAATGTTCAAAATTGCCCTAACGTGATAATAAATCTGAAAAATTTACTGTTTTTGCTATTTTAATGGAACCGTACTACTTAAATTTTCTAGGCAAGATTATATGACTAAAAACTCCAATTTCTTGATAACAGTATTCAAAAGCACTAACTCTAAGTGCCTGAAAACCTCGCACTAACTCTAAGTGTCTATGAATATTGAAGGTTTTAAATATTGAAGGTTTTAAATTAAAACAAAGTGTTAAATAATCAAGTTTCATTTTCTTTCAATTTATTTTTGATTTAATGACATATCGGTTTCTGGACAGAACATGAAATTTAGAATGGTCCACAGATTGCATCTAATGATTGCGTTCAAACAGCAGTTAAATCGTGTTATTTTTAAATAGTAATGTATAAGACTTGATACAGGAAGAGAGCAGTTTAGGTACTCTTTAATTACGTATCTTCATATATTTTTTATAACGAAATTTGATTGGATTTTTTGTGCGAGTGCACAATCATTCATGCTAAAGCTACTCGAACTACTAATAATTGAATTAAGTAAATATATTTACCTTATATGATAAACCGTCTACAATAGAGCAGCATGGAAACATAAACATATTAGGAAAAACCTCTTGTAATAGAAAATCGCCCCCGTCATGAGAGCCCTATCCGAGAGGAACCCCGCCCGAGGGTACTAAAAATGTTTTAATATATTTGAATGAATGAGAAATATCCTTGATACCGCCTCAATGCGTAAGAGTTTTGCAAACATGTCCGCATGAAGGAAGAGTTGACCTCTGAGAGGAAGGATGAAAAGGCTGAATGATTGTAAGTTGATAGATATTTCTGTTTACGTTGCGAGATTTACAGAGACATTGGTAGAGCGGAGAATTCGTGGCTGGAATCTGGTTTCGTCAAAAATTTCAGGAGATAATAGTTTACTCGAAGTTGGAGAATTTGCTTAACCTTCATATGTCTATAAATCAATTTTGATCATAAAATTATGCTCTATCTAGTTTCGACTTGGTACAGTTAATTATTTTTCGTTTAACAGAATAAATTTTAAATTGATACTTGAGAAAGGGGGGGAGCTTCATAACTCGTGGACCTCCGAAGACGTCCCATGAGCGTTTCATGTCATCCACATCAACACCCTCTCTCACAACCATAATGGCACCTCTATCGCCGCCACTACAACTTTGTCGAACTGGGTTTGGCACGTTGAGCGTTGCTAAATTGATTCTACAAATATACTGCAGTACTTATAACATTAAAAATCGTTCAAATGCGTCTACCTTCTAGAAAATAATAAACGCTTTTGCGTTACTAGAAACTCATTCTCTATGGGTTTTTAGGGGGGTCATGACCCCCTTGACCCTTCCCTTGTACCCGCGCCTGCTTTTGTGTTAAATGCGACCCTCTCCTCCTCCGCGAGAAAAATGAGATGTTTTTAGAAATGCTCGAACGTGAGATAATGTTCGCAAAAGAGATAGTAGTGGCTTCCTCATCGGTTCCGCCAACTCAGCTCGCGCCGTCTACCAATGTCAATCCCAAAGGACTTGGTATTGTTAATTCTCCAGTAGCGGATGTCGCTGCTGTCTCGTAGGCTGGAGGTGGGCGCCATGGAGGTGTGTCGCAACCGGGCGTCGTACCTGGAGATCCAGGAGCTGATCGCCGTGGGGCGGCTGTATCGCATCGTGTTCCATTCGCTGATGACGCGCGGACGAATCGAGAGCGCTATCTCCGTGGGCTACAAGACGCTGCGCATCGCGACGGCAGTGCACGCGACGCACCAGCGCCTCGACGTGCTGCCTGGACTCATCCGCTGCCTGATCGCTCGCAACAGAGTCTCGGAGGCCGTGACGCTGCTCAACGAACTGGAGTTCATTGCGGAGGAGGATGTGGACAAGACGGGAATCACATGGTGAGCGTTGGAATCCAATTACAGATGTTTTATTAGACTTTTTCTAAGCCAGTTTTGTACTTAAAATAATTCGATCCTCAAATTTGGAGGATAGGTAAAGAAAATATCCCTGTTTAAATTATCCGAAATTTGTAATTACGTGAAATTTTATAACGTGGTGAAATTATGCGAAATGGTTTCGAGACTGAAAACTGCGTCCAGTTGGGCTATATTTATCATCTAATTTTTAAGATAACAAATAGCATCAACCAACCTCCAACTTTCATGAAATTTTTTGAACAAATATCTTAAAATTCACGTGACTGAAGTCAAGTATTAGAATATGTATTTTCGACTAATGTCCACTTTTTCGTTGCTGTGGCGAAACTGTTTCGGTGCTGTTATTCGAAATCCAATACATTTTATTTCTTCGATAAATTTCGATAAATTTATATAATTTCGTATTTGTCTTTTCTGGGACTTGGGAGTAGTGCTCCAAAATATAAGTTCTATTAAAAAAACAAAAAAAGTGTTAATATATCTGCAGAAAAAAATTAGTGGAATTTATCGAATTATAAATTCTATCTCATGAAATATCTGAGTGAACACCGCAATTCGATATCTGAATCCATTCATGCTATATGCAATCAACCTGACGAGGAGAATATCTGTGATGCGTGCAGGTACTTCGCCCTGTCCATGGAAGTGCATTTGGACACTGGTTACTCGGTGCTCCCCTACCTGCAATGCGAAGAGTTCTTCAAGCGAGAGGGCGAGTCGCTGTACACCGGAAGGAACCCTCAGTCGTCCCATCGCCTGTACGCCACGCTTTGGCTGTGGTGCATGCGTCTGGAGGACTGGGAAGGCGCCAAACTCTGGGAGGATTTGGCCAGACCGGAATTCTCAGTCCCCGACCTGTACAGCGTTCGACAGTACGCAGTGACTACCACCTTCATCATGCAAGGATACTCCATCAAACTGGCGTATCTGGTATGGAGCATTTAAGAAAACATTTATATACAGAGAACTACAGATACGCGTCACTCGGTGAGTCCCGAGCAACCGCTCGCCGAATAGCTAATAATGCTCTTTGGTGTTTGTCCTACATGCAGCGTGTCGGTTTGAGGTACATCATAGGGAACCGAGAACTGGGAGCGTTGGCGAGTGTATCGAGCAGCTTTAGATGGTGACATTCGCAGACCGACGTAATACAAATATAAAATAGGCAACACCGCCAACAACCGTAACCCCATCGTGCAAATTTCCCAGTACCTTTCTGCTTGTAATTGAACTATAGTATTTTACGGAAGAAACTGACAAAATAAATTACATGAATCACAACATTACATTAATTACAAAAATTACATCAATTACAACATCGGGTTAAAGAAACAGACCTCTGTCGACATAGGGCTACGGAAATCGTGGGATTGTTTTGATATTCACGTTCTTATTTTTCAAAATGTGCAGGACGAATTAATCACATACTGTTGGAGACACTTTTCACTCAATATTCGCTAAACGATACAAATAAAAGGAACACTGCGTATCATGACACTAAAGGGAAGGAAACAATATTTACATCTCTTATTACATGTCATACAACAACAACAAAACAAACATGAAAACAATTTCTTCAAAATCAGACGAATTCAAATCTTTGGTAATAATTTTGCCTGAGTGACAAATAAAATGCCCCCAGCTTCAAACTGTCTTCTTAGTTGAACGAACCCCCTCCTCACTTACACATACGCAAACACTGTTATTGTCTGGCGTCGAAACGACAGAACATCTCAAAATTAGATTCGTTGTAGTGTTTAGGTCATGATGAGCAACCTGAACTCTCGGAAATTGTCCCCACTACAATTTTTAGCACAGATACCATTACTGAATTAATTCATTATTCCGTAGCCATACCACTTAAAAATGAGTACTTCCCATAAAATTTAGAGAAAAACGCGTCCGACAGCATAGAAGCTGTAATTCTTTCAAACAATACAAGAATTAGTTCATTATTTACATTGTTGGATCGTTATAACTAAAAAGATAAGTTTATGAAACATATTGATTGAATAGTGTAATATATTAACTATCTTATGATTATTTTACTTGTAGATGGATATAGAAGATAGAGAGAATATAACCGAAACGAAGAAAAAAATTGAAAGTTTATTTACTCTTTTCCGCAAAGCTTGTTCCTACATTCGATATGCAGAGCCAGACTACATGGCTGTGAAGGTAATTACTCATTAATCCACTTCCTCGTTCCAAATCATTTGAATTAAGGCTTTTCTTTATTGTCACTCGTCTACAAATCTTTAAGATATTTATTCTGCTTACAATGATATGCCGAAGGCGGTCAGGGGCTGCCTCGACGTATGATCTCAAAAGTATTAGCATCTGTCTCTTATCGCCATTAGTCGAGGGTAAAAGAATCTCAGCCTTGGACATGGTTCCAAGTCCAACCACCTTTCAAACTGAAAACCAAACAATAATAATTATTCTAATAGCAATCCATCAACAGTTTGCAATGAATTACAAATTATTGACAAGAGACTAACACCACCGTATCACAAATACCAACCATCAGCAGTAGATGAAGATCAGAAACGCGTTCTCCATTGGGATAGACCTGTGTTGACAGACAAGACAGTGGCTTGTCTGTCGTCGTTAGTCGTAATCATGATTGCCATGACATCCTTTACATTGACAAAAGTAATAAGACAGCCACGATGATAGAAATTGCTGCTTCACTGACTCGTGACATTAATATAAATGTCAAGTGAGACAGAAATACGAGGACCTAGCTATTGAAAAAGAGGTATATGGAAGTAAGATTAAGGTGGGATTGTCCCCTTAACGATGTTTGTTGAAGGCACGTTATCAAAGAGGTCCAAGATGAATTTGGAAAAACTAAGCATTAAGGGGAATGTAATGAAGGTTGCATAAAAAGCTGTCCTATCATGCAAGTCAGGATGAATTTCCTTTCTGTATCGATTGAGCCCCATCCTAATACGACTTACTGGGGTAAGTTAATGATTTCCAGCTTCTATTGAGAAAGAACGTTTCATGGTAGATAATAATAAACAAAATGAATGTTGTGAGCAAAGACGCATAAAAATCCCTCGAATATGATATTGAATGACGAAGAATGTGGGGAATTAAAACAAAAGTTTGCCCTATTATAACCCGCGCAACATAACTGGCTGCCGAACTGAAAGTGAGTGCGCGGGGGTGAAAGAGGAATAAAATAAACGCCGCTCCGAAAATATTTGCCTTTCAGATCGAAGGATTTTCTCATTCGTCGCACACCTTCCAGATTTCGCCCATCGTCCACAGAAGTACGATGAAGGCAATGCACATCGAAGGGGCGGTGAAGCCGTTTTCGTAGAAAGTGCGACCGTCCCACCCCTTTAACAGACCCAGTCATAGTTTGCAGACTGGCAAGTAGCTGCCGGGCGAATACGGGAGTTACGTTGCGTTATGTCGGAGCCTCAGGAACAGGAAGCAAATATACAGTGGACAATCTACAGAATATTCCAGGAAACACCACTCTATCTGAAGTCCAAAGAATAACTATCCTAGGGACGATTTACCTAAAACGAAAAGTGTGCACCAGAACATTTCTCAAGAAGTCGCAGTCTAAAGGCGGCTCCATACATTCGCTATTCGAGGAATCCCGAGCAACTGCTCGCCGAATAGCGACTAGTTTGGATGGGTTCCTCGCTATTCGTCGCAACACGAATACCGGTACTCGCCCTTTCCTGCAACGTGTCGGTCTTTTGAGACACACAAAAGAAAGCCGAGCATAGGCGAATATTCGCGAGTGACCTGTTCGTGGTTCTGTCCACATATTCGTGCTTTTAGGAACACCAAGGATAGCAAATATACGAGTATTACGATTTCAAGTTATTTCGAGAAAGTAATATCTGAAAAAACTAATTATTCGTAATTTTTATCCTTATCGTACAAAGTAATAAGTGTTTTTAGAAGTGATAAAATAGAGAAATTTGAAGTAATAAAGTAGTGATGGAGTAACTTCTTTTATTATCTCCAACGTGGTCACAAGCAGTTTGCAACTGCTTTTTGACTGTAAAGTTTATCTGATGAGAGATTTAAACCACAAACACTTGTATTCACATTATTTTACTTTTTATTAAGCGTCCTAAAGTTTCACAGTAGTGAACGTGTATTGACATAATCTATTTTTTAGAAGGATTAGCATATATTTCCTGTACACGAAATGTTCAGGAAATGAAAAATGTGAAAATAAAAAATACTATGATAATAAATAATAAAAATTTAAATGTAATGAATAATATTTGAATTAATAAATAGTGGGATGTTGTGGAGTCACAAATTAAGATAGTTATATAATATTGATTCTTTTTGAGTGGATAAATATATAATGATTATAAGGATCTTAAATTCAAGATTACCGAAACCATAGCTAAATCCATATGGAATAAAAATTAATTTCATTGATTGAATTAGGATTAGATAAGACCCATTTACTTTACTAAACAACATTTCACAAGACATTACATAAGCAGCAGAATGTGTGATTACTTCACATTCATTCTCTTTAACCTCTAATCACTAACACGAATATTCGTCGTTCCCAGAGCGAGCACGTGCTCGGCAAATTGCTTATGTCTGGAGCAGTGTGCTCGCCAATGGGCGAATACTCGGGAAATACCCCGAGCAAGTCGCTACTGTTCGGGATTCGCTGTGTGGTTGCTCGGGGTTCTCCGAATAACGAATGTGTGTAGCCGTGTAGGGAAGTGGTACTTGGACCCCGACTGAAGCCACCAGCTAAGATGAGAAGAAATATTAAAAGATGATGGTAAGAATAATATCAAATGGAGGCTACGCTATCATCGACAGTCGTGAAGAAATAATGGAATAATAATTAATACATGATACACCCCGAAAAAAATTTACTAGCGAATTACATAAAGGAAATACATACATGTAGAAACCTTGTTCCAGAATTCCTTTGCTCTTGATGTCCTGCTAAATGTTGTTTTTACATGATTTAACGGGAAACAGTCCGTAAATTGTCACGTACACACTGGAAGCAGTTTTTTTTTGCCTCATTTCGTTGGTGCTTTGCGAAGAGGTCACAGAGGTTAGTCCCTGCGTCAAAACACGCTGTTCTGTGGGAGTTTGTTTCATAGGAAACTTTTAACTTAAAAGTTAATCACAGCTGTAGTCCTTGAACTCTACCGCTTTGTCGGAGCACAACGCAATGACGAACGAACAATCAGTGTATCCAAGTTTGTTCCGTCATTTTCCATAAAGAAACAATCTTTTCTTATACGGTTACTGTAATGACGACATTACAATGGCATTATGGAGGGGGTATTAAAATAGTATTTTTTACGTTACGTGCTGTGACAGTTTCTGACAGTTTCTTTAACCCTTACTTCCACTGATCTCGTAATTTTTTTCACAGGCGTATTACATGTACCTGACGAGTCAAAACAACCCGAGTAAGAAGAAGAAAGCATTACATGCACTGAGATCCGCAAGCGAATTTGCAGCGCGTCAGGGTAATTCTCGGCTGGCTGAGTGGTGCAAACACAACGAAAAGTGGTGGCGAGGATTATTGGCCCCTGTTAAAGCAGACACTTGGTTCGAATGCGCGAATCCAGAAAACCTCGTCGACTGGCACGAAGCGGACAAAACTCCGCCTCGAATCATGCATTTCACGCTTCCGCTGCCCAATTGTTTAGATTAGCTCGTCTAATCCAGACGTGGATCCTCAAAACTTCATTCCTTTCGAAAACACACGGAGATGTCTATCAAAACACGCAATTAATGGGTATTGCAGAAATAGTTTTGAATTTACCGCTTTCTTTCTATGACCGAAAACAAAAGTCCAACGCTAGCACAAATAGTCATGCGTTTGGAGCGGTGGTTACGCCTTGTTCAAGTGTGAATGGTAGATGTGACATCATGAGAGTGGATCGCGATTAAAGGGATTAATGACGTAATTAGATACATATAAGTGGATGTACAGAAATTAGCATACACTGCGACGAACATGCTGAACCGTTGTAAATGAGAGTGGAATGGCCTCCTTTTATATTTCTATTAATGTTAACCCTTTTGCCATGAATATATTACTATTATTGTACGAATTAATTTGTTATTATAATTTATGTCATTTATTATGGGTTCATGGAAAATACTTCAAAGAAGAACGTACGATTTATTATCACACAAATATTCATTTGTTTTCGTATTACTTGGTTTCTTGACTTTAACTGTGTCTGTTATTCAATTTGGGGAGGTGTGTTAATAAATTAATCTTATGATTTGTTTTACTATTTCATTGATTGAAAATAAACGTTTACTATTGTGCACCATTCTGTGGTAGGTTTGGATAGAAAGGAACCAGTCTGATAATTCTTTCAGTTCATTTAGAGATAACGTGGTGGGCAAGTCACTTCAGAAGAAACTTTGTCAAATTCTTCCGATTGATGTGGTTTATACTTGGGTTAATGGGTCAGATCCTTTATTACAACAGCAAATGCAGGATTACAAAAAATCGCTGATGAAGACCCCTGTTCATTGCCAATTGAAACATTGCATATCCTCTCACATGGCAGCATTTAGGTAATTTTTGCTTTTTGATGTCTTATTTGACTTTTCCTTTGATTTATATCATAACTAATATGTCTAGTTTTCTCCAATTCACTTCAGAGGATGGGGGAAGTTTTATAATTTTAAATATCAACATAAAAAAATTCAGATAAAGCATCCAGTCAAATCAAACAATCTCCAGAATTTTACTATAGTCACCTTCCCATCATCAAATGATGCCAGGCATGCTGTTGTTTCATCTTCAGATGTTGGGAACAAAAACATATCTTTAACCCACGCTTACTGGACATCAGGTTTGTAAGATTAACCAATATTCTGCAAAGACAAGAAGACAATCCAAAGAAAGACAAATTATAATGTAAAATGATTTTAGATTCATCTGTGCCATACACTTATTCTTTCCCCAATGCTATCATGGTTACTGGCCTATCCTTTGACGTTATATCCAATTTTCAAGAATTATCTCCTCATCATTTCTCTAAAGCTTTAAATACTGAAGTCAACAAAGTGTGGATTGACATTGAAAGCCAAATAATGATCATGGAATTTCAAAATTCTCCTCCTATAAATATTGCAAAGGTAAAAACTTGTTCAGAAATATTTTTTTCTCATACTACTTCATACATATCCTGAGTAATTTTATTGTTTATTGCAGACAAATAACTTCACTATGTTTGGCCACAAAGTGAATATTTCTCAAGTGTATCTAGTCTTAGAACTCCCACCTCCATGGGATTTTCAGGATTTAGCACCATCACGTTTTGAAGATAAAGAGGTGTTCTTTTTCTCACCTAGTTAGATGAAATTGATTACTTTTATTATTACAATTTAACATTATGGATTAAATGTCTTGTAGGAACTTAGATATTCCATCCGCTCATTGGAGGCGTTTGCACCGTGGGTGCGACATGTGTATCTTGTGACAAATGGTCAGATTCCTTATTGGCTAAACTTGGATAACCCAAGACTAACCTTACTTACTCATGAAGATATCTTCCCTGACAGAACACACTTGCCAACGTTTAGTAGTCCCGCTATTGAAAGCCATATTCATAGGTGAGAATTGTACATTTTCTTATGTGTTCAGTTTTTCTTATTGGAAAAGTTCTCTAAGGGTGGTTCTTGTGCTGAAGGATACCAGGTTTGTCCCAGCATTTCCTGTACCTGAATGATGATGTTTTCTTTGGCCAGGAAGTATGGCCTGATGACTTCATTACTCATGCTCGAGGGCAGAAGGTGTGAACTGAATATTAATGAGATGCATGCTTATTGGTATTTGTTCCTTAAGTTGTGAATAGTTTCATTAGCCAGGAATTTTCTCTGCCAGGTGTACCTCTCTTGGCCTGTGCCTGACTGCTCTGAATCATGTCCATGGTCCTGGATCGGTGATGGGTCCTGTGACATTTCCTGTAATGTCTCAGAATGTGCATATGATGGTGGAGATTGCAATCTGTCAAATGAAAATATTTTTCTGAATGAAGATTTTTATGATGAACACCATATGGAGGCCCTCGATTCTCCTCTGCATGACCATCACTTAATAGATAACAGTCATCTTGATTTGCACAACATGCCTAATCTTAATGACATAAGGAGAGGAAGTAATGAGACAAAAGTGCTCTTTGAGGTGGCCAATAGGTAATTTGCAATTCCATTATTGATTTGGTCATACGAGGGTGCCGGATTACTTTCGATCCTGGTTTTTCAATTTAATTCTTTAAGGGTAATAGAAAAAACCACATTATTTTTTAAAATATTTATCATTTGTAATAATTTTTTCATCCAGTCATTATTCAGAGTATTTATAAATTTGTTCCTTAATTGTCTTTTTAAATTTCAGTTCTCTCTCAAATCTGTACTCAACAAATCGTACATTAGGTAATGTATTTTTGTTTGTTGTTTGTTGTTGTAAATTTATTTTTGTGTATATTAAAAATACCTTGAATTTCCCATGTTTGTTGTTGTAAATTTATTTTTGTGTATATTAAAAATACCTTGAATTTTTTTCAGAAAGTGAAACTAAAGGTGGTTTTGATAATACACCTACAGTATTCGACTATAGAAATATTGTTAAAGTATCCCAACAAGCTAGTAGTGATTCATATTTTCATGTCAAAAATGCAAGTCGTAAAGTATCAGATGGAAACTATACATTCCAGAGAAAATGGAATTTCAATCGACAGCTCAAGGCTTCCAATACATCAAATGATTTGTCTAGTACAGGTCAAGCTCTGAAAGATGTCACTTTAAATACGCTCTTGGAAAGCAATTTAAAACGGAAAAAGAAAGGTGAATCTCTTCCAAATGGTTATAACTCTAAAAGCACTGGCTCCTTAACTTTGAAGAAATCAAAAGACACATTTGCTGAATCATTGCTTTTTGTAAATCGTTTGTACAACAATGAATTTGGGTATGAAGTGCGAAAAGTGCCTGCACATATGCCTCACCTCATAGATAAAAGTATCATGAATCTTCTTCAAAATAGGTACAAGGATTCTAAAAAAGATAGTGATTTCAACATTTTGGCATGTACAGATCGAGGGCACTAACAAAGCTGAAAATTCTACATTTTTTGTAGTTGTCTTCTGAAAATATTATCTTTGGTATTTAAGATTAACTTGAATAAGAAGTATTTTGTAATTTATTGTCACTAATGCTCCACTCTGGGCAGAAATAGAATTATTTTGCAGACTGGCTGTGATCTGTAGACCAGAAGTTGAAAATCCCTAATTTTTGATGCACACTTGTTTGTCGTAAATCTCACTAAAATATGTCATTGTAGATTTCCAGTGGAATGGAAGAGAACGTCTTCACACAAAATACGTAATGTTGAAGACATGCAATATGCTTTCTCGTACTTTTATTTCTTGATGAGTGAGAAACAGAATCGATCGATCTCTGAAATTTTTGATATGTTTGATACTGATAAGTCAGGGTGAGTTTTGTCTCATCGTTTAGACCAAGCTAATGTTTTATTTTCTTCCTCTTATCATACTTTTCTCTCTTTGTTGTTAATTTTCCAGGACATGGTCCGATCGAGAAATTCGTACTCTACTTACTAAGTTAAATGATTTACCGTTGAATTATTATAAAGTGGTGCGGTTTGAAGAACAGATCATTAACTGTTCTCTCCACACTGAGAGTGAACATCATATTGCTACTCCTCTGTATGAAAGATATCAGGATTCGAAATTAGTTAATATTTCATTTTCTTTTTTATTATTATTACTATTATTTATGTTCTTGTTACTGTATATATATGTATCTTCCTTTCAGCCAGTTGTGAGTAAATTGTTAATTAGCAATTGTGGTCCAATCAAACATGCCCTTCTTGAGAAATTTGGCACTTGTAAAAAGTATCAAACTGAAATCATAAAGGACAAGAACCAGGCAACAACTTTTAAAATGTTAAGCTCTAACTTGAGTCAGCTTGTTGTTTTGCTGGATGAAATTCGACGGGATCCTAAGTGAGTATATCGATAATCTGGGTCAGAGTAATTGCTAGCTTTTGAATGAGTTAAGTAGAAACGAGAATGATTCAGCAAGCGATTACAATGTACTAATTTTTAAATGCATTATTTTAATATTCTGTGAATAGTGATTGCACTTTTACTCCAATTGTATACGCTTGTCGTGGAAAGGGATTTGTAACTGCTACCAAGAAGTTGGGGTAACTTGAAGATCTATGAATATCTTCCATAATGTGTGTTTTAACTTAAGAGTCTTAAATTCAAATTGTGAATTAATTCAATGAAATGGTTTTTCAGATTATATAATGTTGCAATGTGATTCAAAGTAGTGTTTGTGTACAATTTCACATATGATTATTTTAAATAAATAAATTTTAAAAAGTTAAAAAAGTAGTTGCAGACTATGTATGACCATATGGAGGACAATACCTGTTCATGTTGTTCTTTTGATACATTGTGGAAGTCCAATTATCCAAATTAATTTTGGAGATGAAATAGAACAATGAAAAACATATTTTAAAGAAAATACCTCTCTTGTTGGGTTAAGTAATTTGTACACCTTACTCTACTTAGTATGTATCCATTCACTTTTTTCCATAAAGACAGGACAATTTTCTTCTGTCTTACACCTCTTTTCTCTAATTTGTCAGCTACAGATTCATTAATCTGAATTGGCCCTTTCCCCTCTTTAATTTGGGTAATTGGATTACTTTAAACAGCAATTTGACTTTGACTGTTAAATTTTTTTCTAGGAAGTTCATTTGCTTGAATGACAATTTAGATCCATCTCTTGAAAAAGATAATGCCATTGTCCGAGCAGTTTTACAAGATTTCTTTGAGTCTCTCTTTCCTTTGCCATCAGCTTTTGAATTGCCTCTTGAGTATCGAAATCGTTTCTTGCATATGTCAGAGCTCAAAGCATGGCGTTCAGGCAGAGCTATTCTTCGAAATGGCATTTACTTATGTATTTTTTGCCTTATGATATTCACTCTTTTAAGCTTCTTCAGAGTTGAGGTAAGATTTTTCTTTCCACTTTCCACCTCTAACTTCCTGTCCCCACCCCACCCATTTTTTTAAAAGAACTATGCCCCATGTACTAATTTCTTCTTTTTCACCCAGTGTTGTTCCTACCCCAAGAGGAGAGTGAGAAAAATATACCAAGATGTGTAAAGAAGAAAAAAAGGAAATTGTGGTAGAGCCCAAGAATCACTATTGTTTTTTTGATGTAAATTTAAGTGTGATGGCATTTTGGCAACTTACTTTGTCAAATGAACATACAAAATATCTAGTCTGTCTTGCTTGAGGCAAGTGAAACAATTCAAGTTGCTTATCGGAATTAATTTGGAGTGAGCCTATATTTTTTTATTGATTGAAATGTTGAATGTATTTATGAAATAAAACCAAGAATGTGTTTCATGTACTCTGGAAACTTACTTCTTCTGGTTTTTAATAATGTTTTTTCCCCACTTCCAATGATTGGAAAATCATATCGGCTGTGTGTTATCTCAATGAACTGGGGATACAGGTGATTCCATAATTTCATTATACATTGGTTATTAGATAAAGATGAACCTGAGCTAAAGAAGTTAGTGGAGGACAGTTTAGTGGAACATCGTTTTCTATCTTGCTATGACCACTTTTTACATTCTTCAAAACGAGACAATGTGATCACAATTCAGCATTGCTGCATACAGATAGGGAACAAATACTTTTATACAATAACGTTTTGAGGAAAGGTTATCAACCATTTAGGAATGAACTAGAAACTAGAAAATGTAAATATTGAACAGTAAAAATTAGAAAGAACAATATGCATTGTAACAATTGACCTTTACCTGCTTGGCAAATGTTCTGAGTTAAGAAATATTTCTGCAATTCATCAATAGAAAAACAAGCCTAATTAAACATTAAAAATCTCAAAATCAAGCATGTGGTGGAATAAAAACTCAAATTGAAACTCTTATAGAAACAAGTGGTGAACCTTTCTATTGTTTGGAAGTATTCTGAAAGAAAATTAATTAAATTAATGATTTCCTTCATAAAATACAAAATTGTAATGAATTTTAATCAACAGACCTTAAAATTTGGAATATATCTGAAAGGACCTTAGCAGATAACCTAACATCTCTCCTTCCCAATTCCTTCATTCAAATCATGTTACGTGGAAGAGGGAGTCCTTGAACAGTATGATCCTTGACACTATCAAAATAAATAAAAACATGATTCTTATAAAACACTACTTTGCTGAAAACATAAAATCCATTCTAATAGAATCTAAAATTAAACAAGTTGAAGTCTTCCTTTCCTGTATTTGGAAAGTAGTAATTTGTCAGTAAACAAAAAACAAAAACGAGCGAAAAACAAAAAATGACATAGAAGAAATCGGGGATATGAAGAGATTAAATTTCTAGAGAATATGTTCCCCGTGATAGTTTCATTGTTTCAATAAATAAAACACTCCTTAAAATCATCCTGTTTTAAAAACTTTGGAAAAAAATAATTACAAATCAATTTTTGTCTGTTTTCTTTTAGGTTATTTGATTGAAGTGCTGTGATGGTCCCTTGCTTGCTTCTGGAAAGGATATTGTTATTCTCGTGATTGTAAGCAAAGTTTTCAACAATTCTGAAAAATTTGGGGGGAAAAATGTTCTACATCGTGTTATTTATGAGTGATTTTTTTAAATCGACATGCCCAATACTTAGAAATTTGTTTAATAATTTTTAGTTATCTCACAAAATTTGAAATTTGGCTCTATTTAACTAGGGAGTAGTTTTTACCATATTGCTAGGCTATAGCCTTCCATATTCTCGCTGTTCAGGAAATCTAACAGTCTATGATAATCCTAAATAGTCCATTTATTTCAAATATATATTTTCCTTGATTTAGAAATAACTTGAAATATGCTTTGATTACTTGAATTAGATGGAATCAAGACAATTACTTAAAGTACATTTCTTACTAATTGAGTGGGATTCTGTGCAGTCTGCAATGAGTAATGTTTTACACTGCAACAGTTTGACATAACAATAAGGTATTATGTACATCAGAGCGACTAGGTTTAAGTACCTCAAAAAATGTTTTAAATGATAGTTTGAACCATTCTATATCCAGTGGTAATGAATTTTCATATCCTTACACCACAAAATTTTGAACTATTTGACTTTACGTGGGCATATATGGAGAAACTTCTGTGGGTTCATGTTTTTTTGATATTCTGACAAAAGTACTGGCTTAACATAGCGAAATAAACCTATTACAACATAGCAAATGGAAATTGGAATGCAATGATTAAGATTTTCATACCTTATGGGACATTTTTAAGAATAGTTCACAAAAAATTGTGGAAAATACTGTTTTAATGGAAATCGCATCACGTGACTGAAGACAATGTGACCCTTGTTAAAGAAGGAGTGAAACGACAGTGTAAATTAATTATCAAGTTTTAAAGCCACAAAATAATTGTTCTCATCCAATATAATAATGATTAATAAGAACTACTCTACTTTGGTGAATATTTCCAGGTTTTGTGAATAGTTGGCAACTTGACTTCAGTCAACATGCACATAACAACTTAAGAACACAAAAAATTAAAAATTATTAGCCTGAACTATTAAATAAGAAAATAAACTTCTAGAAATTGTTTTAGGGATTTCAACAATGTGATTATATTCATATTATGGTAGTCAAAACAAGGGACATGTCCATCCTTCATTTTAATGCAATGAGTTCAAACCCAAAGTTAAAAGTCCAAAAGTAATTATTCTTACAAAGTAACGTAATAATTAAGGCAATTGTTCAGAAACCAGAAGGAAGTAGGAATTCAGCACTGAATAGTAAACAAATGTAGTCTATATCATGCATTAAAGTTATTGAAGTACGGGAAGGGATGGTGGAGGAATATTTAGGACTTATTTGAGAGAAATATAAAATTGTTTGAAAGCAATGACAAAAACCTATTTTCAGTATCAAATTAAAAAATTACTGATGAATTTAACATACAACCATAATTGTGTGACGAGGTTCAGTGTTGGTAGTATACACAGTATTGTATAAAGAATATGTTGTCATACTATCCACTTGATTTTTTAATTCATAAGGCCCTTTCAGCCGTGTGGTGGCCATCATCAGTGCTATTACAAATAAATAAAAATATATAGTTTCCTCAGTTGATTTTCCTCGAAAAAATTGTTTCTTTTCCAAATCATTACATATACAATGTTTTGATACGCATTGGTTCATTTTGTAAATATTGTTTTTCCTAAAAAAATAATTGTATCCTAGTATTTAATTCTTATTTCGTGATAATTAGTATTTCATTTTCTATATATTTAATTTTTCATAAAAATCTAATGCCTTACAGAAAATTGTTATTGTATATATTTTTATTTTGTAACAGCACTGCCACATATCTGAAAAGTCCTTATGAATTAAAAAATCAACTGGATAGCATGACTACATATTCCTTATACAATACAACCATAAGCCTGACTGAACGTTTAAAAGCTATGTAATCTTAAGCAATCGATAATTTTATGTTTAAGTAACTGGAAAGGATGGTACAGTTCATGCATGTGCCGTTCTCTCTTGCGATCATTTGCCCTCATTTCATTCAGTCCAGATTTCATTTTTAACCCATGTTCTTTCCCATGGTGTTAGAACCTCTGAAGGGATTGACTTTAAATACATGGAATGTTGCATCACATGAAACACAATTTATTAGCTCCAGGTTTTACAAGACATCAATTACAAGTAAATACATTAAAAGATTTTTGCATTTGAAGTCACAGAGGCTCAGTAGGTCAACCATTCCTCCTGCTTAGTCACAATTCCTTCAGGTACAAAAAAATATTAACAAAAATCTTAATATTAGAAGGAAAGTATGGTATCAAATGAAATATCAGAAAATTATCGAAACAGTGAGAGATTAAATCAAGTTTCAGTGTTCATGAAAACACGATTATAAAGTTATACGAGCAGTTCATATCGAAGATATTATTTGAGACTAACTCCTTGTTCTTTCATGTGGTAATTACCAAGTCAATTAAAATAATCTAATTTGGTTAACGCATTAGGAAATCACGTTCTAAACTGAGTAAATGCTAGTTCGTAAATGCCAATTCTTTACATATACATACAGATTAAAATTATCACTTTAACTCTACTAAGAACTTGTGTATTTGCAAACCAACATATATTCCATCGTGTATCTGTATAGATATGTATGTATATTAGAACAAATTCTCACATACTTGCTCATAAAACAATTAACATACTCAACATTCATTAAAAACTAAAAGAAGCACATTCCTTTGTTCAGCTTAACAACAATTGTTCCTTATAAGAAAATTCTTGCCCTTGAGCAAAGTCTTCACCACTTCTACAATGAAAGTTTAACATCTTATTGGATGTCAATATTTTAACATGGTATGGGAATAACAACATACCCAGTACTAGAAAAAGCAATCAACTTCCACAAACCTTGGTGAAAAAAAGTCATGTGAGTGAGGTAAAACACAGTGAATCAGGTACACATTCCAATGTAACCCATAACATAAAGAAACTATTGGAATCATGGCATGTATGGAAACTTAATAAAACAAATAACTGAGAAAAACATTCCATTACAGAAACACTTTTAGAAACAGTTAATAAACATCCACAATGCGCATATCTACATATTGAAAGCAATCTTTAATCTTTATAAAAACAATGAATATGGAACAATTATTCAAGTATAAATCCTTGACTTCAACATACAATACAAAACTATAATGTGTGACAAAATGAAAATGCACAGTAGATGGCATTAAATGTCTGGATCATACAATTATTACAAAACCTACTCAGTAAAGGAATGAAGGTGTTCGAACCTTCAACTTTAAAATTGGGAAAAAATCCAAATCCAAGCACACAAATCCCTTCATACATAATATTGAGATTTTCCCCACATGATGAATTCTGTAGTTGTGCTCCTGCTTTAAAACAAGCTATGAAATCAGTGATAATTTCATTGGACACCATCTGAGCCAATATGTCATAAGTAAAAAATTATTCTGTAACAAGAACCAAAAACATCCCACAATTGAAGGACATGGAAAAATTTATATCAGGATTACTGTAACATACACAATCTGAGCCAGCATGATTATAAAGGCCATAAGTAAACAAAGGCAATGGGAACATTTAAGCAACTATTGGAATCATGGTGTGTATGGAAAATTAATAACACAAGTAACTGAGTAAAAAAACTTTCCATTATAGAACCACATTAAAAAAATATGTCGCTTCAGTTAGAAACAGTTAATAATGCGCATATCTACTTATTGAAAGCAATAGTTAATCTTTATAAAAACAATTAATATGAAACAATTATTCAAGTATAAATCCTTGACTTCAACATGCAATACAAAACTACAATGTATGACAAATGTATATGCCCAGTAGATGGCATTAAATATCTGGATCATTCAATTATTACAAAATCTACTCAGTTAAGAAACAAGGTGTTCAAAACTTCAACTTTTAAATTTGGAAAAACTCCAAATTTAAGCACACAAATCCTTTGTACATAATATTGAGATTTTCTCCACATGATGAATTCTGCAATTGCAATCTTTCTTTAAAACAAGCAATGAAATCAGTGATAATTTCACTGAAAACCATCGGAGCCAATATGATAATAAAGGTCAAAAGTAAAAAATTATTCTGCCATGAGAACAAAACACATCTCACAATTGACACACAAAGGCAATGGGAACATTTACCAATATCAGGATTACTGTGACATCCACAATCCTGTCATAATGTGACCACCCTGTAAATTGTTTCCAAGTAGTGACTGCTTAACTTAACCTGTAAAGAAAGAAAGAACATTAAAAATGTCCCATTCTAATCCATGGTGTGAGACAAGTGGTGTAAATATCCTGCCCTGATTCTAGGAAACGGCAGGTCAATAGTGAAACAATTAATGTTGATCCTCTGTTGGATCTCCAGTCTTCAAGGTCCAACATCACCCAAAACATCCATGTCTGTAGAAACTAAGCCAGAATGTATGTTTTAATTTTCTTTGTCTGGAGGATGCAAAGCCACAACCAGGCTGGGAAAATGAAGCAGTGATTTTTATTTCTACCTCTTGTCCACATGAAACACAAGTCTCTAATAGTTTCACTATTATTTATTAGTCATCTGATTCATTATTATTTATTAGTCATTATGCGATAGGAGCACAAAAAGTCTATGACCACAACTTGGCAATAGAGAAAACAAACTAAATTAGATACTAGACAGTCAAGGAGAGATATCAGAAATAAAAGTATTGTAATGAATCAATCAATGTGTTCATGTTATGCATTTATACATCTCAAATAAATGTTTTTTATTACACGAATAATATGATTTGAAGAGATTAAACACAAAAGTAATGGTTCTCCTTATTTCTCTTATGGTAGCTTCTGATCTTCCAACCCAATTTTCCTACTTACTTAGATAAGATAAAAGATGAGCAAAAATCCTTGTGATTTCAGATATAGTATGTACAAAGTTTTACATGTCAAAACATAGTGCTGTCCAACTAATGGTAACTTTGCTGGATTTGGCTTCATTACAGAGCCACAAGTTGAAATTAATTTTTTTCAAACAAGTAATTGAGATATTTTTATTCTTTCATAGAAATTTAAAGATAAAAATTCATTACCTTATTTGAAAATAAATTATTAAACTCTAGACAAATAAAAATTGTGAGAAGTTGTGAGTACAGGTATGGCTGGACTCAGATACAACGCAAGTGTGCTTACCGCAGCACCCATACATGACCAGTAGCCAAAAATAGTTATGTGATCGGCACACTTCAATAGAGTGCAAAAGGGTTTGGATTCTATCAACAGCCAGCCATTTTATGCACATCTTAACTTCTTAGGTATTACTAAAACAAATTCTGTCTCATTTGTCTATGATAGTACACAAAATACAGAACCTAGCCAATTAGTACAGCATTAAAAATATGGGTTCTAATGACCTTGATGTTGACGAGCCCTTAAAGCCCCCCCCCCCCAAACAACAACAAAAATACAGCATTAAATAATAGTTTAATGAAGAATGAAACTGTCTTAACTCTTGATCAGTCTTTGTTACCAAAAAATTATTTTAAAAATTCACAGGCAGCATTCTTAAAAAATCTTAGGTATTACACAGTTCATGATATCATCATACCATACAAAATACACTGCATCGACAACATCATACATCAAATCTAATACCAACTTAAAGTGATGTACCTAACACATTGTATGCCAACCACATAAATTCAGTTCTTTCTTTTATTATTTTTTAGCAACTGCAACACTCCATCAAAACACGTTACCATCATCAAATATGTTGTGTTATCATATGTTCCTGCAATTAATTAAGATATTATTAAGACTTTTGGTAGTATTTGTGTAAATGTTATTAATAATGGAATGTTGCAGTTGCTAAAAAATTATAAAAGAAAGAAATGAATTTATATGGTTGGCATACAATGTGTTAGGTACATCACTTTAAGTTGGTATTAGATTTGGTGTATAATGTTGTCGATGTAGTGTATTTTGTACAGTATGATGATATCATGGACTGTGTAATACCTAAGATTTTTAGAAAATGTTTTTATGTAATATGCATGACCTGTGAATTGATATTCACAAAACATGAAGTTAAGCAAATTTCATGTATGGATTTTATATTTAATTTTATTTGTGTGAAGGCACTGTGTGATAGTATAAGTTTTACTATGTTTTATTTTATACTGTAGTGATAACAGCAAGAGGAGGCCTTAATGTAGTGCCTCGAAATGTTGTAAATGTCAACCTTCACAATTAACATAATGGAAGAAATAAAGAAAAGACAATGATTAAATGTAAATCTGTGTTTTTGATGGTTGATAAGGCATGGTGTAACCTACATGATAATCTAAATAAACCACAGACTTAAATTCATCAAGATGGGTTTTTAAAATATAATAAATTACATACCATTTCAGATCCTTTACTTCTTCAAACCCAAGAAAGGGGTTATAATGTCCATCGGTAAGGGAAACACAATGGTAGAATTTTTTTCAGCAGATATTGTATTTAGAGTCTGGAGGTAACGAAGCTGCAATGCGAGAAAAAGAAAAATTAACATGACAGATAGTTAGGAAATTCTACAGACTATTATTCATCTTTCTAAAATGACTATTATTCATCTTTCTCCTAAGCTAATTTGTCCCTCACATCATATTTTTAAAGAAGTTTAATGCCTCCCACCCTGAGAGAAGTGTTGTTGATCAAACAGCTACGATATTGTTTCACTGGAATTAGATGTATGCAGGAACTCAAATTTTTATCACTGAATGAATTTCTCTGCCTTTTTTAGGAATGAATTAAAATTTTACAGATATGAACTATCAAGGAGGCAGTGTTATTTTATGATATGATCAATAAAATGTATAATTCTTACCACAGCAAATCCCATTAAATTGCTGGTACAACTCACTGTTCATAGAATATAAACATTTACATTCATTATTCATATTACAACTTCTCATGGCATAAGAACAATGATACCCTACCCTACATCAGTTATTGAATGTGAACTTAAAAAAATAAACATTGTTACTTTTTCCTCCATGTCTAAAATACATCAATCTGTAAAACTCTTTACAGATTTTGATTAATCTGATGAAGCAAACAAACAAACAAAAAACTAACTAATAGACCTAATGTTAAATTATTTAGGAAGTAAAAATAAACAAACAAACGAACTTTATTGTGAAAAAAGCAGTTGCAAACTGCGTACAATCACATTGGGGATAATAAACTACGTTATTCTCCATAAACAAACAAGAAACCATTCCATGATTCCAATCAGGGGACCAAAGGAAGTGGCAGACTTGATATTTATAAAAGAAGTAATTTAACAATGAAAGTACAGTTATACTTTTATTATACTAAAATTAATTGTAGATATTATGTGCAAAAAAAATCTGAAATTAATAGTAACAGTAATTAATTCATGACATCCGACCTTTGTCAAAATCTGCCTCTATGGCACATGAAGGAAAACCAGAGAAACACCCGGGTCAGGATGGGGTTATGGAGATAATGAACAAAACCATACCAAGGTTGGGTAATGACAGATATAACTATTATGAATTATGATCAAAAACGAAATGCATGAAAAATGCATGCAATTTAATCAGTATTTAGAGTACAATCACAATGGCACGATAAAGTATAAGAGGAATGAACATCTCTTTATATTATCCACAATCCATACACATTAGAATGATTTCAATAGCACTTTTGAAGAGATACAATTTATTGGTATCTTTTATAATGAACGATATGGACCATTCTGGCAAAGAGTGGTTAACATGCTAGCGTGATGAATATTAGCCTTATTACGAGTGTTGTGTTTGTAAACTAGAATGTTTCTTCTGAAGCAAGTGTGTGTTTTTAATAATTCTCTCTTAACACACACAACCACTTCATAAATGTAAACTCATGCAAGAGATAGAACATTTAATTCTGTAAAGAAAAGTTTACATGCATTTTGGGGGTAAGATTTACATATGATCCGAACTATTCTCTTTTGAATTCTAAAAGTTTGAATACTCTGAATGGATTGACCCCAAAAGATAATGTCGAATTGTAAACAGGAATAAACATTTGCATTATGCACGCAACAAGAAACATGTTGTTGTATATTGACAAGAATTTGGAATGCACAGCACAATTTGCTTAGATTGGAATTCAGATTATCATTGTGACAATTCCATTTGTGGTTGTCCTGAATATGAAGCCCTAAAAATTTGATTATTTTAACAGTATTTATAATTTTATTTATATTTAAAATTCCCTATAATTCCAGATTTTCTGGACCTAGGTCAGAAAGGCACTACCATTACACACATTAGGTCAGATTCATAACATGAGCTCAATTTACGTTTAGGTTCCTGGACTTCAACAATCAAATGATAGATAATATACATTAATCATGATCCCTGGGATCCAAAAAGAACATTCAGCTGATCAAGCATAACCACCACAATGCTACTCGATGTACCTGTAGGGCTGCAGGACTGTCAGTGAGGACATCGGAAGCTTCCTTCAGAGCCCGAGAAGCTTTCATTTCTCCTTCAGCAGCAATCACTTTGGCCCTTGCTTCCCTTGCAGCTTCAGCCTCAGCAGCCATTGCACGTTGTAGCTGCACTGGCAGACGGACGTCTTTGCTGCAAAACAAACAAAGAAATGTCACATCTACATCAAAGCTTTTATTTTTTGTGTTTTTAGGAGCAAGAGTATATAATGAATTTTCATGTATGCGGTCCTCCACCAACATTCAGACACATTTGAATTTGAATTTTCTACCTTATCAGACTTCGCATGTCAGCCAAATCTTAAAATGTCCGAGCAAATGGTATTTGTGTGGAATATTGATGGAAAGTGGTTATAATTGTGCAGGATGTTTGCAAACAGTTTTTTGAAAGTGCCAAATCACCAATGTACACTGGTCTAAAAAGTTTCGGAACCACCGCTGCTATAAGCTAAATAACAAAAATGTAACCAGCAAATGGTAGGGACGATACTGACAATACAAAGTCACTAAAATAATGATAGTGTGACATACTTGATACATTTTCAGTAGGAAGAAAGTAACATTTAAAAAGTAACATATGAAAATACTGAAATTTCTGGGAGTGAAAAAGCAGATTCTTAGCCAGTAACAAACAAGTTCCTCAAAACACTTAATTTAACAAGTATTGATAGAAAGCTATAACCAANAAAAAAAAAAAAAAAAAAAAAAAAAAAAAAAAAAAAAAAAAAAAAAAAAAAAAAAGAGTAAAAATTGCATACAAAAATGTATTGTACCAAGAAAAACTTCAAGAGTGCAGAAAATACTAGAAAGTCAGTAATTTGCACAGTATCTCGTTAGGCTGTATTTTATGTATATTACTATAGTACACTTTTCTTATACAATAGCCATTTGTTCCTTTTACCCTTCAAAAATTAATGACTGACATAAACACATCTAATATGGTAGCAACAAAACAACATATTAACTCCTACAATAACTATACACTAGAAAAGGAGTAGCAGTAAGGCATTTATTATTTGCTGTATACATTAATCCATTGAAAGTAAAATTAAATGTATCATAGGTCTGCATCAACTTACATTTCAACTCGTTCTACTTTGACTCCCCAAGGATCTGTGGCTTCATCCAAAGAAGATTGCATTGTGTGAGCGATTGCCTCCCTCTCCGACAGAATTTCTGAGAGGTTTCGTGTTCCCAAGACATTGCGTAAGGTGGTAGCAGCGAGAAGTCGGGTAGAATGACTGAAATTTGAAAAGGAAAAATAAGACTGTACGTCAACTCCATAATGTGAAATTGAGGAATCATTTCAGATAATGAGGGACTATAACATTCATGAATTTCACACAACAAATAGCGTGCAGTTCACAAACACACAACAAATACTGGCATCATGCTTCTTCAAACAATGAGATGTCAATTACTTAATTGCCAAGCACAAAACAATGAAACACACCAGAAAGCATTGTCTTTGAAACAATACAAGTATTTTGGATAACAAAATATTTATTTCATAAGAAGAGCTAATCGATTAGTTATGATCTTAAGTTGAAATTAAACATACCACGAGGAATATTCATGGATTTCTGTTTATTTGAGAGGGGAACCCTATGAGAAACAAACCTGTAATTGTTGACACAGATGATAGCTTTCAGCGGCGTCTGGACTCGATAATACACCACAGCATCCACAGTCACCGTCACCGAATCTCGAGTCAGCACCTGACACCCAACTTAACACTCAACATTTGCTAAACTGTATCTGAGCAAGGGGTGTCTACTACAGTAAACAAAATGAACGTTAATGAAGTCTACATAGGAAGACAAAACAATGCTAGAAATCAAACAGTTTTTAACGGAATGTAGACTTATTCAGAGCTAAATAACAATTACTTGCAACTCTATCCCACCATGAACAAACTTAAGATATTGATGAAAATGAAATAAGAAAGCAAGTCATTTCTTGAAGAAAATAAATAAGCAATTTATGTACTTATTAATGTAAATATATGAACTAGCTAAACGACACAAAGCAATTTTATACACCAAAAATGTTTCACAGCATGCAAATGAATGCAGAAATGAAAGGATGAAACTAGATGATTAAAATTTAATGAATGTAAAAGTATTAAAAAAANAAAAAAAAAAAAAAAAAAGTAAATAAATAAATAATAATAATAAAATAAAAATTTTGACTAAAATATTTTGTCAGTATTTGACAACTGACTTACATAATCTTTTCTCAGGAAAAACAACTAAAATGATTTCCATGCAATGACAATTTTAAAATTTTAGTACTTACTAAGTATTCCTAAATACAGAGACCATTCCTCATTTTTAACACACAACATAAAGAAATGCAGACATGCTTAAACGAAGGCGAAGAGAGCGATAGCTTGACAAAAACCATCCACAAACACGCAAAGACCTAGCAAGTGCACTGATCTACATAAAAATTCTTTAAAGGAAAACAGAAATCTTTTTCTACGTTGGCTATAAAGCATAGAAACATGTGCACAAGTAATTTTATAAAGTAGCGTGCAAGGACATCAATATTTGAAGAGAATGTCGAGTCATTCTACCTGTAATCTTGCACATTGTTGGTGGCTTGAGAAGGACTTTTGACACGGTAAAAAACAGCAGCATCGACTGACACTGTCACAGAATCACGTGACAGAACCTGAAGAGACAGGGAGGGCATCGTAAAGTCTAACATTTTAAGATTCAATTGACTAAGCAAGAGCAACCATTTTAAGAAATCTAAGAAGAGAAAAGCCCAAAAATACAAACAACAATATATTAATCTACAATACTACAACAGTTACAGGATGAAAGCATGTACTATTATGAGAAATGTGAAGATACACCACGAGATTCCCATAATAAGAAAAAGATATTCGTAATGAATGAATGGAATACCAGTCAGACCTTTATCTTTTGAGGAGAATGTAAATGACACACAAAAAGTAATAAAACAATTTTTTTAACATACAGAAATTTAAATTGCGGTGAACCTCACCACCAGGTAACAGATTAATTGTGTTATGTTGAATGAAAATAGTTGAAGGTTGAAGGTCCTGAGTTTGAATCTCAGACCCTTCTCCCAGTTTCATTCAACATGACATAATTATTTTTTTAAATTGATAGCTTTGGCCACAAACCCTTAAAATACTCACCTCTTGGGGAGGAACATCAAAAGACACAGTTCGTAAGTCCACTTTGCAGTAGGTGTCAATGCAAGGGAGAATAAAAAATATTCCTGGTCCTCGTGCCCCTCCTCGTCTCAGGCGACCCAAGCGAAAAATCACGGCTCGCTCATACTCTTGGACAACCTGAGGAGAAACACGTCACACCATCAAGCTCTATGCTGGATTAATAATAATAAAAAGGAAAGAAAATTGTGTCAACTGAACGCTTATATGAAAATATGTTACCTTATAGCTGATAAAGAGGGAAAATGGTAAAGTCAAAATCAGTAACACCACAGATCCTACAGTCGCCACTATTTCCACGAAGTTCATCGGTTCCTGTTCACCTGTCAAACAAGAAACACACACATTACGAACGATATAATAAAAATGGCATAAACATTTGCTATGTATGTCACCAACGACCCGGCAACAAACCAGGCACGCGTGCACTGACACGCAAGGTCAATCTGAGGAGGTAAACAAAAGGAAACACAACCTCTTTCAGACGCAATCCCTGCTAAACGCTCTAAATCGTCCTCAGGCGCCACCGGCACTGGAGTGGCTCCGTGTTGCGAAGACATAATAGCTAGTGTTCCAATCGGCACGCCCGCTCGCTCTCTCGCAATCTAAGCTGGAAGATGTTCTGACGTAGGTCGTCACCAAACCGTCCGCTGTTCGCCAGCGCGCCTACTCTCTCTCCTCTCGGACTTGTTCCAAAACATTCAATCCACGCTCTTCCTCCTCATCCAATCAGCAACGTGGAACGTACGCGGGTGTCGTCCTCCTTCTCTCTCTTCCGGCGTCACGTGCCGCCGCAGGCAAAAAAAAAGGAAAGAAAAGAAGCACCAGTTGCAACCAACCGCACTGCCGCGCCGGCCGACCGGAAGGATGCATGAAGGAATTCACTGCACTCGTAATATTGGGTGTCTCCCCATTTCATCTGCTGAAGGACATCAGCGCGGCGGCAGAACAGATGGCCTGGTAATCACGTTCCGCATGACGTCGACATTCTCGCAATTGTTCAGACGGAGAGTGTGAGATTTATAAATGCTGCACCGCAGCACGCGCCGCGGATTCACACTTCTCATTGCGGTGAGGCCGCTGGGGGGTTATCCGAAAATGATATGTAGCTGACAGCAGTGAACTAGAGGAAGCGTCTTCGCTTCCACGATGCCGCTGAGCGGTATAATGCTGGTTCAAACCCTACTCCACCGAATCAGATGAGGTCTTCAATCGGGGTTTCCCTCACCAACTCCAGACAAATGTCGGATCGGTACCATAGGGTACCCGGTAACTCAAACATCTCTCCTTCCCAATTCCCTCACCCAAATCACTGTTGGGTGTGGAAGAACTGGATATACTAAACAAGGATTTCAATCGTAACTTCTTACTTCGGAACAACTAACTAATACGAAAACCCAACATTAATTTATATTATCTTTTATAATAATTTTCTCTTGCACATTCGCACGATAGAGAAATTTATTTCCTGCACAATTCACAGTGACATGTACGTGCATGATCAATTACGCAAAATTTAGAAATGTAATCGGACAGCTTGCAAAGAAAAAACATACACAAACGAAATAAAAATAAATCTAGGCGTCGGACAGGTCTAGGATAGTTAACAGACACCTCTCCAGAACTCTCCTACCACCGTACCGACAAGAAGTATTTTGCAGGGAAAGAGAAGACAGAGTGTACAATTTTGTTCGCGTTTCGATGAAAGTTCGTTGACCTCTTGAAGCCACTCCTTCGTGAAACTTTCTCAACTTAGCTTCCCCCTCCCCGACAGTTTCGTTTTCCGCGGAATCCCCTCGTTTTATTAATAGTGGAAATAAAACACTTTTATAGCAGCGGATTTATTTATATTGTTTTCAATCTTGTACTTGCATTTGCGTGGTTCTCTTGAAATGCACATCTATATACATTAACATTGCGCTGCGCATAAAAATCCTTTACCATACGGGACGAAATGCAATGGAAAGTATAAGTAGAGACAAGTCATGTAAATCCTGGTGATGTTAACTAGGAACAGGATTCTAGATATTGTAAATAAAATGAAAAAAGTATTTAACTCCTTTACGTATTTTACGAAAACAAGTCAAATTTCGCACACACCCCCCCCTGGATCCGCCACTGGGGTGGGGGGGATGGGGGTCCTCAATTCTCCGCAATCGCCCGTCGCCTGCTCTCGCACCCTGAACCACATTTTGCGTCCGTCACCACACTACATAACGACGCATGTTTACCTTGAATACCAACGCCACGCAGCGATGGAGGTTATTGTGGATGCTATCAGCATAATTTGTTCCGGTTGTTACACTTTTATGGACCCCAATAACACTTCTCGACTCAATGCCCTCCATATCGTTTCCGTTAAAGGTCCCTTCCAGAATCGGACAACCGCATCTCCCAATACATTCGCCGAAGAAAAGGCAACGGGGAAGGGGGAGGGAGGGGGCTTCAATGATAGACACACAACGTTTTTGAAAAAAGTAATCACAAAAAGTTGTTACTGGAAAATATAACACAATTGTCGCTTTCGGCTCAGAGGAAGGGCACATACAAGGATAAATTATTGTTGTCAAATAATTGTAGATAAATTATTGTCGGTAGTGATTAAATTACAGTAACTGCATAAAGTTTGTGTGTGTTAATTAATTAAACTAAAACTCGAAAAGGGAAACTACCATGGAACGGGACCTATGAAGAGAGTTCCCATCTCCTGTTATCTGGGAAGTATGGCGTTACTGAATTGAGATACCCTCAATGTTTGCAAGAGAATCCAGAAAACAAAGAATTTTTAAGATTAATGAAAACCTGGCTGTTCGATAGCTTATGCAAAACCACGGAGACGAAATATTTAATGCTGGTGTAAAATATCCTACTATATTGTGAAACTTGCTTGACCACCTATGAAATAATAAAGAACGCTTCCGAGTTTCAAAAATCTATATTTAAGATATTATAAAATCTTGGGGCGCGATCGTTTTTCCAATAAAGAACCGAGAAAAGAAAGAGGAAAAAAGAATCGACAGAGATCTATGAAGAAATTTGTAACAGCAAATTCTAAACAGTAATTTATTAGGTTGAGTAGGACACACTCTAAGAAAAGACAATAAGCAACCATCGAAAAGTGCCTTGCTGTAGTATGGAACCCCTGATGGTCCAGATTAAAATGGCGGCGTCCAAGGATGAGCTGGAGCTTCTGAAAGAGCGAGCGATAAGCAACTGATAGGGGAAGATGGAAAAATTTTGTCGACATCCTCTTCTCCAAATAGGAGATATCAGACATTACAATACTTGCATTAGCTTTAATTTTATAGCAACTTCGTGACGATCTTAATTTATTGGTGAACTAGTATCCTAAAGAAAGTGTTCAGCAGTTATTATCGAATTTGTTCCACAATCTGGTCGCCTCGATGAGAAGAGACAGGGGAGAATGAGTAAGTATGGTGTTTGGGAGCTAATTTGCAGAGCTAGATTAATTCATGACTCCAAAATATCTTCAAGAACTTTCGAGTTTTACTTTTTACTCCCATATTCAATAAATTATTATTTTTTTCTGTAACGTAAACATTTCTTATAAGTAAAATATAATAAAAGTACAAACATTGTTTATTGTTTACCTATAAAATGAGTTTTTGATCATTAGATCTTCGCAAAAGACGACCAAAACTTTTTCTTGAAAAGAAATTCCGATTGAAGGGTTTCAATTTTTTACGGGTCCCCAAGAGACCGCAAGTCCAGGGCCTCTCAAAAGTTGAAAAAAAGTTCTGCAAATTTGCCAGACGATCGAATATTTATACCGTGTCCACTCGTTGGACATGGACTAGAAACTAGGAAATGGGCATAAGATGGGATTTAACGAAGTATTTGATGAATAGAAGGAAGAGAAGAGAATGGAATCTTTTTAACGTAGTTTTCATTCTTTACATCACAGGATGTAAATGTCAATGCCTTAAAGTAGTACTAGCGTAGGTAGAATAAAAGCACTAAAACGTCTTAAATCGGCATACATAAAAAGAGTAACCTGTACTTGTTGTTATTTCAACTTGCAAAACATACCTCACCGGCCATTTAAATGAAATAATTGGAATGAACGGCCATGAATGAAATGAATGAAATCATTACATTTGAAACACATTGCGTCTTGTGGAGAAAACACTTATTTACAAAATAAAACAAAATTTTAAATCACGAATGTGATGGAATTTTACTTTGAAGGTAGTAATTTTTCCGCAGTATGTTTTACATTACTTTCTTCTATAGGTCATCAGCCATTTGAAAAAGATATTTAACTTTTTCGGAGGTGAGACGCACAAATCACAAAATCGTTGCGCTCTACCGACATGTATTTACATGTCCTTGTTCATTTCAAACGTGTCAAGAGAGATTTTGAATATTATTTGTACTATATTATTAACTGATAGAATTAAATCATTATTTTTCATTATTATTATTCATAATGATTAGGATAAAAATAAAGAAAACAATTATTCATCTCAGTTATTTGCCTAACTTGGAATGCTGGTCCCACCTTAAAGAAATCGCACCATTCACTCAGAAAAGCGAATCTTGGTCAAAACATTCTTACGCTACAATGCAGCTCTGGTGCTACAAACATCGACTGATGTGAAAATAAACCACTTAGCGCTTCTCAAGCGAAATGGGCGAAGAAGTTATGATGCAATTCAAAAGCACAGAAAAGCTCCAGCAGCGGAATCTGGAGCACTCATATCTTCCGAGGAGGAGGAGGAAGAAACGGCGAAACGAGAATGGGGGATGTACACGGGGCTAGTGGATACCGCTTCGTGACGCCGCACGGTGGAGTACGCACTGAGACGAAACCGGACCAAAAGAATCCCGCGAATTAGATGGATTATGGCGAATTATCCTTCATACGTACATAAACAAATGCCACGTTAATTTCAATGTATTTTTGATTCGAGAGCTTATGTATCAAATCTAAATAAACAATTAAAAAGAAGCTCTATATAAATTGTCTTAACATGAATAATGGACGTAACATTTGTTTATATACTTAAAATGATTTTTCACCATAATTCGCCAAATTTATTGGATAAAATACTTTTGGCCAGGTCTCGCCTCGATATACTACACTGAGCGGAGACACAAGGTGTTGAAAAGCGGCATTCACTAGCCCCGTACCCCTTAACGGCGAAAGTCTCCAAAGCTACGTTATAACTAAGTTTCGTTATCACTTAAAGCATAGACACAAACTAAACACAATTTTCTCGTAGAAAAGGATGTATGATTCGAATTTTTTATCATATAGAACCCTCTTTTACATCGATTCCCATGAAAGAAAAAAAACTGATGCGTTAAGCCAGAGTTTCGTATGACGAGTAAAATTGGAGCCAAGTTTGATGATTTAAATCTTCTTAATACAGCTCCACTGTATTAAGAAGATTTAAATATATTAAGTTTATATCAGTGGAAAATCCCGTGGAAGATTGAACAGTCCGACAGCGGTGGTCTAGTGGTTGAGTGTGGGTTCAAACTCTGCTCGGCCGAACTAGGTGAGGTTTCCTGATGATGTTTCCCTCACATACTCCAGACAAATGTCGGTTCGGTACCATATGTTCCCCGGTAACCCAACATCTCTCCTTCCCAATTTCCTTACACAACTTCAACGGTTAGATGGAAGAGCAGGCCTCATAGCCTGAACCCCGCCAAAAGACAATAAATAAATAAATAAATAAATAAATAAAGTAAGAAAGAAAAAAGAACGATTCACACACCCCTCCCCCGCTGAGACATGGTGGAATATTATTCATCATGCCCTATTTTAAAGTGCCTTTTTCGTCACGTACAATGACTTGGAGCGTTTCCTTCTAAAAATACCGAAGAGTAATTCAAGAGCTCGCGATTTCTTTACGACGGGACATATTCGCCCCACCCCCTTCTGCGTCCTTGACCCTCCACTGGTTTACAAGCAGGGGCGTAGTGAAGGGGTCGCGTACTTGACCGCCCCCCCCCCACGCTGAATACTTAAAAGAAATAGACATGATGAATGCTATTCAATTTACATCTGGTCACACAATCTGATGATGAAATGTACATACATTTATCGCGATAGCTCTCAGCTCTGTGAAAATGGAAGAGCCGAAATTCGTAATATCTAATCGAAAATAAAGAATGTGGGGCTATTTCACAGATTCGCCTGCATTTTGTAAAATTACCGTCTGTAATCCACACCAATTGAGGAATATCTGACGAACTCCACGAGCTCTAAAATCTCGGATAGGTGCTTGTGCCAAGTTTCAGGGTCCTTACTTGAGAGATGAGACGGTCCATACCTCGCTCCAACACCTGGATTCACCCTTGTTTACATGGCATAAGGATTCAAAAAAAAATGTTACAGTAAATAATCACACGACCAACCCATGAAGTGGTTGCTGCACGCTCGGACGGAAGGGAAGTGACGCCGATGCAGGATATCCGTCCGTCTCCTTCCGCAAGAGAGCGAACGCTCCGCGGCGGCGGCGGCGGAACCGTAGGGCGCGTTCGTCCGAAGGAGCTAAATATAGAAGCGGGCGGATTTATTTTCGCATTCCTCGACAGCAGCGAAGGCGCACCTCCCTCGCGGCGTTGAACATCATCCAGCCGAGACGTATTATCTACACGCGTTATTATCTGCAGCTCACGCCGAAGATGTAGCCGACCCCGCACTGCTTCCCGAGGGAGTCTTCGTCGATATGGTTTCGTCTTCGTCATAACTTAGTGTAGACAAAAAAAAAACAGGTTTACACAAACTGTGGCGATATCTTATTTCGGGAGTCATCGCAAGCATTTGGAGAAAAAAAATATTCAAAATCACCGCCTTTCAAAACGGAATTTTAAAAAATCCTTTCTATACTAGCGTTTCTCAACCTTTTTTGCACGAGCCCCCCTATAGGACTATTCAAGCATGACACGTCCCCTCAAACACTTTTCACTTTCCAATTACACAGAGTGGGTAAGGGAAGTATTTTAATCGGTCGATAAAGAAATTTGATATCTCTTCGAATCTTTGCGAATTAGCTCCAACAGAGTCTATTTTCAAATTTTGGCGATGATGTCCAATATCGTATGTGTGTGTGTATGTTAAGATTTTTCTTTCCCCGATAACTCCCGAACAAATTGATGCATCGAAACGAAACTTGAGATTTGACTTTGAATGCGCTGGGAATAGAAGCCTATTTCTCGACAGTTCGTACCGACTTCATTGCGCTCCTCTTCCGGTTTCTAAAAATTCAAAATTTTGAAAATATGCATAGAAGCATTTCGATTGGTCAGTTAATTCTGCGCATAGATTGCTAAAACGCATTCCAGTACATCGCACCGTTTTCGAGACACAGCGAAAATTTGTTATGCTAAAAAAGGAGACATCTTGGAGGCGCTTTCTAAAAAAATTGTTTATTAGTCTATTGCAAAGAGTTTAATATGGAAAATAGTTCATGAAATCTATACTTGATTGTGTAGTTATGATGGTTAGGAGATTACCGTGTGATGTGATGACAAATATTTTAAAAACCTATTAATCTCTTAAATTTTGATCTCTTGTTTAATGGCTATTTATGAATTTTTTTGTTATGTGTTGTAATTGAAAAGTTGAGTGGCGTACACTCCAGGTTTTTTGTTAAATGAAAAGTATGTATATCGATCAGGCCAGCTAAGGACCACGAAAGACGAGTATCAGTAAGGTTCAGTTATTGATTTCAGTTTACGTCTCGATATGATCCAGACCACTGTGTCCGAGCATTACAACTGCGGTTGTTAGTTGCAGAGGTCGGACTCTTTGTACATCCCAGCTATTTAAACTGGGACATGGATATGAAAAGATACAAATTTTATCTCGCCCCGCCCGGGTATCGTGACGAGCAATCACGCTGACACCGTGGCCACGACGGGGACTGATGTACACACACACACTCATACAATGTCTCAAATTCCTGGCCCGGTTTTTCCTCTGGATAGAGGCGGATCTTTCATACATACTCTGCCTTGGGGTGGCGTCTATTGAAATAATAAATCTCGAATTTAGTGTAATTTGAAAATTCACGATTTAAAACAATATTTTCCGAATAATCTTTATTTTGATAGTAATGCGTACTTCTGAAATAACTTATTTGTGTTTTATTACACACAAATTTGTTGATATTCTATAAATATTATAACATGTACCGAACTAATTTTATTCTTATCTCAGGAGGGTACTTAATGTTAAATCCGCCCCTGCTTTAGGGTTCTTGAACGGAATTGATGGGATGGTCCCTTGTTTGCTTCCCAAGAGTAAATTAGTTTATTGTCCTCCACGTGGTCATACGCAGTTCGTACTGCTTTTTTGACAATAAATTTATATTTTTATTTGTACAAATAATATTTATTGGACCAAGTTAACCTTCCGGTCCAAAGCCATAGAAAAATAACCTAATTCTTCGTATATCCTTCCGCGAGTGCTGCTACCTCCACCATCGCCTCCATCTTCACACTTACAACATATTTTCTTAAAACTAAATCGCCGGGTCTAACAAACCTAACATCGCCGACTGTGACCGAACAATTGTTTATAATTGTTCATGGTTCGCTGCCGCGAGCCATATTATAATTAACATACCCTAACATACTAACATAAACGGTGGCGGAGAGAAGAATATAGTGCGGAACAATATTTCTTTATAACTACCGTAAATATGAAGAGCGAAGAATACGGCTTATATTTTCGGAACCGCAATAATATTTGTAGTATTATGACATTAATTATCTTTTGGAACCTTTGTTGGACCAACTCCTTAACTTTGACTTATTTATTTAATAAGAGAAATAAATTTTTGAATTTAAGATAATATGTTGATATGCAAAGATAATCACCTTCTGGGTAGTATCACGCGTCTTGCAGGCTGGAAACTGCTGCTGCACTCTCGAAAAACCAACACCCTCTGAAAATTTCAAGTTTCTATCTTCAATAGTTTTTTGCCTACGGTGATGAATAACTCAAGACGACCTCCCAAATATTCCTTGTCACCTATTTAAAATTGAAGAAATTCAGTTTTATATATTTTATTTAACAACATTCACGTATGAAATCAGAGTTGAAATCTCAATTAGTTCGTGGAATACAGTAAAAATAACATAAATAGAAAAGATCTTTCACTCTAACTCTTTTAAAATAGGGATTCCAAAAAAAAAAAAAAAATTCTTAGTGAGCGTTTAGGATTGAAAAGAAATAGTCGGTCAAAATTTTAAGTGCCTATCTCTAATAGTTTTTTCTCCCTGTTGATGAATGAGCCAGTCAGTATACGAGTATGTAACAAAAAACTTTCTTAAAACTAATTTTGAAATTGAACCAATTATTCCACTCGTCATGAGAAAAGGGGGTCAGTGCAATATTCCGAAGACGAACTCAAGACCCCCATAGCGAACTCCATACGCAGAAACGGTGTTTCATTCATATGGACAAAATAAAATCGAATATATGGACAAAATAAAAATAAATCAAAGGAGCGACGTGGCATTTCGATCGCAGCAAGAAAAGAAAAATCTGACAAATTCTCCCACGAGGCAGAGCGGTGAACGACCCGCAACGTAACGAGTCTGCACAACAACCATCAAACCTAGGCCACACCCATGGCAAGCATTGCCAAAGAGTCATCGGCAAATATTTGCGAACACACAACTTTCAAAGTATTTCAAACAAAAACTTGAAGTTACTTGAATCTTCTCTGTTAAATTTGTTCATCTAGGGATTCATTGTTTAAAATAGAAAAAGCCGTTACTGTTACCTTTTTGTTGCAATTATTATTAAATCGAAGTTCGTGGAATTCGTATTTAACCTATAATTCTTGTTCAGCAATATCGGAACAATTTTCGGAGCTTTATTGTAATTAAAATAGATATTAATAGTATATAGCTATATTTTACGCCACCTAATGTAACAACAAAACATTAATAGCTTAAACATAAGCGGCATGCAAAGTTAAAAAAGTATAAGTTATAATTGTAATAAAAACTTAAATAAGCATTATTTGAAGCTCATATAACTGTTACAATTGTATAGTTATTGCTCGTATTTTATCCCTAAATATTTGCTTACATACAGACTTGATTGAATTACGAGATAATTTACGCGCTCTATTGGCGTTCCTCGACGAATGTTTAGCCAGATCGACAAGGAAGACGGATCCTTTGTCTTGGACTCGGGGCTGGAAGGTCCTTGTCGTTCGCATCGACCAGCCTTCCAATACCTTCCAGCGTCGAATATTTGACTATCCTTGCCAATGGGAAAGTGGTCACACTACTCGCCAATGATCAACTTTGGAAGGTTTTTAGCAATGATCGCCATGTGTGTGGCCCAGACTTAACGAGATATCTTCAACAACTTGTAAAATTACTTTCTTGTGTTTCATTAAATACAAATTTGTTGATATTATGTTGATACTATAACATGTGTCGAATTATTTTTATAGTTAGGAGTATGTTGAAATGCTAAATCCGCCTCTGCCTTAGGACCCTTGATCGGAATTGATGGCTTCTTTCTTGCTTCCGGAGAGTAAATTAGTTAATTGTCCTCCACGTGGTCACACTCAGTTTGCAACTGCTATTTTTACAATAAGGTTTATTATTATAACTACGTCATTTTATGTTGCACACACTGTATATTCATTACCATATCAAAATTTTCTTATTTTTGTTTCGTTGGAAATCATTACCAACTCAACATATTTTATCATGTGAAAAAATGAAAGAGTGAACTTTATTCCAACTCTTTTTTACATTCAAGATACAAATGAAATTTCTAGGTATAAAAACTAACCTCAATTTCCAGTTGCGTGGTTGGATAAGTAATTATTTTGTTTTATCATGACATTTACCCTAAGTCAAGTCCGTCTCTGTACTGGCAGAGTGAGCTAGCTCATTAGAGCCATAGATTGAGATAGTTAGGGTCAAGATAAGAAAAAGGAATGTTCACGGGATATCTTCATGAACTACGTGAGTTTATGTTGTACGCACTGTATAGTCATCATCCTTTAAGAATCTTTCCTCGTTGGAAATTATCACCCACTCAACTTATTTTCTTCATATACAATAACGCTTTTTTTTAAAATTTGTGTATTAATAAAATGGGCCTTCTCTTGAATAGTGCTCATTCATGCTCAAAAGAATTGACGCCTCTTTTTACTTTTTAACCTCCAAGAGTGAAGAAATTGGTCTTTTGTTTAGGCATAGATTGCATGCATAGAATTAAATTTGAACTTGTTTCGAGTATTACAGATCTCTCGACATACTATAATTGTTGGAAAGAAAAGAATCTTCAGTGTACTGATTTTCAAACTACACATACTATTCTGGCGAGAGATAACATTACGGTCAGTGCCCCATATATTTCCTCGAAGCACAGTGTCGTATCATCATTCATGGGCAAGACGCCAGACAAAACACGAACATATTTCTGCTCTACGAAGACTTTCTTAACCCAGGCTAGAACGTAAAAAAATTATAACAAAAAAAAAAAAGAAGTAAAAAATGCATATGACCCTGTGAAGGACAATAAGCTGATTTGCTGTCCGCAAGGATCCAGGGACCAACTCATTAATTTTGGCCAAGTGTCCCAACGGAAAGTGGAGAGTAAAAACGAAAGGGGACGGTGCTACCGATATAACGTACACAACTGTGCCTATATTGAGAGCAGATAAAACAAATATTACCACGAAGAATAGAAAACAATAAAAACATGCAATAAAGTAATTTGTATTATTATCAATTGCAATAGCGCGATTAAGTATACAATGATAAATATTTCATTGGAGAACTGAAACCCACTAACTTATTTTATTCAATTTGTTGAAGATAAAAGAAGCAATGGGTTTTGAATCGCGGGTTTTTCATTTATTCTGGAAAAGAATTATACATAACGATTCTTGAATGAAGTGACCTATTCTTTGTCCTATTTAAACGGGTGTTTATCCCCGCTCATTATCCGGAGATTGAGAACCTAGTTCAGATTATGATGCTCTTTACCTCACTGGAGAGCTTTCCTCGTTTATCGTATTGGGTTCCTAACACACTGATGACGAGCAATTCTCTGCAGGAGCGGCTCCTAACTTGTGAATTACGCCAAAGGGAATGAACAGTTTTGTACATGTATCAAAATTTTCTTAAATTCAAAATTCTCTTATCTTTCAAGATTTTGAATATTATTAAATGTTCATTAAATGTTTAACATTATATATTATAAATAATGTATATAATGCAATTTAACTAACTTCATAATATATTTGAAACTTAATAATTGTTACTATTAATTAGATCAAATATATATGTTAAAATAGTTCAAAACTAATTAATATTCAAATTCATGCGTTTAAATATTATTCTTTTCGTAGGGTAATAAAAATGTATATTTATTATCCAAAGAAATGTCCTAATTTCATATTTTACTATTAACAAAAATTGGGAGAGGGACGCGCATCATGCTTGTATTACCTCATATGGGGGCTCATGCTAAGAGTTCGGGTACCGCTACATTACAAAACCCAAGACGATGTCCCGGTTTTCGTCTCAGATTTTCGAAAGACAGGACGAGGCCTCACTTGCATTTGTAATTGCGCGCGAGAAAGTCATTAAGTCATTCCGACGTCGACCACTTCCTCGCTCCGAGTTACTCTTACGTTTCTTAACGATGAGATCATTAAGCAAGTGGAACAGCGGCAGTTTTTGTTTGCTGTTTATCCTTGACATTGCTGTCATGTGTGTCCTTCTCCACATGTTGGGTGTCAGTCGGAATTCTCCGTGACAGAACTGTTTACAATAATCCAAGTCCTTAGCCATGGGGGGGGGG
>NNCF01130856.1:402149-417784 GCA_002313205.1 Laupala kohalensis | reverse complement strand
GGTTTACAAGAGTTTCGGGGGTGAGATTTACAAATTATCCGAACTATCCTCTTCTGAATTCTGAAAGTTTGAATACTCTGACCTGAATTACCCCAGAAGGTAATGCCATGACGTAAATGGGAGTACACGTTGCAAAATATACGCAACGGGAAATACGTGGACTAACTGCGTTAACTAAGATTCGGAATGCGTAACACAATTTGCTTAATTGGGAATTAAGATTGTCAACGTGACAATTCCATTTGAGGTTGTCTTTCCTTAAAACGCTTTTAAAATCTAATCTATTTGTCCAAATTTTACGATTTCAGGATGTTTTTAATCTTTGGTAAATTACAAAAAACAAACAAAAAAAAACTTTTCAAGGATGATGATTGATTTTCTTCTTCTTAAATTATTCTCTTAAATTGAAATATTCGAACACACCTATTTACCTATTTTTAATAACGTTTTTTTCGATAACGTAGGTTTCGATAAAGTTGTAGACAGACTTATGCTGTTGCGGACTTTTTTGCATAACTCTTTAAGGTGAACAATATTGCCAATCATAGTTGTCACCTATCTCTAACCGCTTAGGCGGCATAAGCGGATATACCACTCTTTTTTTCAGATTTCATCGACATTTATGGCCAAAATCATTTCCTTTCTTTGTTTTCACGCATTTACAAAATAAAAGTTAGCCTATGTTCATCCTGAACATCTTAATTATCCTTGCGAAATTTTATGACGATCAGTTCAGTGGTTTAGTCGTGATTAAGTAACAAACAGACAGACACGCTTTCGCGTTACGCATTTATATATTAGTATGGATTAATAAATTTCAAGGAGTGTGGATATGCGTAGTAGCTAAGAGGAAAGAAAAGGAAGTCGAGAAAAAGGTGGTAAACTGGCTAAATATGGAGTGAACGTAGCATGTACAGAAAGGACAAGAGAAGGATAAACACAAAAAGTTATCTCATGCGTAAAGAAAAAATTATAAACAATCCAATATACGAACTTAAAAGTTATTTTCAATTGACGCGATCTACCAAGAAATTAGGTTGGTATAACTGTCTGCGCTCTTGACTTCAGAAATCAATAGACACCATGAGATCAATTAAAGAGAACAATATATCGTCATGTCCCTTGACTTATTATTCACAATGTGATGCTACGGCTATGAGCAGCATGAGGCGAGGGATGACCTGTTGTAATTGTTTCCACGGCACATGAGCTATAATACATTTGAATTTCACGCACCAATTATACCGCACTTCGAGAAAGGAGTAGACGAGTATGTTTTCGGGGCCGATAGCACTCGTTGATTGTCACGAGTACCTCCGCATCTTCTTCTTACTTCGACTTATTAAGTTACAAAATTACTTTGTATTGGATAGCTGGCAGCATATTGATTCGTATACGATCAATAAATTGAAAATAGTTTTTGGTATAGAATCACCAATTTTAATAATAAAGATTGGTTATACTATACCAAAAACTATTTTCAATTTATTTTTCAACGTTTTTATTGCATCGTATTCAAAATAGCTCATTTTTATCTGTACTCAACCTTGGTACGGATGTGTATATTTTCTTTGTAGTCCCAACCTAACCCGGGTTTTTTCCGCATTTCCTTTCAGCACAGGTGGATTTCTATATAGCTCCACAAGGTATCATGCTACTGGTGGCAGCGATTGGGAACGTTAGCGTCATTAAACCTACTATCATTAATCTCGAATTTTGAGTGGCTCTAATAGCTTCGATTTATTAGCAATATTTTAGAAATACTTTAAAGAATTGAGAACAGTACGTGTTTTTAAGAACTGTTCTATTACAAAAATTGAAATGAAAGTATTTAAAGATTCTCTGGATAAGATAACAATTAGTTAACTACTTTTGTTCCTTTTTAAAGAGTAAGCATACCATGATGTGCTTTGAGGTGCGGATAAGTTAAAACCTCTTTTGTCAGTGGGTCCTTTGACCGAAATTCATGGAATGGTCCCTTGTTTGCTCCTGGAGAGTAAATTAGTCTACATTCCCAAACAGGAAACGAGACAAGGAAGGAAAACTTACAGTAGTTTACACCAATTTAATCTATATAGTTTTACTTTTCAATTTTAGTATTTTAATACCAAAAGAAAAAAAGAAAAAAAAGAGGAACACAGAGAATACCGAAAATCCGCGATGAGCAGAATTAGTACTCTGCACGTTATGATGAGCAAACAGCATTCCCAAGAATGTTAGTCGACCAACACTCGCCAATCGATAATTCGATCCAGTGTTTTTCATATCTGCAAACGATCTCCCAACAAACACGTCACAAAGTACAGGCGACACATTCCAAATGTACACTGTGCGTGTGTACCCAGAAGGATAATTTGAGGGTAGAAAAAGCTCACCTATTCTCTTTATTCAAAAGCAGAATAGGGCGGTGTCTCGATCCATCTAGCACGACTTATTTATAACAAGAACTTGCATTTTAGAATCGGAGAAACTAAATTAAAGAATTTTTTTGTAATCTCATTTGAGAGAAATAATCAAGTTGTTGATATCGTTTGAAAAAAATTGTCTTTATTACAGACGAAGTTGGTAAAAACAGGACCTTGGAACTTGAAATCACATCATCAATACTTATCACGCACACATAATTTGTTGGAACTTGTTCCATGAATTTCTCAATATTCATGTCGACTCTACTGCGACACATTTGAAAAACATTAACAATAAAAAATGATGTAAAAGAAAAAAATCAACTGTTACACTTTCATGCAAACAAGTCATTAATAAATTAACGATTTCATCTTTATTCCAACTTACAAATAAAATACTAATGTAACTCTTTTTCGGTTTTCATACTTGATGCGAATGTTAAATTCATTAAAGGAAAATAATTCGGAAAATTCATTAATACAGAGCGTCCCAGTCCACTCATCCAGGATTGTAAAAACTCAGAGAAACAATTTTGCTAAAAATCTCGAGATTCACAAAATCAAGAGAAGCAAGTCTGAAATTGAAACCAATTTTCATTGCAGAGATCGCTAAAAAGAGGAAAATTGTGAAACGAGAACAAAATCTCGCAATATAAATATTGATGCCGAAAATTGCTTGTTTGAGAAAATTCTATGAAGAAGAGAACCATTTCTAAGAAATTTCTCCGTCACATCGATTACCAGAGTTCGAGATTCATATTCGACACCGTGAGCAGTTGATTTAGTTTATACGATTAGAGTGTTATCTGCAATAAAACAAAAAATGTTTTACACTAAAGTTATTCCTTTTTCTATGCTAATAAATATCTGCTATAAAAATTAAGGTCTCCATTTAAATTTTTAATGTACCTCAACCCTCTGTCTCCCTTTTACTTGTGTTAGGTTACCTACTCGCCATTCGGTAGAGAAATGAAAGTAATATCAAATTCCGAGATGTTCCCCAAAATAGTTTCCCTGGGTTTTAAAAGGCCTGGGAGGATGGTCTGGGACATTCTGTATACTTCGAATAATAATTTTAGGATATTTGCAATACAATATTTTAAAGGAACAACATTAACTTTTTAAAACTATATGCATATATCTAGTAAGGGTGAGGGATACATTCGCTCAGTTTCTCGATTTTGCTTGCGCGAATTTTGTTACTTATTTGACTATTTTGAGTTCTTAGCTTATTTATTTCTTACCATACTCTAGCCTGTTAACGAATACGTCGATCAAAATAGTCAATGGCAAAAATATTTTAGCAGGAAGTGGTTCCGAACCACGGAGTGTTTCATTAGACACGATTCCACTGCATCACTCTACTGCTTGGAAAGGGGGGTATGTATTTTTCAGTACTAATAAAATAAAAACCGATATTATTACATATTAATAAAATGGTGGTTGTGTGCACCTTCTTGTAATGTTACTCTGCCAAACAATTTTCATTATAGTTTAAGTATCCTAAACGCTCCAAAATAAGCCACAAATTGTTACGATTACAGATTTATGATATGATTACAAACTGAGTTTTCATGGTAAGTAGTTCGTAAATAGATGTTTGAATACTTCATTGAGAGTACTCATAACAAGTTCAACGACCGTACAACGCTCGATATGAATAATAAAAAAGAATTGATCAATTGCCACATGTTATGCAATAGTTGAAACAGTTCATTCACCTTGTAGTCACGGTAAAGTCATACAAACATATTTTGTTAATTGAACATATAAATCTTTACCAACGGGGAAACTCCATTTGAATGAATATTTTGGAAACTTCATTTCCAATAAACTACTACAATGTTAGAAATCCAAAATGCCACCAAACGCAAATTCTGACGCATGAGAATAGAACGACATCTCAAGATAAATCATTCTTTTCTAGAATCATCAAATTTAGAACATTAAATACATTTAGTTAATTGTACTTCGAGTAAATACGGTAGTCGAGTGACAGGGAGTAATGGAATGCAGAAGTGATCAATATATTTTTGTCTTATGTGATGATGATGTAGGACAAGAAGGGGAGCGGAGAAGGAAAATAACACCATATTATTTTATTGCCAAATTTAAAATTTTCGTTTGGGGAAACTGAAATATACACTTTTCCGCCAACCTTTTGGGATTACGTCACAAATTGAAAAAGAAAAAACTCTTCGAACTTGCCAACGTTTTGATATACATAATACATCACCAGGACTACGATAAAAGTATAATATTAAAATACACAACCAAACTTACAATATATATAGCCAATACCAATTATCAGCACAAAAACGAAAAAAAAATATGGGTATTGGCAGTATATTTTTTTTGTATGTTTGGTGTGTATTTTCATGTAATACTTCATTGCAGTCCTGATGATGATATTATTCGCAAGTTTGGAGAGAACTTGATTTAATTTTTTAATTTGTGACCTAATCACAAGAAATTGTAGAAAAATTAACAAGAAGTCAAGAACGAACGATTTTTATATTTTTTTTAAATTTATTAGCGATGGTTCAAATGATAAAAAGGTGTAATGATTATGAAGGAAGTGAGAAAATAGAATAATAGATATGGTAATAATAATACATCTGTATGATCGGTAGAGTTGCGATAAAAGCNAGAATAATAGATATGGTAATAATAATACATCTGTATGATCGGTAGAGTTGCGATAAAAGCAAAATGACTATCGATATTGTTTTTTTTTTAATTTATATAAAACTTTGAAAATTCTCAACTATTTCCAGAAAGCTTTTACGACTGCATAGCCCGAGCAGAATCGACAGAATGGCTAAGCAGCTGAGAATTTTCCGTAAATAACACTATTGAGAAATTTGAAATATTTTATAATTTGGCATAGTTGGACAAAAAACAAGAAATCAATATTTCACGAACCACGTTTGGCATCAGTATTTCAAACTCTACGATCAAAGAAGTCCACCAACACACGACAAACGACTTCACCACGACAGACAGTCCATGGATAGAAAGAAACATGGAAACAACAGCAACAGTGTGTTCCAGTAAAGAATCGATGCGACTGGTTCGATCTCGCGTCCATCTAACTAGCAAGGAGAAGTAGAACGCAGGATAAAAGTGATTTCCACTATACATTACTTCCAATGAAAGTAAATAACGAAAAGTTTTCTATGTACAAAATCAGGCAAAGATACGCGATGAAAACAATGTGTTCTTTAGAAGAAACGAAATTTAATTCTCAAAAATAAAACGTTCCATCGAAATGAACAGATACATTGAATTCGTGCTAAAGAAGGCTTTCACGGTTGAAGTCACTGAGTATATTCTCAGTTAATGGGGGCACATCTTGAAGTGATACAACTCTCAAAATTTCGCCCATCGTGTAGTGGTGTTGCTCAAGGCAGATTTAGGTACAGACAATACAGGCGATTCTGCAAGATTTTTGGAGGCCTCAAAAGAAAGTAACGGAAAAATTATAACATTTGGAAAATAAAAGATTGCTTTCTAAATATAAGTCTAAATATGTATCTAAAAATGATTGGATCAGCAAAGATTCCATACGAATTTAAAACTAAGTTATATGTGCTTTTATTTGGGTTTATTATTCATTGTCGTACTTGGACGAATACGTGTTTACGATTTAATAGATTGTTTCCGGATGGTAACACTAGAACAGTCAAGGGGAGAAATTTTCCTCAGTGCATTCTTCTTTATACATGTACAATGATCACTCTATCGGGCATTGTTTTGAAGAAAAAAACTCGGCCTGGAATAGACTGATTCTTCGAAAGTATTTACAACTTAGATCCGTGATAGCAGTATTTCTAACTTAATAATATTCTTATACGCGTGTTCTATACTTTTAACTTATGCAATAATTTTTAATCCTGTTATTAAAAAGGTTTTAACTTTATGTAAATACGTTTATACTACTCTGTATCCAATAATAAACAAAATTATATAATTATTTCTCTGCTATATATTATATAAATATTTAAAATACATGTATATAAAATCTGCTCTCAAAGTGCTATATTTACTACTGCCTAGGGGTGCCAAACTTTTAAATCCGCCTCTGCTCAAGGCTCATGAGTTTGAAGTAATGTTACAGAACCAAGAGGCCGTATGAAACACAGAATCACGGCTGGAACAGAAAAGAAATGATTGTAGCTTGCTATTATTAGCTTATCTACTTGGAGCGGGTTGGGAGGAGAGGAGACGACTTTTTAGTAGGGAGGAGAAAGCAAACACAGAAGGACGGCAACTGAGCCTGACATTCCTTTGAAGGTCACAGCACGATAGCCGAAACGTTAGCAGTTCGGTCTATCGTCTGCGTAGCGTGTAATAGACAGACAACTAATATAAGACATACGAATCTTTTCCTCTCAATGATTGTAGAGAGACACGGTTAACCTTGTGTACTATTTTTATTTACATTTCACTGCGGTATGAATTAGCGATGAAAGGTACCAGCCCGAGAATTTTCTGGAGTACGTGAGAAAAAGAACTCCCCCACTCAGATACAACAGCACCCATAAAAGCTAAACGGTTGGACACCCCTAGTAAGCCCCCAACCTTTCCACTAATGCACTCAATAATTTCTCTTACGTATGTTCCACACGAAATGAAACACTTTTCATGACAAACGAACAAAACAATCAATGTATGACGCACAACATTGTGTGAGGGCCGCCACGACATTATAGAAAATCACATCCTTTCATTTTGTATTAGATTAAGTCGTGTTAGACTGACTTAGCGAAGAATATTAGTACATGTAATGGACAAATAAACTTAAGGATCAATTTCATACAAGTAGTGACATTACGCAGTGAATATTACTGTAATCAATATTAGTCTATGTAGCATACGGCGTAGATTGTCTCTTCTTGTCGGTAATTACGGGTACTCGGAATCGCTTCTAGAACCCGAACTATTAGAACCTTTTATAATAATAACAATAATTACTACTAAAAATTATTATTATTATTATTATGGTTACTGTGATATTAATATTATTGTTTCTGTTATTTCGTAGAGCTTGTTTATGGGGAGACTAAAGAGACCAACTCATTCAAAACGTTGAGTTTCAAAAATTGATGACTTTGAAAGGAGAAATAAACAGTTATGGACAAAAGTTGACAACGGAGGATAAAATTGACTATCCAATGTTAACAGAGGTCCTCATGCAAGGATGGCAGATTAGATGGGAGACTTCCGATGATGTATGAATTAAAACATCTATACATACGACAAAAGTACGAAAGTTACGGAAAACCAATTGATAATGACTGAATTTCTGACAGAGCATATGACTTCGAAACATAATTACGGTTTATATGACAAGACATTGATATAACGTGTGAATGTACGAATGACGAAGAAATACCCGAGCACATTTGATGAGACTGTCCGTGGAATCGAGAGGAGGGCGGGAGATTTATGAAAGCGTACAGAAGACGCATTAGACATGACAAATATGACCAATTTCATAAACGCAAAGGAGAAATATGGAATATTCCAGTAATATACGGTGGAAATAGGAACATTACATTAGATAATAGACTTCTCCGCTCAATACCTCAACAGTGACTGGAACTACAAAACGACAAGAGATGAAGGAACGGTAGAGACAAAAGAGGCATTAAAAGAGTAACTTACGGAATTACACATCAAGATAGAGAAAACTAATGAGCAAAATTAAAAACCCCGTATCTTCTCTGATTTGTTTGTCAATAATCCATTGTGAGTCTCAATGGTCTGGTGGCTAGGAAAAAATAAAAATTGGCAGAGAGAGTTCCACAGCTGACTGATTATCCCTATCGCGAGCGTACTTCAGAGGAATCGCAGAAACCAAGCAAGTGCAAAAGAATGAACGAAGGGGGTGGAGATAAATGGCAGGGGAAGGGGAGTACCCTGATGAAACCCTGCCGCAGAGCCATTTCGTCCATCACGAAAGATTCCACTTGGGTTGACCGGGGTTTGATCCACCATCCCCACATGTAGCAACTGAGCGTACTAACCGTTGCACTTATGGATCACCCGATCAGACGAACGTGATGAGTACGTAAATAACACCAGAGCCGAATCCAATATTTCGTTCTTTCGACGGAATATAGAAATTTTTGAAATTTTGTTTCAAAATGAGGCAATTTTATTTCAATTTACGATTATGTAAAAATATATTACTACCCAATGCGAATAATGCACCTACGTACCAATTTTGTTTTACGAAATACGAGATAATGGAATTTTTTTCCTCTCATTTCGAGGGGTGAAGCCTTGAGTCCGGAACCTCCGCCCTCCAAATTCGCCACTAAATATCAAACACGTTTGTCCCGTGTCACACAGACAATTTCTCGCCTTCATCGCTTCTTCACACAAAGTTAAGAAACACAGGCCTAGAACAAATGAATTATATTTTTAATATTCAGTTTTAAGTTGATATCAAGATGCTAATGAGAATGGAAGAAATAAATATTCTAAGACAAAAACGAAAACTCGAACTTTCAAGGCTCATGATGGATTGTACGATGTATAGTGCAAATTCCCTCAAGGGACACTTCTCAATAACGGACATTTTTCTACAACGGACACTTTTTCATTTCCCGTCCCACTCCTACTGAATTTACAGTAATTGGTACATTTGAAAAGCGGACATTCTCTAGTGTGGACGCGCACAGACTTCCTGAGCAATTTTCGGGGGAAAGATACCCTGTGACGGACAAAAGTGAAATGCTAAACATATGTGAGCAACACGAGGTTAGCCACTGATTACTGACTTAGTAACGCCGTGCTTAAGTAGTTAAAATGCCATATCCGGTTCCTAAATAAGAGAAAAGTTTTGGAGGTTTCTAAGGAATAAACAGCTGTTAGGGCTTCAGTTCGATAGAGGAACAAGTTAAGATTGCGACGTAAAATTTACCACGATGTTGTAGGTGGGGAAGCTGCATCTGTAAATTACGATATTGTTGTCATCTTTTACTATCGCAGAGGAGATATAGAATTCGTTTCTCTTATCCACAAAGTCGCGTAAGAAAAAATCAGTGACTTAAAAACAAAATTCAGAAGAATTACGAACTATTATTTCTGAAGGTTATTAGTTTTATACCGAGAAACCATCCGCTGTTTTTATTATAACATTAAAAATCGAAATGTGTATTTTGAAGAAGTATTTAGTATAAAGTTAGTGTAGTGTTTTCCATGATTATATTGATACTTATTCGTTTCCCTAACAAGTCATTCATTCTACTTGACTTTAACATTCAGAACTTAACTTCTCTGAGAGGACATTTCTAAATTTCAATTTTAAGGTCACATGAATATCAGATATTCTGAAGTTTCACTGTGATAATTCGATAACTCAAATCAATCTATAGGAACTAAATATTTTCTTGGAAAACCAAGACATGCATACTAAGAATGCACGAAAATGATATGAAATAAGCGAAAATACACGCATCACGCAGTATTCCACAGAAAGTGAGTGACATCAGGGGAGCAGTTTTCAAACCAGTAGGAGTGCTCTAACTCAAANGGGGGGGGGGGGTGATTTTGAAATTTAACTCTTAAGATAATGCGGTTTTAGGTGTTTCGGAATGAGCAATACTTGATAAAAAAATATGTGTTAGGGCAAACGTTTTTTTCAACAAATCGTACATGAGAACAACAAAAGTTAAACCACATAAAAAGTAAGTTTTAATCAATAAAACATTAGATTCGACAAGAGCGTGAATTAAAATGATGGTAACTAAAATATAGAATTTTTTTCTACAAAGATAAAGTAGAACCATAATTGTCTCTCTTACTTTTTTTATAGGGGCTTTACGGCTTGCCGGCATTGTGGTCATTAGAGCCCTAACACTTTTGTACAGGTAGGGAAAAACGCAGTTACGCACTAGGGAGAGTCAACACGACTCCCCCTGTGTGTGGGACTCGCCGTATGACTCGACTATACCCACTAAAAACCCTCTTGAATTACCATATATCAAAACACAAAGAAGAGGAAAAGAGAGACAACAGTTTCCTAAAACATTATAAAACTGAAAACAAAGAACGACGTAAATTTAGAGAGAGAAAAATGTAAATTTAAAGAAAAGGAAAAAGAAAGAAGGATTTAAATCCAAACCCTCCCCAGAACCTGTGGGAGGAGCCCCGATTCATTTGTGGAATTAAGTTATGACATACAAATAAAGATCAGATACTGTGCCAAAGGCTACATTCCTGAAGGAATCTAAAAAGTCATATCAAAGTCGGTTCATTTTGCCCAAATAAAAACGTCCAATCTGTTGTGTAGCCGAGTCTCCGTCGGCTGTTAATATATTTGAGACACTCCAAAAGAAAGTGTTCCACGGTGTTGTGCTGCAAGTCTCACAGATGGGGGGGGGGGAGGTTCACCGCGTAAGACATGACAATGGGTAAGATAGCAGTGGCTAATACGATGACGTGTAAGGATCACTTCTTCACGTCTGTTCGCACGGGATGAAGACGACCAGGTCTTAACGGAGTCTTTTACCTTCCTCACCCAGAAGGTGCAATTTTCCCATTCGCCCTGCCATGTCTTAAGAATAGACGATTTTACGGCAAGCTTTGTGTCCGACGTGGGAACGGTTGAAATGTCAGGAACTTCTTTAGGTGTTCCTGTTTCGCTGCCTCATCAGCTTCTTTGTCACCAATAATACCAGTATGCCCAGGAGCTCAACAAAGGACTACTTCAAAATTTTGAACTGCTAGACGGTTATTAGATTCTGGATAGTCAGTGTCAGGATGTCACAAGTGAACAGTGAAGACAATGACCACAGAATACTATAGGGTCTCTTACTCTTAGAATGATGTCAAACTGAGTAAAAATAAGTACTTTAACTCAATCTTGTCGATTATACTAAGTTAAAATAAAAAGAAAAAAATGAAAGTTTTTAGTACAAAAGTAAATATCTCAGCGGAAGCGGAGTTTCTAATTTTCACTCATAAAGAATGGGTTTTTTTACGTCCGTAGGTACGTCGTCGTTAGATAAAACTGTCACAGTTTCGAGGCTCAATTTATGTTTTATTTCTTGATAGAATTCAATTGATGCGTCAATTTTTCCTTTCATCATGGTACTGCATGTTTCAGTTATTCATCTTCTCTGGGCGGGAAACAACGTTCTGGTGTACCTGTAGAAATGGGTCTAGTTAAAGCTATCATTATTAATCTTAACTGCGATCAATTCATGTTCTGGTGTACCTGTAGAAATGGGTCTAGTTAAAGCTATCATTATTAATCTTAACTACTATCTTAACTGTGATCAATTCATCGTCATGTTTATTTGAGGAAATGAAGCGCATTACGTCTTCCATACTCTGAACGATACATTATTGAGATGAGCATACATAAAACATAGTTTTAACATGTGTCAGAATTAATGCATGGTAAAAACAATTTCACATCGCAGTTTCGTTCAAACTGCCCCCAAGAAAAGCTGAAGAATACCCAGGGCCAGGATGGGGTTTCGTAGAATAATGTACTCAACCACGCCAAGTTTGAGTAATGACAAAAAATATAGCACCTGCATGATAAAGCACTTGAAGTGATAAAGTATATATGACGGGAACGTGTCTGAACGAAGATGCTGGGAAAGAAATCCATTATGCCACTGAGCCCATTAATAAACAGATTGCCATCGTATGGTTTGGAGGTATGATCACTGCACCAGGTTGCTGAAAGCGTTTAACTTATATTCTCAAAAACATCCGACCAAAGAGCTTACTTTAGGCTCCTGAGTCTAGGGCATGTTACGGAAAAGCCGACCCCCACCCTACCTTGAAAGTCTACTCTAGGCACTGAGTATCTTCAAAACCATTAAATGATGAACGCAATTACACCTATTACTTTTTATTTTACTTGTTTACTAATATTTTTAAGAACGTTAATCTTTTTGAAGTGTACATGTGGTGGATACAAAGAACGTAACGAGTTGCATCATGTTTTATGGTTTTTTTCTGTTGAAAGGGAATAAAAATTTGGTCATATTTTCTGAGTTAAAAGGTATGGACACAAACAATTTTCACGAATAATATTTCTTTACATTTAAAAATATTACATTTTAAAATGTTTCTGAGTTTTTCTTTATTCTTACAGAGAATGCTTAGAGGTAGTATGTTTGAAAAAATTTCTCAAAAGAAAAACATCTATTTTCTGGAATATTTTGAAAAACTTATCCGTAATAGAAGAAAAGAAAAAAAATTAACAAAACCCGTTCTTTCGCCATATCTCAACCGCGTGACCGTCTATAATGCTGAGATTTTACTTCAAGCCTTTTTTAAAGTACGAGTATTGCGTTAGTTACATGAAAAGTAAAATTTGAGGCGCTGGGGTGGGGGGGATGAGGGAGAATCGCTCATGTACATCCGGCAAAAGCCTCTACAGGAAAACACCCGTACCGCCGCTATTGATGAGGTTTGGCGATAGAACCCTGACGAATAGACATCTCAATCATGTTGATATCTATGAAGGTTTAACTAGAATTGAATGTTCTAAGATGTTTGATTGCACCCGCCTCCACGTGACGGGGATGCATTTAGACTTTAGGATGGAGTAATAGACTAAAAGACGCAATAATTGAACAAACACGTTGACGATTAAATATGGAATTCTAAAAGAAAAAAAAAGAAAATAATGAACACAATACACAGGCGTACATCCGGGTAATGGCTCAGTCTTCAGGTACCCGGTTTATACGCTATTAAATTAAAAAAGAATTGTATGTGCAAAAACACACACACAATAGCGTGCGAAGTAGTGGGTACACTCAGCTAGTACCGGAATACAAATTATAGATACTACCAAAGTTCGCTCTGCGATCCAGAAGTAATTGAATAAGCCAGATAGATCAAAATTTATCTGATTTAATTCTAGGTTCTTCTACAAGAATCAAAATATTATATAAATACTTGCTGATTTCCTTTCTTGCGTAGAACAAAAAAAGTATGTTTTGACATCTTGCCCCTCTGGTTATTTTTTAAGTTGTAATTACGAGAAAAATTACTTTAGAGTAAGACATCAAGAAAATATTGCATCCATCCATCCTTCGAAAAAAACGTCAACAAATAACAACAAAACACCCTAGTTGCTACAAAAAAGTTGAAGGAGACTGATGATAAATTTCCAGAAGAAGAATGGTACCCAGCTAAAATGTAACTAAAAAAGCAAGACTAATATTTACTTCAAGACGTAAAACGTTTTTTGGTTGAAAGTTGCATGAAATGTGCAATGACTTGAGAACCACACGCAGCTCGAGACCAATCAGATCCCGGTGCAGTTCGCATCACTCGGATCTCGACCAATCAAAGCGTTTGAAGGTATGGAATCACAGTTGGGTCGCTGGATTTGCGCACGGAGGCCGGCTACTACTGGCCTAACCCACACATTTTCGGGTCTTTTCTATCACTTATCGGACAACACGGGATAAAATAAGGTAAATTTCGTTGATGTATTTCGTGTCGATCGCTTTATATACAAATGCGAACTGGGATATTTATTTTTTATTCCAGAAAGGAGTCAATGTTTTTAGAAATGTACCCCAGCTACTCCTCGCGTCCAAAGCCTAGTATTGAAGGCTGTGCACACAGATCGAGCGGCCGTCCAAACATTATCGGAATCCATAGCTACCTTCTGGGGCGCCGTTCCATTCGACGCCGTCGGAGCCGTTGGCCATGACGTTGGTGGAAGGGCCGAAGACTTCCGTCATGGGTCCTTGCGGCTGCAGCACGCGACTGAAGGAAGGCCGAGTGCCTGGGGCACCGGGGGGACCTCCACCCCCGGCGCCGCCCCCATTGCGCCCCGCCTCCAACATGTCCAAGCTGCGGAGATCCGTGTTGGAGGAGACGACGACGGCGCAGGAGAAAGAAGAAGAAGAATTAAGGCTAGCTGTAGGAGTGCGGAAGCGGACACTGCGGAGGCGGTGGGAACCGACGTCGCGACGGAGGGAGGCGCCTGCGCGAAGAGCGATGGACATCGACCGCCCCCACCCCGACCACAACCACCCACGTGAGATATACGTCACGAGGGAGGAGCGCCAGCCATCAGTCAATCCATCCGTAGACCAGCACCAACCAATTTATCTTAGCACGCGGGTCATCTATTGGACCGGCACGGGATGGGGTTCGTCGAAATGTTACTGGACGAATAAAACTAATCGGTTACATTTATTTATTTGTAACGCGATATTTTGATTATCACCAACAAATTTACATAATTTCATGTTGGAAAAATCAAATAGTATATTTCTAAATTTTTATAAAGTATTTTGAATATTGTTTTATAATTATATTGTAATGTATGACGGGGTAATTCCGAACACAATTTTCTAATTTCTCTAACCTGACATGTCACGTCAAATATTAATTCTGACAGCATAAATTTATAACTCAAACTTGTGCCCCCAACGTTTGATGGAAAATTGGATATAAAATTTACTCAATAAATGGTATTGTTTGACGTCTGCAATCTTATGAATAGTAATAATGTAAACAAACGACATTGAGTTTTCAGCAGGTATTTTAATTTCGAATACAAATAAAGATAAATTCACTGTTATGTCTAAATTATGGAAACTATATAACTTAAAATGTAAATAAAACATTATGTTTCGTCTCTAATGCAAAACATCTTCAGGTGCGCGAGTTCATTGCTAGGTTGTAACTATAACTCACGGGCAGTAAAAAATAGTTTCGAAGGCCTCCAGTCTGAACAGGGCTGGCATAGACCAAAAGTATATATCGGTGCTCTGCGCGCGTGGTCTTGAGCAGTGGTGGCGATAGCGGGTCCCCACGGCCTGCGACCCGGGTGTCCCAGAACCCCATAGTGGTAAAAAATTAAAAAGAAAGATCAAAATTAACATATTTCACAAGTTTTTGAACTTGATATTTTTTTCTTGGGGCTTTAGGGTTCGCGAACGGAACTTGATATAAAATGAAAAACATTTCGTTTTCGTAAATTTATTTCTCCAACATATACTGAGCAGAAACGAATTTTCATGACCAGTTTTATATTGAACATATGATTCAATTTTAATAAGGTATACATTTTTACAAATTGTTGTTACTAATATTTTTGTAAGTCTGACAGGAAGTCAAGTTTAGTGGGTACGCGTAGATTGGGCTCTTCCCTACTCCGGCTCAGCGCAGCGCATCAGAAACGTCGGAAATATCACCGTACGAATTATGAGAATTCTCTTTTGTGTT
>NNCF01130856.1:359540-401777 GCA_002313205.1 Laupala kohalensis | reverse complement strand
TAGGCTCAGTAGTAGCCTACATGTGAGCAGGGAAACGGGGGTACATTTCTAAAAACATTGACTCACTTTCGGGGTAAAAATGACATATGCACTTCTATGGAAAGTGGTACACATGAAAGTTCGATGGACGAAATTAATCTTAATTTATCGCGCGTCAGCCAATAAGTGGGTACACATCGAAATGTCTGTGGTTAGGCGCTTAGTAGCCGCAGATAGATCGTCAACATTGCTGTGCAAGGGTTTGAATCGAATGTTGTCCAAAACATAACTCATCGATTTTATTTTTAATCAGTAGCGTATCTAGTAGCGGATGGAGCATTTCACAAAAAAAAAATATCCACATTGTTTACCAAAAATCACGAGCACGTAAATTTAAACTTAAATATACTTTAAAACCTTTTTATATCAGTAAAGTTAATAATAACTGAGTTTATTATTAAATACGACATAAATGTCAATATCTTTTTTTAACATGTCAATGCTTCAGATTTCTACTTGCTGCCAGCAAACACACGTTTTCTATGAGATTTGAAAATGGGGGACCCCCAAAAAGACTCTTAAGGTGTAAATAAGCCACTATCTGTAACACGTACAGTAGTAGAGATATACGTGTTGAATCACGTCTAGTGACGAGCAGGCACTCCAGGAGGGAAGCTCCCAGGCTCCCTCCGAAAGTACGAGTATTTATGAGTTGGAATAAAAGGTTTTAGGCCCACAAAATATTATTGATTTTCTAATTGTTACTGCTTTTTCGACAACAACGTGTATTTATTTACTTAAATAACTACTGGAATTAAACAACACAGCAAACTTACAATAATAAATGTTTGATAAACTTAAACTAAACATGAATTAATTTTTTGCGAAAAGTTCGAGCATCCTTCCCCTCTCCGGGAATAAATTACGGTTGCGAGTCAGGTAACGAGCTTCATTTCCCAACGCTTCCTATTCTTGAAATTGATTGAACCATCGACGAATAGATTTGCAATCCGGTACCTTTTGCAGAGGTGTAATGTAAATTCAACAATGCAGGAGCTCTCACATAATCTACCGTCCTTATCAGAAACGGTGGTCCGCGAGTCTTACCATTAATTAAGAACGCTAAATGGTGAATGTCAAGTAAAATTTAGATAGATTGGATCATTTGAATGAAAAAAAAAAGAAGAAAACATTCTCATAACAAGAAGAAAAAACCGGATTAAGCAATAACGGCTCTGGCTTGACTGCGAAGCAGACACAAGTTGTCGGTTAGATCTTAAATGGTTCCTAGCAAAAACGAAAAAAGAAACAACTTATATAAGATTTTTGAAACAACTTTTTTATTACAATCCCTTCGCGCGATTGATCGTGTCGTACTCTACGCAAAACCCCTTCCCCAAAATACGATACAATGAAAGAGCAAAGACCTGTTGCACGCGCAAAAAACCGGCAAAATTGTACTTGGACAATTTCACGTCAAGAATGAAAGAAAAACTTTTAAAAAATAATTTCTTCGGATTCTATGTCCGAACGTAAGTATTCGGCCAAATTTTCAGCCTTTAAGATACGATTTGAAATTTTTCGCAGCCGTTTTGCTTCTTACGAAATAAGCCAGTCTCGAAAACGCAGATTTCTCTTTAAATATCCAAAAACATTTATCTCATTGAGAATTTGCGTAGAATACAAATTTGCTTGTAATTACCCATTCAAACCGACAACGGTGGTCTAGTCGTAGTGTCTTCGCTTCCACGATCCTACTGAGCGGTAGAGCGTGGGTTTAAACTCTGCTTGGCAGAACTAAGTGAGGTTTTCAGCTGGGGTTTCCCTCATCCAGTGCCCGATTTTTTTAAAAATGGGGGTCCTAGGCACTTAGGTCCCTACTTTCGAAAAATAAGCTTTCGCACATTCTCTTTAAATCTGGCTACGTAGGATATAAACAATGACTAACAGTTTTATAAATGTTCCAATTAACATTTATTTACATTCTTTTTATTTATGAAGTATAAAATGTTATTCAAAAATTTATTTTTCAGCATTTTCTATTGCTAAACTCATTAATGATGTCCTCAAAGTTCAATTTATGCAGAACATCTGATTTAAGATAATAAGATTTCCATTCATTACATTTTCAAGCTTTGTATTAGATTTTTAAGCTTTATAATAATATATTGTATATAATACAATAACAAAATTTAATTTTTCGTTATTTTGTGTATATGCACATCACCTTTTGAATCTTTATTAAATACTTTCAAACTTTATTATATAATGAAACTATAATTGGCAATATTTATTTGAAAAAAATATTATTACAAATAGTTAATTTTAACCAAATAAAGTCATAAAATAATACTATTATATATGCAAATAACTATACTTTTTACACTGAATAATTGTTTTGCTATAATTTTTATGCAAATTTATACTTGCATGAAAATGAATAAAAATAAATGTATTTTTATGTATAACAAAAGAATGTCTAATGATCATGTCATATTAGGGACATATTTTTCTTCACTTTCGTAAGGTTTTTTAATTTCGGGGGCCCTATTGGATAATCCAACACTGCCCTCACCTACTCCAGACAAATGTCGGTTCGGTACCGTAAGTTCCCTGGTAACCACACATCTCTCCTTCCCAATTCCCTTACCTAAGTCCAACGGTTAGGTAGAAGAGCAGGTCTCATGGGCCTGAACCTCGCCAAAAGGCATAACATAAACATAAACTCGGCGAGGTGCGCAACCTACGCGGGGAGGGATATGGGGGATCAATCCAACCCTTCTCCTTCCTTGAATAAAATGTCCTTTTCGTATTTCTCCTAGTATTTATACGTGCATACACAGCCTACATATAGTCCCCTCTGTGGCTATGGTGTCAGCGTGATCGCTCGTCACCAAGTCATCCCGGGTTCAATTCCCAGGTGGGGCAAGATAAAATTTGTAGCTTTTCATTTCCATGTATCAGTTTAAATAGCTGTGATGTAACAAAAGTTCACCCTCTGCGACTAACAACCGCAGTTGTACTACTCGGATACAGCAATCCGGATCCTACCTAGACGCTGTTCCTCCGATCTCAGTAAAATTCACGATGTGTCTAAGTGTAAAATTCACGATGCGATAAGTAAACTCACACAAAAGCTGAGTCTTACTGGCACTCGTCATTCGTGGTCTTAAGCTAGCCGAAACGAGATACATACATACTAGTACTACACTAGGAGCGTTACACTAACTTCTGAGCATATTTTTACACCGCTTTATCTATAGGCCACCGGACATGAGAAAGATAATTCACATTTTTCGAGGTGAAATGCGTAAATCACGAAACCGTTGCGCTCGGTCGCTATGTTCTTACATACTCTTGTGCATTTCAAACGAGTTTCTGAATATTGTTTGCACTAAATTATTAACTGACAGATGGAAATAAAATCATGTTTATTCATCATTATTATTCTACCTGGATCCTATCTAGATCTATCTGGATTATTATTCTACCTGGATCCTATCTAGACGCTGTTCCTCCGATCTCGGTAAAATTCACGATGTGTCTAGCGAGTAAACTCACACAAAAACTGAGCCTTACTGGCGCTCGTCATTCGTGGTCCTTAGCTGCCCGAAACGAGATACATACATATAGCGTACATATATAATATGAATGTGATATCCCGAAATTAAGTCCTGGATACGTTCCAGCAACCACAAGCACACGTATCACCTCTCGTCATGGCAACTTTGGTCCATAGAAAACGGGGGGCATCTCGACGACATAGCATCGGACGCGATGTGACGTCTGAAATCGGCTGAAATCGTGAACAATATTTACATACAATAACATTTCTTCGAGGATTCGGTGAATTTAATAAATTGAACATATGCATCCCCACGTTTCCCCTCTATTTTAAAACCATTGACCAATCAGCCTGTTGGATTTAGGTTGGCAACATGTAATCCTTGTCATCGATATTTTGTTTTATGTACTGTTTACTGTTTCCGGCTGAATTGATTGGTATTGATTAAACACCCGAGCTGAAAGGAGCATGCGTGTTTTATTTGTGTTAATCACCTTTATCACTCCTAATCGCTGGACTATCCACTGCTACATAATTAATAGAACACAGCCGATCAGTGTGTCTCATGCGGCCCGCAATGTCTTTTCGTATGGCGCTCCAAATATTAAGAGTAACATTTTTTTAAAGAGTAAGTTCACGTCACGAACGGAGACCTCACGGAGTATCACAGCGTGGCTCGTGGATTTGGTCTGCAGTGTGAACCGTTTCATTTAATTTAATAGCGAGCGAACTTTTGAAACATGGCTATCATAGATACAGAAATACAAGTGAATTCTTACAATTACATGTGAATTCTTACAATTTTACAAGATATTTTCTATAGTAACCCACTAATATTGTTAGGTTACTCACAACTGTAGCCGACAAACTTGTTACCAACCAAGGATTTCTTACCTAGCTATAAACGTAGGTTAACTGTGTTACAAGTGTTATTTTATTAACATGACGTGAAATTCTTCCCCGGAAGACGAAGATGAGCTATTCATTCTCGTACAATGACATAGGAATAGATTCACAGGAGGAATGAACTTTACATTCGCGTAAAGTTAGAACTAAAAGGGGGACGTATTACAAAAACTTATTACAAGAAAAGAACCGTATTTATTTGCAATATATTTTTATTTAGTTATTCGTTATTATTTTAGCTTCGCTATTAATATGCAGTTTGGAAAGTCATTGTTGATAGGCTGCAAATATTTTTAATAATACGTAATACGTAAAAATATTTGACTTTGTGTTATATCTCCCAAAGCGTTAATGTTTTAGAAATATCAAATTTGACATTGCGTGACGTAGAATCAAACGAGAAAGAGTGGACTAATACTTCTTACTGACAATTGTGAAGATACTACACTTCTTTCCAACAAATACTTGTTACTGAAATTTTTGTAACTAACTACTTGTTATTTCAAGTATTGTTCGTAACAAGTTGAATTTTGTGAAACGGGTCCCTGCTGTTCAAAAGGTACAATCTCTCGATCAAAAGGACGCGCTCGGATTCGTTTTCATTGACATGTGAATTTATACACCTACACACCAGTGAAGATAAAACGAATTTGCAATCTGATAAAAATTTCTAGATTCATTTTAGCAGAATATATTACAAAGTTCATAGATCGAGTCATCTTAAAAGAGTTTTATTTTTTTATTATTTATTGTCAACATTGTTGGTGATTTTCCCGGTTCTTTTGGGGATATTTCCTATGAAATGGATTTTTTTTACCAAGATTTCGTTGCGCACTAACTTTTCTCAGATTTTGTTGTCAGGATTTTCATTTTATTTCTCTCAGTATAATTGTGATGAAAAATGTTATTATATAATTGTATCGACTGGAGGATAACAGTCTCTGTTTTACGGCAGCATCAGGGCTAACAAGCAGATAATACTTTTTTCAAGAAACAAATATAACTAAATAATTGTTTATAAACAAAAAATACAAAATTGATACAAGAATGGAGGCCTTCGTGGCCGGAGTCATGGAATCAAGCAGTTTTCCACTAATAAAATAAAACTCGAAAAACAACTTACAAAAACAGAATCAAACAGATGACAGTACAACAGCGTAGTACACGCAAGTGGAAGTACATTTTACAAAATACAGATCAAATCTCAAGAAAAATCCCATCTGTGTGTTAAAGTTTTCCAACATTTTTATACTAAATGAACAAAAAAAGAAATGATTTGTACATAGATTGCTAACACAATCGGCGCAAATACGAGCTTAAACACAAAAATACAACGGACTGTGTTTTATTAAATATTTTCGTTGTAGGAATCTAAAAATTATTTGTATTCCTTACTCTTACAAGTAACCATTTCGCGAGGAGCCATACACGCTATCTACCTTTCTCTCTCGGGTACTGATGCTTAGCGCATGCGCGGAGCACCTGCAGTGCAATACAGTGTATCACTCACCAGCAAGTGCAGCACGGCGTTGAGCCTCCACCTCATCGTCGTCTAGCGAGTCCTCCGTTCCCATCGTCACGTCTAATGAGGTCTGCAACAAGAGTGACCTTGACGATAACGTCAGATAACACCACGCCCATGTTCCCACCTCGTCACCAAACACGTCATGTCACATGATACATCGACTAGTGCAGTCAGTGCAGTTGATGCCTCACAGGCTCGCCGAACTAACAAATGTTAAAAGCCACAACATAACTCGAGAGTAACTTATTTTAATATTTTTTCCTCTCAAGGGTGTTGCTTATGGTACGAAACATTGAGGAATATGGCAGAACAAATCGATAAGTATCTAAATAACGAAAGTTAACCACCATGTCAAACTATTTGCACAAAGGTTGGTAGCCTTAATGTAGTTCCCAGAAATCGAATTCTTTTCATTATCTTGCAATATTAACGAATAGGTGCACTTGTGTTGGAATATTCGCGAGAGTGCTTAGAACAGTGCTACATTTCAAATATAAATTGATCACCTTAGGACTGCAAACCGAGTCAAATATTTGGCGAACACTAAAGAATGTAAGTTTGAAGAATACATAAGTTAAAACAATGTAGCTTTCGTGATTTTCTTGTGTGTCATATCTATCATATTACATTCAATTTTGCTTCACGGCTTTACCCAACGAATATCTATTTTATGCACACATAATGTAAGTACACATGAGGAAAAAAACAGATAATGCCACATTCTCGTGATTCATTTGAATTTCGCATGCTTCTCGCGGAACTTATCAGATACGTGCATTTGAATTTTTTCATCACAAAATTTGAATTATCGTACAAATCTAATTTCGATAAAATTTAATTCACTATTTTCTTTGTAGGGATCACAACGCATTGTTTCAACTGGTCATTGACCAATATTTACCATCCAATTGGGAAAATTGTGATTATGAAGCAGCTGGATCTAAAGTTCCCACATTCGAAGTGGGTCACAGTGAGGATGAGTACGACCAAATCCTTGCTCCTTTTAGGGGTGAGAATAGGGAATGTGTAAAACTGTTGAGAATTCAAAATCCATATCGTTATGGAATGTTCCTACTGAGAAAGGAACAAATGAAAAAGAGGTTTCCTGCCTCAAACCTTGAGGTAATTATTTATATTTCATTAAAAACTATAGTATAAACTCTACTAGAAAACAGCAAGTCCTTACAAATATCTATGAAATACAGTTGGTAGTTACAGAAGTAGTCATAGTTTGTTCATACTTCCCTTAGTTTTCAACACGTTACAGTTCCATTGGAGGAAAAAAAAAAACTATACGAGAGATTTTGTGAATTTGTTTTAAATTAACCCCACCCTGGGAACAAGTACTATGGTGAAAAATGTGTTGAATACATTATTTGTTGCTATATTTCCTGAAGTAGTGTAACAATCAAGGCAGAGACAACACAGATGTTCAAGTAGCCTAAATTGGATGTTTAAAAGAGCTATAAATGCACTTTGGTTATATCAGTACTTTATTTACATTTTTCTTCCTAAAGTTCAGTTTATTCTATCAAGAAAAACATCATCTATTAAAAACCTCTTCTTAGGATTCTACTGATCAAAGTAACTATTTCCAAAAAAGAGCTAATAACTTGAAACTTGGACACTTTTTCTGTGAAACTGTTGGCATAAAAAATGATGCTTTCATATTCCTGAGAATTCCATTAGTAACATTTCTCATTAGGGCAACCACTTTATGCTTCACTCACTCGCGGATTATACTTTTTTCCTAAGTTGTGCATTACATTGCTTCATAAAAGATTGTCATATGGTTAATACTTCTCCAAAATTCTGGAATATTTTGATATGATAAATTATTCACAATTACTCAACTCTCAGTAATTGAAGCTGTCACTGCTATTATTATGTTAGAAACTTTCTGACAAAGCAATTTATTTCAAAATACAAATATATTTTATACAACTATAATACTAATCAATATATTTTTTAAACATGGAGAGTGAGAACTACTTTGAACATGAATGTGTGGCCTTCATACAAGACTTCTTTTTAAAGAATTTTATACTTATCATAATGGTCACGAAGGGTGCCAGTGTTGTTACTGGCAATTTACTAATTGTAAGCTTTAAGAATTCTTTCTTCAAATCAAAATTTATGTGGATTTAAAATCCACCTGCGAATGGAAAAACTCTTCTCAACTGGAGCACTAGATAAAGGCACACTTAACTAACTAAGTTATTACTAACCCTGCAGTGGTCGCAAAGATGACAATAGTCATCCATGAGAAGTAATCATTTTTTCTTAATGTTGTCATGGCAATAAAGCATGCATTCATATGAATAAAATTAGACATCTATTGCATCATATCAATGGTTGTTGAGACTCTATTCTATGCGTTTTTCTTAGAATTCTGCAGAAATGAGTGTTGGATGACACGCTTCATTCACTCGACTTCATCTGTAAGTGTTTAAATATTAATTATGTTACGTTGAATGAAAACGGGAGACAGGAATAAGATTCAAATTCAGCTTGGCATGCTGATGGGCTACCAACTGCGGCAGCCCATTCACTTCTAGGCCCAGTCTATCATAGACATTCAACTTGTGAGACCCACAGGTTGGTCCTGTCTCCCATTTTCATTCAACATAACATAATTAATCTGCTATCTGGCGGTGAGGTTCACCACTATTTAGGAGATTTCTGTATACTTAAATATTGTTGTACGTGTATTTTATGAACCACAAGTATACAAATTGAATTTATATATAGAAAGCAGTTACTTACGTGGCCATACATAATAAATATTAAGAAATGTTAAATAATATTGCTACTTTAAAAAGGACAACAGATGTCATCCACGCGACCTCGGAGACTCCATTCAGAAGCGAACAATTAGTAAGTACTTTTGATTGTTGTAAATTATTTAATGAGCTATTTATGTATGAAAAATTCAATTGGAGATATTTTAAAGGTTTTCAACAATGTTAATAAAATGTTTTGTTTTTTTCACTTAAATTTCTACTTTTAAAGTGGATGGCAAGTGTCATCCACGCGACCTCTCACGATGGATTCACAAGCGCGACCACTGCAAGGTTAAGTGTTTTTCTTTTTAACATACATTCAGAATTTACGAGTCAACTTATCATGATTTTCTTCATTCGAGTACACAGGTTTCAACTATAAAGGATTGAGCATTAAGTTTATGTTTCATTTATTTAAATTACGCTTCCAAAATATACATATTTACTGCCACATACCTTTAATAATCGAAGTTAAGGTAGCAACCATATATGTGAAGTTCTATTATGCTTTTAAGCCTTATTGTTGCCCTGCTCGTTACTTAAACGTGAGAAATATGTAAGAAATCAGAATAATTATTCAAATTCTAATGGACAATGAACATTGTATAACTTGGGACAGTTACCTCCTTTTCTTTTTCTGCTGAGTTTTGTAATGTATGATGTTGTATGTGAATGAACTTATTATTTTAACACATTCTCTGATGAATTAAAATACCAAAATTCCCAATACTATAAAATTACGCTGACACTGGTATAATATCTAATGAAACAAATTAAGGAAAACAAATTAAATAATATAACACGGGTTTTTCTCTAATGATGATGTGTTATGACATGTATTCTCACATTGATTTTTGAATTAAGTAAGGTATATTACTTTATCTGACACTGAGAAACATTCCACTCTCATTTGGAATTTTCTTTTGTATCTCCATGGAGCTGAATGTGTACATGCTACAAATGAATAAATAAATAGGCAATTGTTTTTACAGTGGAAAATTTTGTAATAGAAAGAGATATTTTTTTAAATCTGAAAATCTTTCAGATAATACATATTTAATGCCTGATCAGTGGTGTAAGAATATGCCTGATGACAACTCCTCAATAAGGGTAGATTTAACTACCTTATTAACTCATTGCTGTCTGAATTATCTTAGAATTTTTGCGATTGCTGAGGCTGAATTATTTTCTGTGCCCCAGAAGAGTATTCAATGACAATTTCTCAGGCTTGCTAAAATAATATTTATTTTTATTTTGACATTTTAAAAATATTAGTAATATAATTACGAAATAGAAAAATTGAATTTACCTTTGTTTTGTTGAAGAAAAAAAATTTAGTATGAATTTTTTTAGTATGATGTTCTCGGTGTCCTCTTTCGATTCGTCTGAACCTTTGCTACTTTCAGTACAAGTATCCTCAATATCGCCCATGTCTCATCACTGTCATTAAAAGCCTCTATCACCCATTCCGCAAACTCACTAGATTCAACTAACATTTTATTCCTTAACCGCCTTGACTCCATCACGATCACATACTTCAACAACACACTACAATTTTTCTCAAACATCAATATAAAATAAACATTGGCGGAGAACAATTGATATTTAACAATGAATTCCTGAAAGACTCAGAAAACTAGTAGAAATAAAGACATGAATGATATCTAGTAACAATAAGTCGAAATTCAAAGTACAGGATGGGCACTGCCTTTCTTTTGTCAGAAAGGTCCCCAATGTAGAGGATGGGCAGTGCCCATCTGTCACTAATGAGTTATGTACTGCTACCAGGCTCATCCCCTTCTATCTCTTTCCTCCTTCTTTTTTTTCTGATCTATTAATTATTTGCCTTTGAGTTTGAAAAATTTCTGGAATAATTTTATATTTATGCTGTTGTGTGGCTATGTAGGTACTCATTTCTTAGTACATTATTATTAAACATGTATTCTCTAAAAGCAAGAAAACAAGGAAGAGGAAACATTATTGCAAAATGCAGTCATATTCACTTGATAATTTTCCTGTACCCTATCTTTAATTTATGTTGCGAGGTGTGTAAGCTGCATTTTGTAATAATGCTTTTTCTTTCTTGTTTTCTTGTGTTGTTGTTTTTTTAGACCATATAGTGAAGTTATTAATTATATAATGTTCTGACACCATTTCGTGTCATCAGTGCTTAACAACATAATTAATAACTTAGCTTTAAAAGTAAATTAAAAAAAAAAATATTTAACCCGGGTTTTCTTTGGGTTTTCTTTTGGTAGAGGTGGGATTTTTTATACAGACTTGCTAGACTCATGCCTCACGGACTCGCTAGACTCTTGCCTAGGGGCGACATCTATTGAAATAATAAATCTTGAATTTAGTATCATTTAATGGTTTCAATTTATAAACAATACTTTCCAAATAATCTATAGTTTGATAATAATATGTACTTGTGAAATAGCTTTCTCATTCAATAAATGTTGGTATGTTAATATTATAATATATATCGAACTATTTTTATTGTTAGGAGTGAGTTGAAATGTTAAATCCGCCTTTGCCTTAGGATCTTTAATCGGAATTGATGGGATGGTCCCTTGTTTGCTCTGGAGAGTACATTAGTTTATTGTCCTCCTTGAGGTCATACGCAGTTTGTAACAGCTTTTTTGACAAAATATATTCATTTATTTATAGCTAAGGCTGGCTTGTGTGGAACAAAACATCCAGATTAGTCACTATTATTTTGGAGTGAAAGAAAGATTCTTGTGTATGCAGCATTAAATGAAATTAAAATATTTTATTTTTATTTTTGTTTTGAACTTCATTTGTACACTGTCTAGTGAGCAGGGGGATTTAAGCCTAGCATGTTCCTTAAAATATAAAAAATCCTATATTTTTAACTCAAAACTTGGCTGTACTAGGCTTAAATCCCCCTGCTTGCCAGACAAGTGTACAAATGAAGTTTGGAAGGGAAACAAAAATAAAATATAATATACAAATCTCTGTAGCATGAAATGAAGAAACCTTTTCATCAGATAAGTAACGGTATGTTTTATTTGAAAAAGATGGACTGTTTTTGGAGGCAACAATGTTTTTTGAAAGAAAGAAAATTCAGTCATAAGAAAAGAGAATTTAGAGTACGAGAAGTATATCATCTCAAAATTCTGAAATATAAAATATAATTCTAATTCTTCACATAATTTTATTGAATTATCATAATTCAATAAAAAGTGGATACTTTGAAATTGATGTATGTTCTATTAAACGTTATGTGATAGTAATTGAAGGTGGGAATGGTTCTACTGAATGGTAATGTTAAAAAATTCACAGGCCATGTGCAGGCAATAAATTTCAACTTTCTTTAACTTTCATGGAGGATTGGAAAATGCCTACATCTTGCATATCAGAATTAGTACAACTAGCAGGCCAAAGCATTTGAGATTCAAGTAACTTTCTTTTTTAATTTTAATTCTAGAAATATTTTTATTTAACTCTGTGTTATTCACATCAAAAAAATAAGTTAGTAAATAAAACACATTTATTATAGCAAAACAATTTACCATAAAATCATCGTAAGTTAGCTCTTGAGTTGGCACGTTTTCAGTTTGTGGAGCTGATTAGACTGTCACTACTATATTCCTCTGAACATCATTTTGCTCTCTGGCATCACTAAAAACATCTCCCTTTCCACATGTTTGCATCTTGGCTGAACCTATGATCTACCCACCAGAGGTGCAGTGAAACCCAACAGCTTCCTGTGCAACTTTTCAATTGTCACTACATCTATCTCTTACAAGTGTCTGATGGCGTATTGCCAGCTCAATCTCTGGATGAAGAGACGAGATTAAGTGAAACAAATGAACCTCAAAATCTTGTCTTGTACTTTATCTCACCAACGCTGTAGTACTTTCAAAATAACTGACAACAATCTGAAAACTATTTTCTTGCAAGTTTGTGTTGTTTCTTATGATTTATATTAATTTAGTTTTATCTATACTCAATCTTGGCACAGTTGTGAAAAGCCTCATCCTGGCCCAAGTTTTTCTCCAGTTTTTCTTCAAGTAGACACGGATTTTTAATACAGGCTCTCTAGGCCCTTGCCTAAAGCCAGTGTCTATTGAAATAAGAAGTCTCAAATTTAGTGTTATTTTAATTGTTATGATTTATAAACAATATTTTCTGAATAATCTATAGTTCATAATAACACGAACATGTGAAATACTTTTTTGTGTTTTATTAAATACAAATTTGTTGGTATTCTATTAATATTATAACATGTACTGAATTATTTTTATTTGTGTCTTAGGAGTGTGCTTAAAAATGTTAAATCTACCTCGACTTTAGGGCCCTCGATCGGCCCTTGATGGGGTAGTCCCTTGCTTACTTCCAGAGAGTAAATTAGTTTATTGTTTTCCATATGGTCATATGCAGTTTGTATCTGCTTTTATGACAATAATTTTTTTATTATTATTAAAGAAAAAATAGCACTCTTTGTTGACAACTATATGAGAAGATATTTGTGGAAGTTTTGACCCTACGTCAGTCAGATAGGAAGGATTAGAAGGGTGTCACTGGAGTAGCAGACGCAATATCTCTTTGGTGGACACCACGCAGTAAGCACTTGATAATAATAATAATAGAGTTCTCCACCAACTCAGCTTACAACAAGTCTACAGTGCATGGTTTATTTACATTTCATTTTATTTAATAGACTAGCTTTACCTCAAGAGGTGGATTTCACATGACATTCTTTGGGTCTTCATCTAGACCATCAACTCGAAGTGCAAGTGTCACCCAGTCATTAACTACAATGGGTTATTTTATTGTAATGCTTTCCTTATGGGGAAAATTCGGGGTGATTTTCTATTTCAAACATGATGTAGATAGAGTGTCAGTTTTCAAACAATCTATATGTTGATCACTTTTGGTTATTTTTGCAGCGAACAATGTATCACGTGGTAGAAGAGGATGAATGGGAGAGAGCAGTGGAAACGTCTTGTGATGTTCGCCACTACAGACATGGAAAAGAACCTGAACTAAAATCTTCTCCAAGTGAAGCAATTCAAAAAGCCAAGCTCTTCAGTGGCTCCATTATTGTGGTTAAACAATTAATTCATTCTGAATACGATATATGTCCTATGTATGTGATGCGTTGGAACCACTAGATTATTTTTCTAAGTTTTTAATTTTCATAAATTTTGAAGGAATATTATTGAATCTTTTGAATTGTACTTTCATGCATTACCATCCAACAATCGGGTTAATATTGAAGACACATTTTGAAAACTAATATAAATTTCACAATTACCATTTTTTTCATCCTGAATTTCTACTACAAATTATCAGGAAGAGTACACTTATTCAGATGTGTATGCGATCTTAAACTCGTTACACAAAAGAATTTTGTTGCATAAGAAATATCATAAAATAATTCAACATGATAGCAAACCATTTTCACATATTGTAAAGAGTATTGAGAAAGTAAAAAATAAAGTGTTTAACTTTTTAAAATGATTTATAAATGAGAACTTTTAGAAGTAATATTGAGGAACAAGCATACATGGTAATGCCATTTTTAATAACATTATAAAATATGTTGTATCTTTAAATCACTTAAATATGGTATAATGGAATCATGATGCATCCAGTTTCATAATACAATACATTTCAAAATACAAGTGAAATGTCAGAATTCTTTTCATTCTTGTTTCCTTTGATGATAATTTAGTCATCTTGGGAGGAATATATATTACAAGAAAATGTTACCATCTCTATATTCTTAAACATTTACTATTTCTAGAATTAAGGGAACATTAAATGAGTTAAATGTACATTCACAGTTGGGAGTTCAAAAATCTCTCGAGAGTGAATTTTAATTCCTTAAAATGTACTCTGTATTTCATGTTGAACTCCTTACAACTCAAATTTATGTTTCCCATTCCATTGTAGATTTCACAGCTTATATCCATCAACAACTGCACTCGCAGTATTAATGAGTACTCTTAAAGAGTATATCCTAAAGTTTATAATTACCTATATTGGAATAATTTTTAAAGAGAATGACATGACAATTATTGAAAATGTACCTGTCTTCTAATAAAAATATTTTTTGAAAAATTAAGTTGAAATTCGTTACTCTAACCTAATTTCGTAACCGAGGTCTGAAAGCCTGCAAGACTTATCGGCTTTAGACCAACTTACCTAGATGAATGCAGAGGAAGAAGATCGTCAAATTTTAACACTAATTATAACCGGAATCACGAAACTTTAGAGGGTGTCCGTTTACCCCCGATTTACCCATTTGCCATGATCTCTGTGCCGAATTCTTGGGGTTGGTCATCATGGAATTTATATTACCATCTACAGTAAAATCTTTTGTTCATCAAAACTTCTGTTTAGAAAATTATGAATGTATTGTCCCTTGTTTGACTTATGCCTTTAAACTTATATTAACTTTAGACGATAGGAACTATGTTAATAGAATTTTTTGATTTTTAATCAACTTTAAAATTTCACAACAGTTCATTATTTCGTATGTTGGTGCAAGACACATGGTCAATTTAAACACAGCTGGGGTGACAGGATTTGAAAGTTTGTTCTTTGGTTTTCCGTACGCATTTTGAACTTTACTTTGAATCAATATGCTGAATTTGTTCCCGATGCCTCATCATGTTGTAGAATTTCAAAAACAGCTCGGTACTCTCCCCCTCGGGGCCGATCGGAAGAGAATCACAGCTGACATACCGGACTTCCCTGGATTTTAACATTGATTACATTTTAGGAGTAGATTAAACGATTCTATAAGTCCTCTTTGCATCATGGATTATTTGGGAACAATAACAAAAAAAATGAAGTATCAGATGACAGCAACTTTTAAGGAATCTTTCTTAGGTTACGGGGGAATAGAGGGGAATCTGGGAAAATTATTAAAATATAACGGCAACTGAAGCTGCAGCAGGTCTTTGATCAAAGAGCATCATTTTCCAATTGCCCTAACATTTTTTTTTTCATTTTTGGCACGTGCCGGTGGAGATAAGTGTTACTAGGCGGTATTAAACTTTCAGTTAGTTTGAAATAGCTTTCTAGGTTTACAGCTTTTCTCTGTAGTTCTCTTCTGATCATATTAATTTGTAATAAAATATCGTACCATGTGACCAAACTGCAGACACATTGGAAACGCCCCCCAGGGGACTTACATCTAGTAAGTACGTGTTTGGCAAACACGGGGCCCCGAGTTGAGTTTGGCATTACTTCCACTTACTTGTGCAATGCTCCTTCCTTTCTCTTTCCGGACCTTCCTTGGTCACTTCTTGTTCTTTTCGATCCCGACGCTAGGGTATCTTTAATAATAATAATAAATTTATTGTCAAAAAACAGTACAGAATGCGTATGACCACATGGAGGACAATAAACTAATTTACTCTCCGGAAGCAAGCAAGGGACCATCACATCCAATTCCGATCAAGGGCCCTAAGGCAGAGGCGGATTCAAAAATTTCAGCAAAAGTTCCTAGATAAGAAAAAAAGTTGGCTGCGAGTTATAATACTAATAGAATGTCAATATGTTTGTAATTTTAAGCAAAAAATTACATGTAAAAGTTATTATCGAACTATAGATTATTCTGAGTATAGTGTTTAAAAATCATAAGAATTGAAATAACACTAAATTCACGATTTATTGTTACAATAAACACGCCCCTAGACAAAGCCTAGAGAACCTGTATGATAAATCCGCCTCTACCAGAAGGAAAAACGGAGAAAAACCCGGGCCAGGATGGGGCTACAGAATTTATGTACACAACCGTGCCAAAGTTGAGTACACATAAAACTAAATTAATATGAGCCATAAGACAACACAATCATGCAAGAAAATAGTTTTTGAAATTGTTATAAGTTGTTTAAAAAGTACTACAGCAATGGCGTGATAAAGCACAAGACGAATTTAACTTTTGTTAAAATCAATAAATTCTTTTACAGTGTAGAAGCACTGGTGCAGGAGGTAGTTTTTAACCGCGGATTTGAAGATATTCAATTTCATAATATCTTTTATATTCTTGGGCAGGGAATTATATAGAACGATTCCCGAATGGTATGGTCCCTTTTGGCAAAGAGTGGTTGACACTCTAGGGCGATGAATATTACTACTATTGCGTGTATAGTGTTCGTGAACGAGACTGTTTCGTATAAAGAAAGGGTGGCACTTCAGTAATTCGGTCTTAACAAACACGACTGTTTCATAAATATAAATGCAGGGAAGTGTTAAGATATTTAATTCCTTGAATAAAGGTTTACAAGAGTTTCGGGGGTGAGATTTACAAATTATCCGAACTATCCTCTTCTGAATTCTGAAAGTTTGAATACTCTGACCGGAATTACCCCAGAAGGTAATGCCGTAACGTAAATGGGAGTAAACGTTTGCAAAATATACGCAACGGGAAATACGTGGACTAACTGCGTTAACTAAGATTCGGAATGCGTAACACAATTTGCTTAATTGGGAATTAAGATTGTCAATGTGACAATTCCATTTGAGGTTGTCTTGAATATGGAGACCTAAGAATTTTGTATTTGTAACAGTTTTTAATTGTGTTCCGTTTAAAGAAAGAGAAACCTGGGGTAAAGATTTTGTGATACTATTGTGAAATGACATAGACACTGTTTTGTCAGTGTTTACAATGAGACGATTTGCATGGAACCAAGTCGAAAGGTTAGACAAAACTTTTTGAGCATTGGCGTGTTTACATAGTAAATTAGTGTCATCAGCAAAAAGAACCATTTTGCAATCTGATGTGGATGATGACATGTCGTTCACATACAATAAAAAGAGTATAGGGCCGAGAATTGATCCTTGGGGTACTCCGCAAGTAAGTGGCTTTGTTTCTGAAAGACAACGCTCAAGTATTTTATTTTTAGTATAGGATATTTCTACTTGTTGATATCTATCTTTTAAATAAGAAGTTAGCCATTGATGTGGAAGTCCACGAATGCCTAAAGAATGCAATTTGGTAAGGAGAATTCCGTGATCGATGACATCGAATGCTTTGGATAAGTCAAGAAAAACACCCTGAGGATTTTCTCCACTGTCTAGAGATGTGGTAACATCGTTTAAGAAGGAAAATATGGCGCTTGTAGTGGAAAAGGATTTCCTAAAACCGTGTTGATCGTCAGAGAGAATGTTATATTTTGATAAAAAATCTAGAAGACGCTTATAGAACAATTTTTCTAGGATTTTTGAGAAAGTGGGTAGTAGAGATATTGGTCGGTAATTTCCAATATTAAGTTTGTTTCCTTTCTTGTGTAAAGGTTTCACTTTAGCTCTCTTAAATATATTGGGAAACACCCCTTCCGATAAAGAACTATTAAAAATATTTACGAGTGGATTTAATATAGCGTGGGACGAAGATTTAACAATAAACTCAGGTATATCATCTATGCCTCGTGAAAATTTGTTTTTTAAGGAGCTGATGATTCCCATGACTTCACTGGCGTTAGTTTCGGAAGTGAACATAGAATTGGGTATGTGGGTGGTAATAATTGGAGGACATTGATTTGGATATATTGAGTTCGTTATTTTACCAACTTCTGAGAAGTGAGAATTAAACAAACTTGCGATGTCCTGAGGATTTGACACGATCTTGCCATCGTTTAGTAAAGAAACATTTTCTTCGCGATTTTCAGAAGTTGACGTGTAATTGTTAACAATATTCCACATGGCTTTCATCCGGTTGTTCGATTTTAGTATATGCCTGTCGTTTTCCATAACTTTAGCTGCATAGACTACTTTTCGGAGAATAGTCTTATATTTACGAAAATAATTATGGAATTCGGGTGGCTGGTTATAGCGTTTTGAAAGATAATATAAACGGCGTTTGTTTTTTGAAGAAATTCTTATCCCTAGGGTGATCCATCTATTGTATTTTTTTGTGTTAATTAACTTGCGTTTTATGGGAAAACTAGAGTTGTAATGTTTTAGGAATGTTGAGATAAATACATTGAATTTGTCGTCGGTGTTTTGGCAATTGTAAACATCTTTCCATGTTTCTTCACGCAAATAATTTACGAATATGGATTTATTTATGTCATTAAACTCTCTTGTAAATTTGTAAAGGATTTTAAGCGGTTTTAGTGTATTATTAATAGTCAATACTTGAGCAAGGTGATCACTGTATCCGGCGATAAACACTTCAGAGAGATACGAGATTCCATTGTTGACTATAATTTGATCTAGCAATGTTTGAGATGAGCCGGAGAGGCGAGTGGGGTCGTTTATCGTAGTAATAAGGTTGAAGGAGTCTATAAGATTCTTGAATCGATTAACTGGTGAATGTGCAGAGTCGGATGTACTCAGGAAATCGATGTTGAAATCGCCACATATAACGATAATTTAGTAGATTTATGTGTGATATGTTTTAAAACAATTTAACAATAAATTGTTTTTACAACCCGTCTCAGAGACTATGCCATACCAATGGAGGATTATGAAGAGTTTTAAATGCATTACTGTGTGTGAGATCTGTATTACAAAAAAGTCAATAACTTACTTCACTAAACATTAATTACTTCATTTAATATGATGTTCTTCAGAATAAACATTACAAATGGTAATAAAAATTCTCATACATTTGAATAGCATTGTTGTTGTAATGTTGTTCATTGATTTCCAAGACTGAATGTTTGGCAATCTAAATAAATCATGAGTGGATGATTTACCTGACATCGTGTGTTGGACAGAATAGGTCTCTCCCACTTTTGACCACAGGGTTTTGGATATGTTTACTCCCCTAAAGAAAATAGATGGGAGACTCCTTTAAGCCTTTAATACTGTCAGGTTCAAAGTTAAGAGTTGGTCAAGAGAGACCCATATAGGAAAGGTTAAAAAAAAAAGAGTCTGCCTGCAGTAAATGCAAACAAATATGTCAACAATTATTGCATTCTATAAATTAGAAAATTTTACTATGATATAAATATTTCCAATTATTAAAATGTGAATAATTAAATAAACAGAAAAATTTGAACATTAGTAACAATATAGTAAACTTCCCATAATGGACACTTTTCAATTGCTAATACTTCTCTGTAGCAGATGCACTTTCACTTCCAGTCATGTTATTCTACTTTGACCTTAGCTTCCCAAAAGCCGACAAATTTTAAGGTTCAATGAATGTGCATTTAAGAGAAGTTTCACTGTATAACAATTGATAATGCTTGATTTTATTTTGGATTAATATGATACAAAATCATCAAAAATATGTTGCTGTTTAAAATTTAAAGTGAATGTAGCTTTCAACTATTTTTTTGAGTTGTAATATACCATTTTAAATCAAAACTATTTTTTGTGAAAAGAATAATGATTTGATGGACCCTCAATAGGTGAAAAACTCGGGGGCTTGAAAGAAGGTAAAATCGACTCTAGAATGGAAAATGCACTAGTGCACTGGACCCATATCCTCTTTGAATTACTCGCATCTGTTTAGAACCATCTTCAATCTTGCTCTCCCAAGGCTAAAATCATTGTACTTTATTTATCCTCAAACTAATTATGTACTTCAGTTCACTCATGGTTTACTCATAATTACTTCACTTTATTCATGGAGAAAAACGCACTCTTTGCAGTTATATTGTTAAAATACAAATAAAGATACGCACGTTGGAATAACACATTTCAGATGTACAGAGTGTGATTGTCGAGACAGATTCGTTGCAACGGAACTGTTTAGTGGAACTACTTCACAGTTGCGACGGTTCCGCGACGTTGCAACCGTTACGCGACTGGAAGTGTCAGACACACCTCTATTGTGCACCTTCGCGCTACCTACTGCATGCGTTCCGAATGTTAGGTTACTGAGTATAGTAAAAGGTTTTCACGTTTCCATTTTTTTTATTTTTTATTATGTGGGGCTTTACGGCTCGTCGACATATAGGTTATTAGAGTCCTAAAATTCTGTACAGGTAGGGAAAATACAGTTACGCTCTAAGGAGAGTCAACATGACTCTCCCCGCGTGTGGGACTCGCCGAATGACTCAACCATACCCACTAGAAACCCTCCTGAATTACAACTCAAACCTCAAATATCAACATATCTCAAAACTTTACACATATCATCACAAAAATAAAATAAACAAAAAGGAGAGGAAAATGAAAGATTTCTTCTAGCTTCTAGGATTTTGTCTTCTAGCTTCACATCTGACCTCACATCATCCACCTGCCCCACTACCCACTCCTGCACCTACCTCATCTCCTCCTCCTCCTCCTCCTCCTACCTCATCTCCTACTTCTGCTCGTACCTCATCACCATCTCCTCTTCCTATCTCGACACCCATTTCTTCTCTTTTCCCCGTTCTTTCACCTACTGCTTCCTCATCTTGCACGTCCTCATCTATTCCTCCTGCCGCCCCCATACACAGTTACAACTTGCGCTCAGGAGTACGATGTGGTACTCGAACGTGACAATCGCGTTCAGGTGCAGTGTGCGGGCTTGATCTGGAACTAGAAGCTGTACCAATTTCAAATTCCTCTCCACAATCTAACGTCGATTCCATTTCATTTTTATTTTATCAAGGGTGGAAGTTCGTGAGAAGAACTTTGCGGTTGAATTATATTATTAAATAGTTATTAATGTGAAAAGTTGTGTTGTAGACTATAATTTGAAGAAAAATATGTGGAAAAATATTTGAAGAATCCAGAGGCTGACTACACTGTAATCAAAGCATCCAGATGAATGAAGGATGCTATAACTAATTAACTAAAGGACATAGTCGAAAGACAGATTGAACACTTAAAGTAACTTGGTTAGCATATTATGTTAAGTGAATTTTCATTTCTTACGCAGAAAATCTAACATTATTTACTTTTGAGTGACGATTTTCACTTTGCGTGTAACTTAATTCTATCTGCTCCAGATTAAAATATATAATTAATTATGAATGCAAAACTGTTGTATATTTTTTCAAATTGGTTCTATCTATTCATTTTCAATTTTGCATTCCAAAAGCTAAGAAATAATGAAAATAATAATCTGGTCCGAGAGACCAGCCACAATGAAAATGATATATTATTGTGTCACACTAAGGCAGGGTTAAGCTAAACAACAAGACAATAAATGAATTTTTTTTATCTTGATATTAAAACTGATTGGGATTAACAATGTTCTACTATAATAAAAAAAAATTGGATGGTAATGCATGATCTTAAGAGAAAAAAAATGTCTCAAAAATCACTTAACTTTAATTTTTGTGCTTGTGATGAAACAAGATAAGATGATACAGGTAGGAAGTACAGAAATTGACACTGTCCAAAATGAAAATTACTCAGATGGGTTGTAGGTGCTGCAATGAAGGCAAAAGAAATGTTCACATGCGACTCAAATGCTGAAACAACATAAAAGATAGCTTTCCACCTACAACTTCAGAGAGAATACAGCTCCTAATTGACATTTTAAGCCCATTTTGAACAGTTATTTCATAGCTGTGAAATATGATTTTACAATATTTAGCAGATAGAAAAGCAAGCACAAAGGTTTTTAACTTGTAAGTCAGTAAAATGTACACAGTACAAAAGGCACACAAAAAGAGTACACATCCAATAATTTTATCGATAAAATGCTACAACTACTTCACATCAAGTATTAATTACTTTCATATTTTAAAATATAATACATTCACAATTTTTATTCACAGTAATGTTTTTCAGAAAATTTAGTATGTAATATTAAAGACAAATATTTTCAGATAGAGGTATACATATGATACTGAATTGACATTACCTTTTGTTTTAGTTTTATGTATGATTACTGTAGACGGAGTTGAAAATTTTCAGTACCTTGATGAAAGGCAAAGGAAATTCTGTAATTTAACAAAATTGAAAAGTGCACTTTACATAAAATTTTGTATTTTTTGTCTTTGGTTTACACTGAACTGTATTTTCGATAAATGATGGTACTTCAACATCCGTGTATAGCATACCATATAATTCCCTGTTATTTCATATTTTTGATCATTAGTGAAGGCATGGATAGTTAATTCATTCTTTTCCTAGTTTATTTCAAATGTCAAAAATACCTTAGTTCTGAGCAAGGATTTTGACAAAATTCTGTCAACTCCAATTTAATACTGTAAATTTCATTTAAAATAGACAAAAAATATGTCAAAAATGTGAAATAACATTTTGCAATTGTTATGACCATATAATCACGCAACAATATTAACTTTATAATTCCATATTGTTTTAGCAGTTCAAAAATTCATCAGACAGTTTGAAGAAAATTGATTCCATGCTACAGTTGATAAGCACTTCAACAGCTTAACAAGCAGATACAGGCATTCTTATTTAAACCCTCTCATATCAGAATAAAGTTTTATACACTCTTCTGATTTTCCACATTCTGATTTACATCTCTCTTTACAACTCTTTTAGTAGGTACCTCATACATTGGGAGTTCACATTTTGGACATTTTATAAGAAACAAATTCAAACCGTGAAACCTCTTCAACCTGGCATTCAATAATCCAGAAGGTTCTAAAGTCCGAAATCTCCGGTTACAATGGTTAATAAAATATCGAGCAGTTTTCAATTATGCTGCAATCTGTGACCACTACCACCATTGTTCCTTCATACTACATCTGTACCAGCTCTGTCCAACTTATTTCAGCCTGCAGGTCATTTCCTCAACAAATAAAAATAATGGGTCATATCTCTTATATTTTAGCACAATATTTTGACTCCCATCAATAAATTTATATTATTTCAAGCTGCAAAATGAAAAAGTATATTTCTCTATTTTTTTAAAGTATTTATTATTTTTAATATTATAATAAAATGTTTTCATATTGTAATGTACGACAGAAAATTGTGTTTGGAATTACACTAATTTCTGTCACCACACATGCCTTGCCAAATATGAATTCTGATGGCACAGAGTTAATTCTGACACAAAGTTGAGCCCCCCAACATTTGATGAAATATTTGATGTAATGTACTCGCAAGTCATAAAAAAAAGGACTGCGGGCTGTAAGTTGGACGCTGATCTATTACCATATATATATAATTATATATATATTTCAGAAGAATCCTCTATATTCCAAGAAAATCTCTTATCCTGCATGCCTTGGATCGCAAGTGTGATAGATTAAGAGGTTCCACTTAATGAATTAATCAGAGTCAACAGAAAATATTTACATAAACAAGATATTTTTCTTAAACAACACTATATTGAAAAACTGTGGAGTAGAACATCTTATTTAATGCCATGAATTTTTATCAATGTTTGCTTTAACATTGTTTCAAGAAAAAATTGATTTCATTGACACAATAAGGTGAGTAAAATATTATGTTTAATCTAAAAAAGACAGTAAGAATAAGTTAATTAGAAGACTTTGGAAGAAATAGGAATACAGAATTGAGTAAATGTGATATTATATCAGTGAAAATATTTTTAATTGCGAAGTTCAGATATAAATATCTAACAACATTTTATTAAGTGTTTCTCACTGGAATCATTGTAATTTTTAGCTTGAGTCTGAAATTTTACAGAATACCAACATTCTGTATGAGATAGAAGTACACAAGTAGCATCTAAGGATTTATATTTTCTCAACACTACATTACAGAAAATCCGAGTTTGAAACTCGTTCAAAATCCTGATGAAATTTGTAGCTCTTAAAAAACAAAAAATGCATTAGAATTTCATGAATATAAATGTTACCTGAGAAGGAATTACATGCTGACAAGCAAATTCATCAGAATACAAGTAAGCAAGTCAGTCAGCGAGTAAGCAAACAAATTTACATCATTTGTTTGTTTTGTACAGTTGGTAGCTTTATATATTAGATATTTACAAGAAAATGTGTATATATAAGATCAGTTATACATACAGTATTTTAATTACTTAACTATGAGAGTACCATATATTGTGGCTGAGGAAAATTAAAAATACTTTTATGCTTCATGGTTAAATACAAGTCCTTGATGTCTAGTGAAGCCAATGCATGTAAATCAGTCTATTTTGCTTAGAATTTTAGAACTAGTACATGTTGCAAATGAAGTCAATAAAGACCATGATGAAAAATGACCATGGTATAGAAGTATGTACTCTAGGTATTTCTAATGGTACTTTAGTTGGTCCCGAAGTATGGAGGAATAAATGGAAACAGTATGATACGTAATGAAGGTAGACATTACAGAACATTTATGAAAACAAATTTCCCTTGCAGTTATATTTGAACTGATGAACATGAATGGATTAGAATAACATTCAATTACATCAATATATTGCTGCTTTGTCCCATGGGTTTACCACATTCCTTGAATTCAATGTGAGCCAATGGTTTATTTTATTTACTTATGCTGTTCAATGATAAAATCCACCAAAAATAGACAAGAAGCTGTTATAAAAACAGAGGTAAACCAAAATTTATAATAATTTATTGACATCAAGTTGAGAAGAAACTGTTAATATTTGGGACCTTTGTCATCTTCTTAGACTTAGAAAACCCTTCTTATCATAGCAGCAGTGGCGATTGGGAATTTAAAGTGGAGGGGTCAAAAACATTAAAGACAGGAAAACATAGTGAGGGGTAAAGGAGAGGAGATGAACTGCTGCAATTACACTTTCTTCCCTTCCTTGTAAAATTAGCTACATGCTGCTGTACAAGTCTCTTCATGTTGTTGTAACTGTGTACAAATCAGTTAGCCAAGACAATTGACATTTTGTGCGTATTTCCTGTACGTAATTTTTCCATAGTTAGAGAATATAATTATGTGATAAGATAACAAGGTTTGGATAATTTTTTAAAATAATTCCTAGTTTTAGGTGGCAAAATTGGAATAAAAATTTATTTTATAAAAGAGGGGAGGGAGTGTTGGTACTACCCTCTTACCTCACCGCTACAAAGGCATCACAATGTTGCACACCTGTAAATTGAATACTGATTGTAATAGGGGAATAATTCCATACTTAAAATAATTAAAGGCAACCATTCTTAAAATTTTATTATTGCAATGCAATAAAGAACTGTTAAAAAATTGGAAAAGGCAAAATTGAAAAGTATGGTACATGAAATAAATTTGTGTTCAGAGAAAATGGGTGCTATAAATTTACAGAAGAACTATAATACAATAGAATTCATAAGAATTTTATCTTTTAATTTAGGAAAACTTCTCAAGATAAACTCCTAGCATTCATTTCGTGAGAGTATCTTCTTAGCACTAATTGTGGAATGTTCTTCTGATTTTAAATTTTCCAACAGTTTTATCTCATAGGAATTTGAACAGATAGAAAAATACTATCACTACTTATTGTAGAAAAATTGAAGATTTCCCATTAAAATATAATCAAGGAATGTTATTAGTATTAAAAAGGAACCAAGTTAATGTCTATATTTATTTTCTAGTCAAAACTCTAGGAAAATAACCAAATCTTCTCAGAAATACAATAATGGTGCTGCATTATGCTTAAAATAGAGACATCAATTCTTTTTTAAAATTAGGCCTTCCGTCTTTCATAAAAAAGCAAACAAGTTAACCATGAATCTGATAGGAAATTAAAATCTTAAGGAGTTAAAATTAAGTATGGAGAGTTCTAATTATGAAAATATCCTAATTGCAGAAAGTAGTAGTATATTTCTTTGTTATACATTTTATATAGAACAATAAGAGCAAAGAATGTAATAAGCCAAGTAACACACATCTTAGTCAGAATATCTTCTGGATCTCTGGAGACCAAACTCAACCTCAATTATCTCGACTGTATCTTCAGTTGTGGATGCCTCCAACTTCCTTTCACATACACCATTCTATTACTGTATGTACACCATAAATCTATAACAGCTTGTCTGTTGTATACACCATGTGTATAGTATGCTAAATGTTGAGTACAAAATATTTATTTTCAGCAACAAGTTGCAGAGATCAACAAGTTAAATTCTCATTGTAGATAATTTAGATTATACCAAGAAATATATTTCATATATTTTATCTGGTTAATTTCAAACAGTAAAAAGAAAAAGAAAAGAGCTCTTACAGAAATGAATTGTGAATCTTCTTTTCTTGGTTTGAATAAACATTGTAATCATTCATAAAGAAAGTATAATTGATAAAATTTTTAAAGAAAAGTTCTTGAAAAATAACTCATAATATACACCAGTTGATCCAGTTTTACAAATGGAAACTTCTCATTTATGAATTATCAAAAGATAAGTATTCCCTCAGGGAGGTTAAAGAAATTATTTTGGATACAGAAAACTATAACTTTCTTTGATATTTCATCAGAACATTATGTTTTTCTTGCAATGAATAATTGTTGCCAGGGACACCCAGAGAACTCAAAGGACTCTGGGAAGAATTTTATGACTACTTTTAATTAAACTGACAAACATAAAGCAGCATTATTGAATTATTATACAACACAGCATGTGTTTTTATAAAGATGGGACCTTTTGGTTACGTCCAGTAAAATTTCTTGAACTCAGGCCTATAGCCAGAAACTTATTTCAAACAGGGCCCAGGCTTCTCACCAAAAATTAATTGATCTTAAATTTATTCTTTGAAATATTTTTAATTTATTCATTTATTTAATTTATGTTATCAATTAATGAACAAATGGTAAATTAACAATATTTATATATAGATTATGTTCTTTCATTATGAGATAAAAAGTTTAGGGAGGGGCCTAGGTCCCTCAAGTTTCCCCTTGGCTACTACTTACTTGCCCTCTTTCCTTCTGGTTATTATTTCAATCACATCACCAGTCAAGCACTACAGAAATAAGCATCTATCTATAACTCTTGAGACTACAAACTACAAGCAATAACAATCATATCTATTTTTAATTATTGTTCAGAATCACTTGATAACAAATCATTATTATTGAAATACTTACTAAGTAACTCCCATTCTTATCTATATACAATATAGAAAATGGTTTTTGTTTTTCATGTTCAATATTTTGAAAACAAATGAAGTTCATGTATAGTTCAAAATAACAATTTTAAGATAAAAAAAACTTTCTGACAAACTTCTTGGTATATTTGGGCAGATATTCTCCAAACATTATACTAAATATAAAGAGCTGAATGAGTATGAATAAATTATGTGTTGCATTTATTATCCTCTCTTTCTCTTCATGTAATATGCTACAATGATTCAAGACATTCCCATTTTTAAGAGAATTGATATGTTTTAGAAAAATTGGGGATGTGCATAATTTATCTTTTGTCTTGGATTCCAATTTCTTGGTTTAACATGACATTGTTCATCTGAATAAAACACAATTTGCTCCTTGAACTCCAAACCAAAAATCAAGAAGACACAATGCGTGAAAAATATTTTATTTGTTAAAGCATCAAAAATATATTCACTTTTTTATCGAAATATTTGATGTTGTCAGGATGATTTGTATGATTTTTCACCTCTAAACTTATGATAACATCAATTTTTATTAACATTTAGATTCATGAAGCATCGTTGAGGTAACCAATGAAACACACTACATTTCAGGTTTCCTATACTATGCATTGAGGATTATTTCTAACATAAATCAAGAGAAGTTACCTCCAATTAGTAGTCTTTATGGGTGCAGATTTCAAAGAGAGACTTGAGAGTTTCAAAAGTTGAGGCCAAGTTGAGGTTTCTTGGAAATTCTCAAAGACATATGAGGAAAATTTTGAAGAAAGAGATTTTGAATCTTGCATTCCCATATTGCTTTCCAGCCAAACATTTCATGATGTTCACAAGATATTACATTAAATTTTTTCTAATCCTCGGTTTGAACTTTATTTCATGACTGCACACCACATAGTATGCCATCATGCAGTACAAGAAGTAGTAGTTTTCTTCTGCACAAGCTAAGCTGTCTTCTTTGATAGTATCTTGAATATCAGAACGTTCGTATCAGAGAGAGGGAGCACCCTTCATTAACAGTGTTCCTTGCAGAAAGAAACCATGCTGGAGGATAAGCTAAACGTAATATATATTTAGCAATACCTCGTTTAATTAAACCACAAATTCCCTTTTAAACTTGCCTCAATTAGATGAATACTACCGAGTTAAAACCAAACTTCTGACCAATAACAAATATTTTATATAATGAATTCAATTTATTAATACATATTATCATGAAATAATACAGTACAAATTCCATTAACAGACTTTTCTCAATAGCGGACACTTTTTCACTCCCTGTTATTTTATTCTACATTGTCCTTAACTTCCCAAAAGCAGACATCTTGATATTGGACAAATATAAGGCTCCACGAGTGTTTGTTTTAGAGATATTTCACTGTTTAATATAAAGTAAATATTAAATTCAATGCACCAAAGTTTCTCATAAATTTGTTGCAAGTGCTAAAGAATGGGCCAATTTTCTACAAAATGAGAATGCCATTCAACTAAAAGGAAAGTCTATATAGTCACCCTCCATATGGACATTAAATAAATAAAATAAAACAAAATGACTTGTCACAGACGATGTATTACACAACTTGAGTACTCACATTAATTGCACAATGTTTTGACCAAATTCCACAGAATATCATTATAGCTTTACAGGAATAACAAAAAGATATTTGTCAACAAGAATCCCAGAATACAAGAGAAATATCAAAGTCATGACTTGAACGTGTTGTCTAAACATGGTCATTATTCACAACCACCTTATTGAATGGGAACACATTAATGTCTTAGACAGAGGAAAATTTCCAAAAGAGAATTGCATATCTGAAATGTTGCATATTAAAAATACCAAGGAATAATTCAATTTACAAATAAACATGGAAAGATTACCACATGATTTTAAAAAGAAATCTTTTTTGTTTTTTTGTACAGTACACAACTTTACATGATTATTATCAATAATTTGTTGTGCAATTTGAGTTTGTATTGATTCTATCTGGGAGTCAGCGTGGCTCAGTGGATAGAGCACTGAGTTGCTGGCTGGATGGCCGGGGATTGATCCCTGGTGAGGTGGTTTTCATCACGCCTTGATATCCAGACTGGCTCCCAGGCCTACTCAGCCTGCTATAAAATGAGTACCAGGATCTATCCTGGGGTCAAACTGGTCGGAGCAAGATGCTGACCACATCTCCTCCTCCTAGTGCCGGGGTCAAGAAATCACTCAAGCTCTACCCTCAACGAAGGCCAAAACCTGCAAAGGGCTGTAGTGCCAGATAAGAAGAAGAAGGTTGATTCTATCTACTGCTCAAGCATTTGATTACTTTTTAATTTTGCTTGTGACTTTGAGCTCCATATATTTTGAATTACTTTATATTGTGTTAAATGAATGAGAAGCATTTTGGTGGCTTATGGTTATATGGCGTAGGGGTCAATGTTTCAGAAATTATGCTATTTTTATGTTTGTAAATATATCAGGATTTGTAATGTATGTAGGACAGGTTGCATGTACTCCATGAGGAGTACCTTGTGTATATAGACTAACTCTGACAATTAGCACTCACACCAGCTGGAGCAAGATTTTTAAGTCTTCACAATGTGTATGTAACATAGACATGGAGCTAATGGGTCCCATAAACTTTTGATATCAGTTTTAAAATTTGTTGTTCCTCAAGATGACCTGAAACCTTGTTGAAACATTGAGCAATTAATGTGACTACTCAATTTGTATGTCTGTAACACAAAGTGTGGTTTGATTTTATTTATCAAGAACAAAATGTGTTCCAAGATAATAGTGAGGATGGCAAAACAGAAAAATCCAGGTAAAATGAATGAAGTTGGTAGGAACAATACTGAAACATACTTGTATTTACTGCTTAGCGAGAATTCCACGTAATTATTTAAAGTATTCAACTAGAGGCTTCTCATACCCACTGCAAGTAGATATTTTTTCAGAACCTTCAGACTAGGGATGGCACAGAGCAATCGAATCAATTTCTTAAAGACAGCTTCACAGGCGATGCATGGCAACTGTTGCAATAGGCAATAGCAGCCAGAAGAAAACAGAACTATAATAACACTGTGACATGATGCAACTACTAAATACTGCAGCATATTAGTTAGTTTTAATTGATGCAGATCTGCTACTGATGCCACTGCGACTGATTTGGGAAAAACATTAACTTATTGCTTAACTATTTGAGACTTGTCGGGAATCCAACATCAAATCAAAAGATAAAATTTCAAGGGGCTATAAAAAATTTGAACAATATCATAGTAATCTTTATAGAGATTGAAAGGAGTCAATGATTTTTAAAATAATACATTCCCAGATTATCCTCAAATATAATATTACTTATTTTCATTCTCAATATACCAACTTTGAATCATTACACATTATAATACTAAACACATGACAGGTTTCATGAGAAATTTTTAAAGATTTATAAGAGAAATTTGAAATTGGGTCACAAATTCTTCAAATGAGAATCAAGACATAGCATCATTTCTGAAAGGAACTCTGTTATGTTAGTTGGAAAGCCTCAGGTAAATGAAGAAATTTTGCTGCCGTGGAACACTGCAGTGCTGGAACAAGAATGCTACAAATCTATATAATCAAAGTACTCAGACTCACATCATAAAATAGAAACCTTGAAGGTATCATTCTGTTTTCAGGAAGAAAGATCTCAAAAAGTATTCGATCTTGTGTTTTTGACTGTTAGATATTGTGTGTTGATCAAAAAGCATTACTACAAAAGCAGCTGATAAAAAAACTAATGACAAAACTTCTGTTTTTGATTGTTTATTTAGCTTCCCACCTTTGATACCATTTTTAAAAAAGCCGCCAGGAGGCGAGTCGAAAGCCGAAATGTCGCGTCGACACAGTTTTGTCGCACCCCACACTCATCGTCTAGCCGTAGTAGTACTTGGAAGAGGCCGGTTTCCCCATAGATCCCAGAGAACAGAGGAACTCTGCCACCGTCTCCCAGATGTAGGTGGCCCTCGAGCGGCGCGGTGACGGCGAAGAGCCATCCCGACGGACGTCCTCGTCCTGGCCGAGCAGCTCCAGCGGCAGGGGCTGCGACGACGCGGTGGCCGTCGGCGGAGGCGGGGGCGGTTGCAGGGGAGCTGGGACCGGCTGCCCCCGGCTGCTGTGGTGGTCTCGCGACGACGGCGGGGGCGGGAAGCGGTGGCGGCGCGACCGGCGACGGCCGCTGCTCACGTAGCGCCGCTCTCAGGCGTACTCGGTGTCCGTCGACAAGCTTCGGTCGCCTGCCGACAGGGGCGCGCTCAACTCATTGTTGGCGCGGGGAGACCAAGGGTTCTACTGACACTTCTACACACAGGGGAGAGGGAATATTACGCAAATGAACCTCCTCCCCCCACCCCGTGACCACCTTAGGCAGGGATGCGGGGGGAAAATAAGCTGTCGGAATTCAAATTAAGATGTCTGAGTAAATAAATTATGGATAAAACGCAGTTAAAATTACCATCTGGAGAAGCCACAAGCTATGTAATTTACTCCAGAAGTAAGGAAAGCTCATCCCATCGACTTCACTCATTGTCCAAAGGGAAACTGAAGGAACATTCGAGTCGGGATGGGGCTACAGAGATAATGTTCTCAACTATGTCAACATTGAGTAGGGTCTTCATGTTAGAAATAATGGAATGATAAATAGGAGGAAATAATCATGGAAATGAATTGCATTGGGCATGAGGAGTGAAAGGTTTGAGAGGGAGAAGTTCCTCCTCAGTCAGTTTTTAGTATCTCAATCAGAATCAATGTATTGTGGGAATAGATAATTCTCTGTGAAATTTGGCCAAGTGTCCTGAAGCTCATAATGCATCTTTTGATCCTCTGGGTTTTTGCATACAGCACAGATGATATAAACGTTCTTTTGGAAAGAGAAGGTGCTTGACAGTCCACGGGATTCATTCTTAATTGTTAATGTGAACTTAAAATGATTTGAAACTATGGGTCCTGTTGTTACCAAACATTTTGTAAGTAGTTAACAGAAATAATAATAATTTATTGTCAAAAAGTATTTTAAGAATGTATACAATTATGTGGAGGATAATTAACTAATTTACTCTTTGGTCAGCATAACTGTATTGATAAAGTAACATAACATCTCCCTAACAAGCAAGGGACTTCTCATCAATTCTGAAAAAAGAACCTAAAGTCAGTACCTGATTCAACATTTTTGTACCCCAAGGTAAAATCATGACATGCAGCCTCCTAAAGATAAGAACCAAAATGGTGAGTTGCTTATTATATAGTATACAGAATATAAACATTTTTTTCAAGATATGGTAAAAGTACATAATTTTAACAAGTATGTTCTGTTATTGATTAATGATTCCAAAAATATTGCAAACAAATTGTGACCTTTAAAATCACTCAAAAATGTATTAGTGTTGCTACCCCTTGGATCGAGCAGAGTGGATCTAAGAATAAATTTGCCTCTACCTACAGGAAAAGAGGAGAAAAATCCAGGTCAGAAGATGGAACAGAAAATATTCCCTTAGAAAATTGCAGTTATTAGATGTATTAAGGAAACTACATACTGAGCGATTAAGTAATGAATCTAGACACATGATGTATAAGGAGCAATTTTTTGTTTGTTTTTGTAAAAAAAGTATGGTGGGGTATTATAGTGCTACTAAAACTGATGTGGGTCATCCATGCAAAACCAACGAGGACTAAAATAACAGGTTCATAAGAAATTAAACTACTGGGCAAAATATACAAATCAGTAAAATGAGTGTGTCAAGCTCATAACTTGTCAACTCTACATTCTTCTCAAATCCTAATTGAATTTTGTGCTTATTCAAATACATTATGCTTTGTAATCTAAGAAAGAGGTAAAAGTGCTGATGAGAAAGAGAACTGTGTAACATTACATCTTCGTAAATTAGAGGAAATGAAATAATTACACAGGCAAACACACACAAAAAAATCAAATCCCAGAAGGTAGACCCTACTACCCCTATGTATTTTGGGTGCTGAAACTGATAATGACTTAAAATTTTTTTAATTATCCAATTTTCCCTTAGCACCCCCCTACAGCTAGGGGAGTGGGGGTGAAGGGAAAATTGGCTAATTAAATTTTTTTTATAGTCATAATTGGTTTCAGCATCCCAAAATACATAGGGGTAGTAGGGTCTACCTTCTGGGTTTTGATTTTCTTTTTGTGTACCTGTGTTATTTGTGAACTGTTCACAAAAGGCGGTTCCTTTGAAGAATATGCTTTTGGAAGTTGTAGTGGGTCATTCACTGGAATACAGGTTACTTCATCGCCTCTTTTGCTTCCAGAAAACAATTGCTCTTTACAAAGTAGCTAGTTCAATGAATCCACCATTGCTTAGAAAAATGAAATGGTTGCACAGTGAAGGACAGTATTGTCACCAATTAACTTAGAAACCCCACTTCACTCATAGGAGTGCTAAGTTCTATTACATGGGGGTAGAACATAAACATTAAAGCCATTGATAATCTCATAATTCTTCTCATTGGCCAAAAATACAATGGATATGATTCTATTATGTTTTATGTACATTTTAGATTATTTTATGTTACATTTTAGATTAGTTTTACTTGCCACCCCATTTTCACTCCAATTCTAGGATTGCTAGGTGAATATTATCTCCATGGTGGTTTAATTTCTGCTTAAATGACAATGGGAGTCTCACTGTTTATCTCATCAGTTCAAGTATTTGATACTAAATGTCAGCAATTTTTCATTATTCTTACTTATCACCCCCTTCCACACTATTCCTAGTGATTTTGCCCCCTTGAGGGGTGACTTGTGATGGCATTATAGACAGTGATTTTCTTCTTATTTTGAAAGTCCAGAGTGTAAAATTTCACCAAAAAGTACTAAAATTCTGCATTAAGGGGTAGAAAAAGTGAAATGGGGATAGTTTCCCAGAAATGCTCTTCCTCAAGTTTTGAAGGACTGAATTTCCTATATGCTCAGAATAACAGTGTAAATTTGCATGAAAGACAAACAAGGAGCATGTCAGTGTGCTTGACTTAGACACTCTTTCTCATGTGTAGAGATTTTAATCATATATTATTGACAGTTCATATAGAGGACATAAGCATGAGTCACCACTCTCAATAAATATTATGCTCAAAACCAATGAGACCAGTATTGAGGAAAACTATGCACAATACTAAAAAAATGTATTACATTATATTCAATGAATTCTGAAAGTAAATGGAGATTTCTAATAGAAATTTCAAATATTTGTTTTTTTTGTGTAGATACATATGAAGGAAATCTAATTTCTAAGCAGGAGATGAGAAGAAGACTATCAACTATTAGATTTAAATTTTATGGTACAAGTTAGGAAAGTGAAAACAATCTGTAAATGTGCATTGCCAACAAACTCATCAGACGAAATGTGTTTCTACATCAAATAGGCTATATTAAAATGATCCAGTATACAGGGATACATTAAGTGTCAATGGAATAAAACAAATTTATTAGTGAAAATAAAACAGTGAGTAAAGGAAGGGACCTTTGAAATAGCGAGAGAGTTTTCATTGCCCAGACAACTAAATATTTCAAAAATTACAAAAATATTTTTATCCTCAGACAGCAGACTTGAAGTAGAAGAACATTGTTTAACTTGTAACTGTGATAAACTGGAATAAGTTTTAAGGAAATTAACCAGCGGGGTACACTCAAAAGTTAACAAAGAAAGAACTCAGAGAACTTCATAGTTATTTTAAAAATTGCTCATGACTTAAAAAAACTAAACAAAACAGTAAGAAGAATGATTCATCAAGATGTAATAATCTTATAAACCTCAGATTTGTCAGGAGAAAAGATGTATAATGTCATTTAATGTTATATTATAGTTACATGGGAAGGGGAGTTCTTCCAATTGAACACATGCAAGGAGTTTAGCGTCTCATAGCAGGGGTTCTTGACCTGTTCCCAAGTAGTATTTGAGACTTGAGAAAGGTAGATAACTGCCAATGTTAAAGGTGTACCTTCACATTCAATGAAATTCAGGAAGAATGTGTATCACAATATTTGAACTTACAGTTCCAATGTTGTCGCATTTGCTGTCAGTCATCAAGATGTTTATGTGCAATAAGCACATATGATATTAGCATCAATATAAAAACTTTTGCATTCAAATTTCACTCATAAAAATATTGAAACACTGGGAGAGAGTAAAAAATTACCATGTATAAAAAACATGTTCATAAGACCATTCATAAGACCATTCATAAGACCATTCATAAGACCATTCATAAGACCTCTGTGCCTTTTATGAATGGAAGTTATGAACGAATTGTGATATTACTTGATCATACAGATGTCATTCATATATTACATCATACTAATTTTGTGCTTTTTGACTCCTCCCTCCCCTCATAACAAAACAAATTTTGAGGAATTTCAAGGAGATTTGTTAATTAACCATTAATGAGATAAATGAACACTATGTTATTATTATTAGCTGATATTATTATTCCTCACTGTCATAATCAGGATCCTTACACTGCACAGAAACCCTAAGCATTCATTCCAGTTTATGGTAGTTGCATTTAAAAGAAGTGATGAGTAATCATGTATTTGTTGGGATAAATATTTATATCATCAATAAATTCAATTTTGCTTAAGATTGATGTGTGAAAATAGAATAGTACTTCTGCATGTAACAGTATTATAACAGTACAAATTTATAACAGTACATACAACAGAACCCAAATAATATAATTATATAGGAAACCTAAAAATGAAGTAACATATATCATATATCCCTCAAATATCCATGTCATGCTTTGTGAATTTATCTATCCCCTAACATCATGATATAATATGTGAATGACAAGTTTAACATTTTACTACATCTATTGGAGAAGCAAATTATGGTGATTAAAGCATGTAATTTTGTAAGACAAGTAGTAACTAGTACATTTTCCCCATGATTTCAAATATCCAATTGATTGAAGGGTTGGAACTTTTTTACACAGTAAAATTAATATCCTACTACAATTAATGTTCATTATACAATCAAAATAAATAATTAAAGACTTATGACCTCATGATGGATGATTACTATATAAATTAAATACACAATGTCTGGACTTTATATTGAAGTCACCGTCAGGTGTTACAAATTAATAAAATTAATTAAAGAAGAAAGAAAAACAATTCTGGGCCTTAGATAATTTTTTCCTTTCATGTTTCTTCTAAATTCCTTGTGTCTTCATGAAGACTGTGAATAAGTATTATTCCTAAATTAATTGATGGTCAAGAACCCCTCCTTGTAAAAATTAAACCTACTACTAACCACCAAAATATTATTATGGAAAGGTTTTTAATTAATTGAAGTGTTGAAGAGATACATGAAATGCATTAGCAATGCTTCAAACCCTGATCTCTTGATGCTCTCAACATACATACAGCATTGATTTCAGTTAAGTATCTCGTTTCATGAGGGTACACTGAGGCCAGTTGCACTTTTCAGCAAAACGAAGCAGCAGTAAGCCTACAGAGCTGTATGCCTGTACATGTTCATGCTCTTCAATGTCATGCCTCAATTCCTTGATACTGGGTTACATTAGTTCTTTGATGAATGAGATGAACCAAATAAATCACTCCAACATAAAGAGGTAGTCAACTGAGAGCACTTCCTAACTTAAAATTTAAAGAAAATACTTTTAATGTACATAAAAATTATTTAAAATACAAAATGTATTGATAGATTCACTATGATAGATTTATTTTTGAAATGTTTTCCATCTGTATTAAAAGTTCAGGTTATTTATTTTATTTTATAAAAACTATTATTTTATGAATGATGAGAAATGAACAAGCACAAAGTAACGAAGAAGAATTATGCAAATTCTATTAGTAGATATGGTGCTAATATCAATTTGTATGAGTGTTCCGATTAACCCAAAAATTTTTATTTTTATTCTTAAACTACATTTAATCAAATCATCATGATTCTTTTTAATAGAACTGGTCATGTGGGTGATAATAAAAATAAGGGGCAGTGTTTCATTGTCATCTACAAGTGCTATTCTGCTCTCCAATATGAATCCAGTGGCCAAAATGAACCTAGAATATAAAAATGGTTTCAGATGCTTTTCTGAAATTTTACTCGATTAATCCTATTTATTTGATCATTAGTTTTCATATAAACAAAATTTCACTTTTAGTTCCTCTGTTCTTTACAAAAAAAGTAGATTTGATGTAAATATTTAAAATTCATTTTCTATTAATCTTCCTTACTTAAGATAAACATCTAAATTCTCGAAAGAAAGTAATGTAACATTGTCGTAGTTGTTGCCTGAATCTCTATGAATCTCTGCCATGAATTTCAGTTATATTGTATGGAACAGAGACATTTCTTTTTTGAAAAGCATACCAGTCCCCCACCTCCACCCAGTGATAGGCCTCAAGAGTGTAGCCAGGTTTTTGGGTGGTGGTGGGGGGAAAGGTATTGACATATTAGAGGGAAAAGTAGGTACATCATCGCATCTCTGAAATAAGTGTGCTGAAACGTGCTTTAAAACTCTATCAAATATTTTAGATTTTATTTATGGAGTTCGTCTGATATTTCTCAAGAGGTGTGGATTGCGGTCGATAATTTGATGAAGTTCTTAAGTTGCATCAATATCGCTTCACATACTTCATTTTGTCAGACATAACGAATTAATTGTATGTTAGATTTTCATGTGAATTTATTTACCAGATGTGTGATTTACTCCTGGAATATTTGAATGGCACATGTCTACTTTTTTGTACCCCCACCACCCTTGCAACACCCATTATTGACCTCCCTTCCATTCTATCATTTGTCATATCCCCCATGTCCTCTTCGCACCCTCTTTATATCTCCCTTCCCCTGCTTTCTTTCATGTTTTCATTTCCTTTACAACATTTTTTATGGTGTGGAGATCCCACATCTTCTCCTTGGCCTTAATACGACCAAATATTCATTGAGATTTGAAACACCACCCAGAAATTCACAAAATCAATCCAATCTTTGGTTTATTGGTAATGTAATGCACTTTTTGGAAAATGTATCTTGACAGAATTTTTTGGAGGATACGGCTTGTTCGGTTCTGCTTCATATGAAAAGAAAAACCTTAAGTCCGTAACCCTTTCAGTTTTCAAAATCGTGGGAAACATATGCTAACAAACTCTCATTTTTATAAGTTAGTAAGATTTGCCCTTAAAGTCCTTAGGCAATGCAATTACTAATACTCCAACTCATTGAAATTTTAGGATGACAAAAATGATCACAGGACACACACTGTGCTACAATTTGAAATTTATATGTTGAACTCTCAGTTTTTATTTGATAATTTTTATAAAATGATGAAAAGAGTAGAACAAAACCTAATTAACATATTTAGAAAAGTTAATGAAAACAATTATCTAGATAGAAGTTAATCCTTTAAAATCATTAAAACATAACAGCTGGAAAAAATAATGATTTAAGTTTTAAGTTAATAACCAATTAACTTACAACAAAAAGTTAAAAGTTAACTTTTGAAATCTTGGTAAATAACAGAAATTGTCAGATATCCACCCCTGCCTCCTACTCCATTAAAATCCTGTAACACTAAACAAATGTTCACAATGTGCTGTTGTCTGTACAGTTGAGCTATTTTCTACTTCAAAATGAATAAATAAAAATAAATGGTATTGGTCCATCAAAATGTGGTTGAGTTATTTTTTTATTCAAATTCCTTACTGCGCCTCTCAAGTCCAGTGTGCTCTTACCTCATGGAGGTTTTTCTGCATTTTTGCAATATCCTACAGCCTTGACAAAATATATGCGGTTATTTGGTGAGGAACTTGCCATCTCTATTCGTGGCTTTGACCCAAACAAAAGTGAACTATTCCGCTCCACCGCACAAACTGGCTGGCATCGGGTGATGTGCGGAAGTAACCTCTACGGGGGTTTTTTGCCCAACGATCGCTACAGTTTTCTCCTACTGTACTGTACGTGGCACTAGTAGCGCTCGCAAGCTGCTCGCATGTTAGGTTAAAAATAACTTCCCGGAAGTATCGTTCTGTTCCCAATTCCAAGAATATGTGTTTTATTTTCCTTAGGATTTCCAATATTGGGAAATCTGTTTTCAAGATTAGCAGACGCATTACAGACCAAACGAACATTTTGAAAGAGGAGTCAAATCATCACTTGCCTACGGAATTTGGGTTATCTCTAGGTATATGAATAAAACCTTTTGATTTTTGTAGGAATGAATTCTAAACAATGTGTTTCATACTTTTATGCATAGTCTGTAGCTTTTTAATAGATATATACAATTAAATTTAGCAATTATTGTGCAAGAAAAATCGTATGACAATTGCTTTTTCGCAAATAACTCGAAAACTGCATACGTAAACGAAAAATGTGTTGGAACAAAAACTAAAGATAGTATAAAAGATAGTATTTTGAGTTTTTCTCATTTCTGTAAATGCAATATTAGAACAGCTATAGTTCGTTTAAGGTAAGGCCATGATCCCTGAAACCAGGAATGCTTGCATTATTCGTTAAATAACTGGAAACTGTCAGTTTCTCGCTACACATACTCTTAACATTCATTAAAGACATTGCAAATGGCTTTTGTTTTCTCGCTGCCATGAAAAACAACAGTTCTGATGAGAACAAAATTAGTGTGTTCTCTGCTTCAATAAAAATTCACGACCAGGTTACCAAATTTTTTAAAACTTTTTAAGTAATTTAAGTAAAACCCTTCTTCGCGAAAATCAAAAGGTTATATTTTATCTATATACACATAAATTTCTGCTGTTCGACTCCATTGTGTCTTCGCCGGGCTCCACTTTGAGAGGGAAAAAAATGAAATGGAAACAATATGATTACGACTTAGACTTTTTAAAAATATATATTTGCAATAGATGAGTTCTTCCGCATCTCCACACCGTCCTCCTCATGGCTTTCTGTATCATGGGTATCCATGGCAGCTTAGCGTAAACGTAAACCCAGGAGCACCCTCATTTGTGAGCAGGATTGGTGCTCGGCTACTGTTACCGCATATAGCAGTAGGGAGACGAAAGCTAGACGTCTCTCCGTCCACCAGAGCGTTTACTGGGAGATCTGGTCCTTCGGGAAAGGGTCGGTGTGTCGGCACTCTCCGGCTCCCCTCCTGTAACCCAATCTGTATGGGTATGGGGTCCGAGGCTAAGCGCCACTTGGCAGCTAAGGTACTGGGGGCCAGTGGGGAAAAGCAGAATGAGGGTGCTCCTGGATCCCTAAACGCTGTTAACATATTGCAGAGCAAAATGAGACAGAGAAAGGTCAGCGCTAAAAAGCCTTTGGCACAGCGCGACAGTGCTGCTCCCAAGTGGTAGCCCGGCGGTGCGAATAACTCTTCCACCTACTCGGGGAGGGAAGATTGCATTATCTACGACCACGTGAAAATGATGACAGATCGGTACCTCCTGCTGCCAGCTCCCCGGAAACCCACCCCGTTCGCCAGAATTACCCTCCGAATCCCGCACCCAATCCCGACCACCACCGGGTAACGGATCGGTCCAGAGGGGAAGGGAGGTGATGTTCCGTCACGGGCATCGGTGGTTCTTCGTCACACGCTGACGGGGAAACCTGTCTGACACGATCAGAAAACCCCACAAAGGGGACTCGACAGTCCCTCCGTTGTAATGGAAACCTTTCTGATAGCAGGGTTGCACTGTGTTCCTTTATCTTGAGTGCACCCTGCCGGGGCGCGTACCATATCCAGATCCCAGACACCTCTGGGCAAAAGGAATGGGTGTCTTGGACCAGCGGAAGAAACAATTATCGCCTCGACGATTACCCATCAAACGTTCGAGGATAAAAAGTGGTTCCTTAACATGGGGATAGAGTTTGGCCCTCGGCACCACTCCTAGGAGATCGGGTCGCCCCTGGTGGGTTAACACCCGAGCCAATGGAGAGGTCATTCGGTGGACCATTGGACGAACGACTTAGACCCCATCACGCCCCGTACCCAATCCCGAATGAGCAAAGGATCGGACGCTGGGGGTTACATGAAGTGAGAGAGATCCGTACGAGATCCCGGGTGCCACTACGCATCTTAAACCGTGTAGGTGGGGTAGAGGCGGTAGTCCCTGGGAGGGAGGCCCAACATTCTCCTGGCGCCCCGTAATTGGGTTGGTCTCTGTCGGGCAACGGTTCTCCACCCGTGGCTGATAGCGCCACTTGGCAGCTAAGGTACTGGGGGCCAGTGGGGAGAAGCAGAATGAGGTTGTTCCTGGATCCATGTATCGGCCTCAGGAGATCACTGTAGACTTCAAGAGACAACCTCCTGCAGTGACCGCAGGTGTGTTAGCACTGCATCACTCGCCTCGACTCCCGAAACCCTTACATCACATCCACCCGGTCTGATCCAGTATAACCGGCGCAACATGACTCCCGCTCTGGCTGCTGAGCTGAAAGTGAATGCGCGGGGATGAAAGAATAGGAAAACTACCGCTATTCTGTAAACATTTATCTTTCAGAGTAAAGGGTCTACTAATCCGGAGGAAAACCTTCCGGATTTCCCTACCGACTACCGAAGTACAACTAAGGACAATCAACGTACGGTGAAGTCGTTTTCGTGGAAAGTACGACCA
>NNCF01130856.1:197075-359505 GCA_002313205.1 Laupala kohalensis | reverse complement strand
CTGCCTGGCGAGAGCGGGAGTTATGTTGCGCGGTTAATAGCCCCTAACACATCCCCCAACAGGGAAGTTACCATAGTTGGCTTCCTATGCTGGGAGCACCTGTATCCGGTTTTTACGAACCTATCGTCTCTAAATGTAATTTTAACTCTAACTTCCGAGTGCTACCAGTGGTACCTCAAGTAGGTACTTGGAAGTTAAAAAGTTGAAATTGCATTTAGACACGTAGGTTCGTGAAAACCGGATAAGTGCTCCGGAAACCGGAGTTCCTGAAAACCGGAGCTATTGGTCATTTATCCCCGGTAATGGGATATGTCGCGGGTTACCGGAGAAGACCAGGTGGATGTGGTGTAAATGTTGAGGCGAATCGAGGCGGGTAGTGTAGTGGTGACACACCTGCGGCCATAGCAGGAGGTCCTGGATTCGAGTCCCAGTCCGTCTCCATTTTCACCGGGTCGTAGATAATTCAAAAGTACTAAAAATTGTTCACACACGCTGTGACATTAAAATGTGTTAAAATAGGTGAAAAATGCACCTTGACAAAAACGCGCGAGTGGCTTAGAGAAATGAGGCGTAAAAATCGCACCAACGTCTGCCTTCTTTGATCTTCAACGTGTAAAGTTACCTTCATGTGTTATCCTTTTCTTATGGATTAGAAATGGACCGATCGAGTCAATTAAGAGCAGTTTTTGAAAACTTATTTTTTTTACAACTTCTCTCATTGGAGTAAAAGATGTCTCAGTTTGTTTTCAATTACAAGCACAAAATTTCGTTACCGCTGTTTTAAACATTGAAAAATTTATCAACTGAAAATTGAGAGTTCAATCACATACATTCTGACTTACAAAACACATTTGAAACTGTGGCTAGACTTCCTGCAACCTATTTTTGTAACAAAATAACCTTTTTGTTTCTCTGCGAGTTGGAATATAGTTCAAGTATACCCGTGCAATTAAGAGTATGTTTCAAGTACTAGACTTGCACATATTTCAAATACAAATAACAAATGAGATAACACGTAAATAATTCGTTGCTTCAACAAATCCAACCCTGTAACCGTAAGTATAACCAACCAGTTTTTTATGATTTCCTATGCAAAATTTAAGTTATGTGATGCTGGGCTGTCCGGTTGGTGCCGCATCTGGTCGATGTAGTTTGATGTTGCGGCTGTCATGCTGCAGCCTCTTTTAGAAAGGACTAGGTCGGCGGTTGCGAGCGTAGTGCATTGACAATGTGACGAAAAAGTGGAAACAGTGGAACGAACGCTTTTCTTTATGTCTCTAAGGTAATAAATAATTGTTCCCGTAAAGGCTGTTTGTATATCACCACCATTTTGAAACAAAGAAAAGTTTTTATCACTCAAATGAGTTCATATGTGTAGAGCAACAAGAGATTTTCGTAACACTAAGTAATTCATCAACGTGGAAAAATAAAGTATAAATAATTACTTTTTATGACCCCTGAACTCATATTCGAGAAACGTTTTGAGAAGTAGGGCCACACAAGGTAGGAAAAAAATAAAGTTAAATAGATCTCATTAACTGTACGCTAGAAAAATCGAAAGTGCAAGAAACTACACACTAGATAGTTCAGAAGAAGTGGAGGCGACGTAGCTCAGATGTCTAGTCCGTGCCCGTTACTTACGGCTCTCCTCCGAGATGTTCTGCGGTTGCCATGGGAATCTAGATTCATCCTGCATTTGCCGTTCGCGCCGTCGCCCCACTTTTCTTTTCTACAAAGGACACTCAACGGTGGTTAGTACTCATTAAAAAAAAGAGACAGAGAAGCTAGTCGTAAGCACCAACACGAGTGATTCAGTCGGTCGCGGCTTATTCGTTCGAGACGCGAAGCGCCACCTTTTCGGAAGCGGAAGGAGAGAGAGAAAGAGGTACGAGTGACTCGTTCGCTCACCACACCGGGTCCGCCGAGTGGCGATGCGGGGAGCGCGCGAGTCGCGGCGGGGAGCGCGGCGATCGCGGGGAGCGCGGCGTGCAGGGCGAGCGAGCGGCGCGCGGGGAGCGGATGCTGCTGCTCGATGAAGGAGGGAGGGTGGGGGTGGCGGCTCGCTGCGACGGGAGAGGAGGGGAAGTGGTGAGCGTGGGCGGGCGAAGGGGAGCGGCGGGAGGAGGCGACGGCTGCGCGTCCGACGACGGCGCGACGGCGGTGGTTGAGACGGTGGCAGCGGTGACAGAGGCAGAGCGGACAGCCGGGGGCGGCGTCACGGCCGGGGAGTTACCGAGCGAGTAGGCGCGCTCGTCGAAGTACGGCTCGTCGTCGTCGTCGTCGGGACGGCCGTCGGGCGTCGCCAGGTCGTCTGAATAGGCGCCGCGAGAGTGTGCGTACGCGATGCTCTTCTGGTAGCTGAACAGCTGACGCTCCAGGCTGTAGTTCTCCGCTTGCAGCGCCCCGATCTCTCGCCTGAAATGATCAACGAAAGCGAAATTAACGCGTAACCAAGGAGACAGCTTCTCCGGTGGTTCGGGGTCAGCATGCTTGCTCACCTCCCTGTCACTCGGGTTCAATTCCCGACGGAGCGAGAAAAATATTGTAGATTTTCACTTCAATGTTGTTGTTGTATATAGCTGTGACAATTGAAAAGTGAACTCTCCTTCTTGTATCCCCTTGTAATGATTGCATCATAGAAGGGTAGCCACAATAGACAGAGACTAAAATAAATGAATGTATACCCTTCTACTATTCCTAGTACTACTCCTCGTGGGCCAAGTTGTTGGTAAACCTAGCTAACCGGTTCACCTACTAACCATAGGCTAACCTCTCACCTCCTACCTCAAATCGCCCCATGTAGATAAGCTTCAATAGCACGCTTCATTTCTCATTAACGAACACTACAATAGAAAATGAGGCTGTATTGTCGGGAGTTGACTCAAAGGAGCGAGAGAAGAATATGGTCACTGGTGAACGAGAAGCTCTCCCTCCCTTGCACAAGTTAAACTGTCGGCTGGTCGAAACAGATTAGCTGCGAAACCATCAACTCTATCTGAAGTTTCGCTGAAATGTGATACAAGTATATGGTGGGGGATGTGGCGATTGCTAATACCCCTTACTGACACGCGCCTTCGCGTCAGCTCTGGACAGTTCCTACGAGGTGGCGCTTGCGAAATTCGGGAGGGAAGCTGTATGAACAAAGAAATCGTCAATTGGTACCTATTCTTAATCGGTAGTGCCATTAGGTGGGTATAATTGTAATTAATTCAACATGTTCAAATACACATTTGTTTTAACTGCAGAGTCACGTGACAAAGAGATACATGAGTGTCCATTTTCTAGATTGTATTGAATTTAAAAAATCAACTCAATGTGAGTTAAGAGAAGCTCACAGTGCTTAAATTAGAATGTAAACTCCTCGCATAGAGTGGCTATTTTTTTTTACAAAACTGTTTGCAAAAATAAGGTATCAGGATGATACGAAGCATCCCTGTCATAACCAACTCCGAATCACAGATGTAGTACTTATTCCTGGTAAATAATTCATTTTCCAATAATTCGTTCAGTAAAATATGGTAATGAAGGAATTGTGGGTAATTTTTTTATCAAACATGTTTTCTTCTTCTAAATTATATTAGGATTTTCTGGGATTTTATGTTTTGGGGGTTCGAATTCAAAGTACTTCACTTTACTATCTCCCTCTCTGTCTGCTGAGTCTCAACATCCCATTTGTGGATCTTAAACCAAAGCGTCCTCAGACGGTCAGAGACTTTAATGCCAGAACATCCCCAGAACCCGTAGGAGACAGATAGAGGAGTTTATCCATATTACGACAAAAATAGACAAACGACACGAAGACATGTGCTAAAACTAGTTAACACCTGATTGGTTTTGATTCTCTTAAGAGAGGGCTTGAAGGACATTAAATTCGGGGATGAATGTCGCGTTTTGAGCATAATTCAAAAGGAGTTGGGGGAGAATGGCGTGAATAAAGCAGTATGCAAAACAGTTTAAGAAATTTAGCACATGAATCTGCCATGGAATGAAAGTGTCTCTTGAACCTTGTAGATGATAATACCATGCCTATAGGGGAGTCATTTCGTATTTACGGAGAGGGGGTGGGGGAGGCAAGCATGAAGCACATAAGTATTTTCAAGAATTTGTTATTGCTTGGTATTTCCAGAAAACAAAGCATAATAACTAATTATATAACAAATACTTTACCACATACCTATTTAATTAGAAATTTTTGTACGAGTACTTGGCACGAGTATTTTATTAGGTATCTTTCTAACATAATCTAAATTCTAGGCAACTAACAATATGATTTTCTTTTAATGAAATAACTAAGTTAACACATACTACAACATAGCTTTATATCCGTCTGTCCTCGATATACGTAGAATCATAATAATTAGTTTCTAGGCGATTCGAGTGCATTTTGTACAATAAATTAAACAAGATATTGTCTTACAGTGAACTGCCAACGCCTTCGGAACTATTTTTAGCCTGACGATGACTACTAAAGCTTTTGCATAATACAAAGAATTCTTTTGCAAGACCGCGTGCTTAATTTAGTATACAAACTGAATACATTTTGTTTCTCACTATAAGTGTAATGTCCGTTATTCCGCTATTTCTATGTAATAACGTAAGTTTTAAATTATTATTTAGACCTATTCTTCTCATGTCAATTCAACAAATACATCATAATTTTAGTTTGTGTCTACGTATTGTTTACTATATTATCATTATGAATTTTTACATGGTATTCGTTCTTAGTCGTAAATATAGTTATTTCTGATAAATCATGAAAAACTATGTTACTGAAAGGGCTTTATATAGTGGTAAACCAAACAGGGTTATGCAACGAAGAAAATAATCAAATTAGCAGACACATTTCAAAACACTTCAAATTAAAAGAAAAACGTGAAAAAAAGCATTTTTGTCCGCATAAAGATCATCGAACTGTACGTTGTTGCATTCTTTATAACTATAATTAATTTTATTATTTTTATTTATTATGAACTTTCTTCCCAACATAGATGGTAAGTATTTCGGTACACGCCCACGGAAGTTCCACAGCACTTAGGCTGCGTCTCCTTGAGAAAAGTTTAGGTACACACTTTCCGAATAATATATTATCCCCAGAATGTCTATTTTTTGGACCTCAGACTGATAGGTCTTTCCAGGAATTTTCTGAAGATTGTCTTCACATTTGCTCACTGTACCCGTGACTTCGATAATAATAGGGCATACTTTTATCATTCCCCACATTCTTTGGCATTCAATAGGTCTTTATATTTGAACAGTTTTTCTGCCACTTGACTCATAACATTCATATCGTTGGGAACAGAAACATCAATAAGAAGACATTCCTTACTCTCCTTATCCTTCAGAATAATGTCAGACCTATTTGCGTCGATTATCCTGTAGGTATTTATTGGTTGATCCCAGAGGATGATGGCTTTCTCATTGGAGTTCACAGAACTAGGTTCGTGTTCATATCAGTTATGTTTCCCAGTGAACCCCCGTAAGCTCTACAAATATGCCAATGTATATATGAAAAAACTCTGTTATGCCTTTTCAAAAATTATTATTTTAATTATTATTAATAAAATAATAATTATTATAATCCATCCATATTGATATTAGTACAAGATATTAGATATTAGACTCGGAGTCTTCTTTTCTTTAACACAAGACGAGTAGCCGAAGTTCTCCAATCCTTGATGCCATTTATTCAACTAATAATATACATGCGTTAGACGCACACCACAAGTGGCTAAGTGTGACAGTGCCTCGACAGATATTTTGTCAATGTTACCCGCCATTAGTTCCCTAATGGAAAAAGGCTCTATATATTTTTTTTCTGAGCTCAGAGCTCAGAGCTCAGAGTCCTAGGCAGCCTGCTTGGCACGCTTTTGAAATCCTTGAGGAACTTTGCGGTCCAGATGTTGGGCTCATTAGTACTCTACTTGGTACCTCTAAATGAAAAATGATTTTATTTATTCCGGTATTTTCGAAATGTAAGTAAAATTTACGAAAAGCGATACCAAATACGAAGATGTACTATAAGTACATCGCCACTTATTTTACAGTTAATTTTCTTTGAAGTAATTGCGTTTTACGTTTTTGATGTCAAGAATATTTTGTTACCTCCACTGAGAGAACAGATTCTGGATATGAGATACAAATTCAGGGGAAGGAAAGGATTTCTCCAAATCATAGCGTGTGATATCCCGACCTTAAGATGTGACATCCAAACCTTACAGTACCTCTGGGTTGGGATGTAATCCCTATAAGTTTGGAGAAATCCATTCCTTCCCCTGAATTGGAATCTAACACACAATAGTAATGAACATACTACATGGTGTTTTCTTAGTGTATATTTCAAAGATATCAGAATACCTGCGATGTCGTAGGAAAATAAACATTTTCAATCAGATATGACTGCTAGGTGGGTGATAGGCACAGCGGGCAGATGGAGCAAGGTTGAGAGAGGCATTACTAGGGTTACATCCACAGGTATAAGGCGTGCAACGTAACCCCCGCTCTGGCAGCAGTGCCGAAAGTGAGGGTGCAGAGGTGAAAGAGGCGGAAAATAAACGCTATTCCGAAAACATTTGTCCTTCAGAGCGAAGGGTTTACTAATCCGGTGCACATCTTCCAGATTTCTCCATTGACCACCAAAGTACGACGAAGAGGTGGTGAAGTTGTTTCCGTGGAAATTGCGACCATCCCACTCGATTAGCAGACCCGAGTCATAGTTTGCAGGCTGACTAGTAGCTGCCGAGATAGATCATGTACCTGTAAATGCTAGTAGCTAGTAGAGCGGGAGTTACGCTGCGCGCCTTATAGCTTCTGCGCTTTTCGCATAGTAAACATACTATAAGAAGCGGCACGCTCGGAATTACCTCATCTGGTAATTGTGGATGCGGCACACGTCGTCGTATTTGTGGTACGTGGCCTGGAAGAGAAGAAAGCATTCGCCCCACTCCACTTGCACCCGCAATTGTCCCTTGTCCGTCACGTAGGGGCAGCCAGGCTCCCGCACCTAAAACCAAAATATAATAATCAAGTTCCCTTTTCATTTCCAAATAACCGAGCTTATAGTTTGTCTGGCAAGGATGTATGTTTAACCCTAATGTACATCAGCTATTCACACTAACATTATTGACTAAGTGGGGTAGTTATCGACTTCAAAAACAAAAAAGCTGACAGAGAACTAATTCTTTTCTTGTTTTCTATTATTACGAATAATTACCAAAACGTTCTGTTTTTATTTTTAGGAAATCATACTTTCTTTAAAATTATACAAATATCTTTATAACAATTAAGGCACTTACATAAACAGTCTAATTTTTTATCTTCTAGACACTTCTAAACGGAATTTGTTTACAAAACAATCTACTTATATAATAATAATATCGTTTTTTGAGATCAAATACAGATAAATGAAGTAAACTACAAAGAACAGATTAACAATGACTTTCTTAAAAAATAATAAATAATAAGAGGTATTTTGGTCCAGTACTGTTGAATACAATATTCTATTGAATCATCTAAAACGTAATCATCTATCGTTATATGATGACACTTATTTGCAATTATCGTGTATTCTTCCAGCAATAACTTATAATGGATTATTTTGATATAACATTCTACTTTGTCTGAAATAGACGAAAACAGTTCATATTGACAAATAAAACTAGTGGTGCAAAAGCATTGCACATAATTTCGCATATACGTTTCTTCGTCTGCAGCTTAGAGTGAGAAAAAATTATACAGTGAAAGGGTCATTTCTGGCGTGGTCCTCTATATTTTGGTCGTCTTCCAGTGCTATCAGTCTTATAAATATCGTAAAAATGATGTGTACATGTAATTTTGTTGTAGACAGAAATTGATGTATTGTGCGTTTGCTGTCCTCCTATGTTTTTTATCATTATCATATCTTTCATTTCAGTTTACGAAAAGTGTATTCTACATCTGCTTGATCCATTTACACTGCTAAATATTATTGAAGCTTTTTGAAACAGTAAACTAATGTGTAAGTGAATAATGTGTAAGTGACCGGAACTATTTTATTGCGTGTATACCAAGCAAAATACGCTAAAGCGGATGTAATGCATACTAATTACGTACAGAAAATTTAAGCAAAATCGTCGGAGCCGTTTTTCAGAAACATTCAAAATAGTACTTTGACCTTCGTGTGACCTTTGTTTTAAAGTGAAAAGAATTAGAACACGGGCATCGACAACAAGTAAATTCTACCGCGAATACGAAATGCGAATTAAATTGATTCAGTCATTTAGTCCGAATCGTTGCACACAGACGGACGTTTTGCAAAAAACCACCTTTACAGTATTAGGGATTGTCAAAACGAATATTCCCGTCGAAATCTCACCTTCGAATTTTTTCACGATTACAATACTTTCTATATACTACGAATATGAGAATAACATAAAGTAAAGTTTATAACTTCGTGGGGTAGATTTCGACCCCAATGGGTTCGTAACTAGAGAAATAATGACCAATACTTTGCGCGTGTCCGCGCACTGAATGATTATTTTATAAAAGTGAATTTATAAAAGTTCACTCCGTCTCAATAGACCATTAAGTCCGCTTCTTAGGAGGTATATTACTTTTATATAAGGTGCAATTTGTATACTCGTATTGTGTAATAAATTTATTGTTAAATAAAGTAGTAACACTGCATATGACCATTTGGAGGACAATAAACTAATTTACTTTCTCGAAGCAAGCAAGGGACCATCGCAACAATTTCTATCACGAATTCTCAGGTAGTGGCGAATTTAACATTCCAGAGCACCAAAGCAAAATCATGTCATAAGTTCCTTTAAAAGAACAAAAATAATTTGCTGCTTGTAATATCCTTAGAGTATCAAGAAGTTTGTTCGATGTTTAGTTTTGACGTAGAATTCTTAATTGAAGTACATGTAATGAATAGGATTAGAAATGTCCTAAATTTCAAGATGATAGCAATAAACTGAAGGTAGAAAACCTGAAATAGAATCTAGTACGGATTAATATAAAAAGTTAAACGGAATTTTAGTGACTTAGCAGTTCGCAGCGTAAACAATTCAAACGTAAACAAAAGTTTGGAATCCATCATATACAAATTTTCTAATGTAAAAGAGTAATAAAACAACCCTACTCGGCAGTGAGACTGATCTTGATTACTTTGTAACCCCAAAATATATCTACTCCGTAAACATCAAAATCGTTAGATCTGTTTTCGAAGAAAAACCTGATTTAAACATACACATGATCAATTCTTGTTGGCTTAAAGTATTATTATATTCGCATTGACTGAAGTCCAGTCACCAACTATTCACGAAACTTGGAAATATTCACCAAAGTAGTTCTTATTAAAAAATAATTCATTCTACTGATTTTTACTATTGGATGATAACAATCCTTTTGTGATTTTAAAACTAGGTAATAAATTTAGATTGTCATTTGACTCTTTCTTTGACAAGGGTCACACTATCTATAGTCACATGATGCGACTGACATTTCTGTTAAAACAGTATTTCCACAGTTTTTGGTGAATTATTCTTGTAAATGCTTCCTAAGGTATGAAAATATTAACGTCATTGCGTTCTCAACTCCATTTGCCATGATTTAGAAGTTTCTTCTTTCGCTATGTTCAGTCGGTATTTTTGCCAGGATATATATAAAAAATGAGCTCACGAAAGTTTCTCCATTTAAGCCCATAGTAATTTAAAGTGAAATAATATAACATTTTGCGCCGTAGGGTATGAAAATTCATTGCCACAGGATGGGATATAGTTCAAAATATTATTTGAAACTTTTTTTGGGGGGCGGGGGCGGTATTTAAACCTAGCCGCTCTGGCGCATGTAATACCTTAATAGTATAGGTTTACGCAAAAATATATTTAATTTTCTGAAATATTTAAGGGGTTTTGAATTTTTTTTCTAATATACTACCTCATTTCTTGAATTTAATTATTATGTCCGAATTGACGATTTAACGGCTTGATATAATTTTACATAAGATAAAATTGTAAAGATTCAAAATATATATAAGATCAACATTGATAAATTTATCAACCCATTCTTAGTACTACAAAATAACGTATTTGCAAGGTAACAGCAGGTAACATACTTACGAGGCAACAAGTGAACGTCCTAGAAGCATTTCTATTCCATTAACTACGTCACATAGCGAATTACTGCAGCAAGAAAACATTTCTGAAATGAGAAGAGGAGAAAGTTCTTGCGACCCGTCGGCTACATTTCGCGATCTTGCAGAAATATTGACACAAGTGCAAATTCATAAATTTCGAAAAAAAACGCGTTTAAAGTTTATGTTGTTGCTGACACAGCGATAAATTAAATAATAAAATTACACTACAACCTTAAGATCAATGTAGGTCCTGATATAAACATTGTTTAAAATATTGCACGCAACACCATGAAAGTGGATCATGAGTAGCAATGCTAGAAAGAAATAACCGACATCTAAAAAAGAAAACGAGGTACAATTTTTTCTTTGTTTCCAAAGATTCAGATTTATATATTTTGTTGTATTCATAACTTATTTTCAGTTAAAAATACTCTTATGTCATTGTTCGTCCAAAGTTACGATATGATGGAAATACTTATTATTCTCTCCGGATTCGAAGAAAAACAATTTGAACATTCTGACGAGTTGTCAGATTGGCTAAAATACTTAATATATACTTCAAATGAATATTTTTTTTGACCAAATATTCTGTCCTCTGATCAGGAATCGAACCTGCGTTTCTAGATCGGACCCAATATTTTATCCAACTAAGTTATCAGGATAACGAAGATTTGTTCAAAATTAATCACACAATTCACACGCACAATGGAAGACTTATTTCATCCAGAAGATTTAGAACAAGACCCAAGATAAAGACATCAGGTTAATGCGCTCCGGAATCATATCACGACACAGTAAATTAAGAAGGCATACCAGTTCTTTTTCTTTAATTATCCCAACATGGCGTGAAGAGTGTGGGTAATTTCGTCTTGAAGCGAAGACAGAAAATGACAAAGACAGCAACACATCTTTGAAGCGGTTTTAAATATTTGTTGGGAGTATCACTCAATAGACGGGATGGCTGGCTGGTACATCAACTAAATGAACTGACCACGGCAAGTAAACATGTGAAGTTTCGAAATCAATTGTCATGATATGTAAACAAAGGTTTCATAAAGATCGATGACATCGAATGGAAAAGATTATCCAGTAGTTCCATTGTTAAATAACAACAGACAATCAACTCCGCGGCAAAATTGAAACTAATATTTCTAACAGTTTACTGGGAAAATATTTTGACTGAAACATTTTCGCAATGAAATTTATAACTGTTACTGAAAACGGCCTTTAGATGATTATATCCGTATTTTTTTTCTGCAGATTCTGAAAAACAAGAATGTCTGAAGACTCTGTCAGACGTCTATCTTCTTTGATTAATATAGTTAATACATCTGCCTTCTTGGAGGGTGTTTCAAAAATAAAAAACACGTCAGACCTCAAACAAAAAATTGTAGAAGCAGGAGTTTCTCTGATTTGTTTATGTTTCTTCAATGACAGTGAACCATGTCGCAAAATAGCTTCTAAGTACCAGGAAATGAAAACACACTTCCAGGACGTGGTCTTCTACGTCGGTGACGTAGACGAATGTTTAGACGTGATGCAAGCGTTCAGTTTGACGATGGTTCCCACATTTATTTTGATCCAAGATCACGAAATCTTAGAGGTATTTGTAGGGTGCAGTTTCTACAGATTATTGAGACGAATCGAAAGGCGGTTATTGGAAGAAAAACCGGACGATGCGCGGGCCCGCGACTTGAAGCGTATGTCAACCATCATGCACGATGACGTGTACGTCCTGAAATACCACGTCCGCAGTCCCCAGAGGAGGAAATCCACGGAAGGAGACAAGGTGTTGGGTCTCCACTACCACTCGTCTACACCGACGTGGAAAGATCGTAACGAAATATTTGTGGAGGCGTGCGAGAAGGTGCGGGAGAGCAACGACTTCATGTCCTTCCTGTACGAGCCCACCGAAACCGCCGAAGCCTCCGAAATGGACATCGCCCTCAACCGCCACATGTTTCGATTGAAGCAACAAGATAAGGAACGGGATTTAAAGTCGAGAAGGATCAGTTTCGGAGAACACTTCGACCTGGGTCCTCTGAAGAAAATGTTTGCCAAGGAGAGCGATATTGCTACGAAGAAACACAGTTCGTCTGATGCTCATCGATCGCAGGATCCGTCGTCGCCGTTGTTCAAGAGCAGTGATCGTCCTCTGCCCGTCATGAGCGAGGTCATCGGCAAGAAGGAGTCCTCTCTCTCCATAGCTATGTACGACGAATTGCGAGACACCATCATCGACCACGAGTTGCCGATCCTGGAGAACGACGACGACGACGACGAAATAGACGAAGAGAAGTGCGCCGTGGACCCCGAGCTCTTCGGCCTCGAGGATCGGGATTACTCCAAGGACGAGGTCGTATCGCTTCTCCATCGCTGCATGCGAGTGTGTTGGTTGGCCAAGGAGAACGAGGAGCTGCCCTTGCATTCGCCCATGCCCAAGACCATCGACTTCGGAGACGACCTGGACGTCATCAGCTCCAGCGACGATTCCTCGGATTGAACTCATTGCTTTGTAGCCTTCATCAACTATTCCTGGGGTACTGAATAAATTAGCGGAGACACGCAAACATTTTCATTCGCCGATATATTTAATATGTAAATAATGTAAATAAATTCCAATAAATTCCCAATAACGATAATCTCAACTTAACTCATTCTAATCCCAAAATAATTGTATCGTAGCCGAGGGGGAGCTTGAGGGGCCTCGAAATTTTCGTACCCCTAATCAAACTACATTATCTGTATACAATATATTTAAATTACAATTAGTTTCATTAAAAAACGTGAATTAAGCGATTGAACATATTAAAACTTGAGGATAAACGGGTTAATGTCTTTAAATTTTGTACAAGTCTGCGTATCTTCTGATTTAGATCACATGATCGGAGTTGTCGGAATGGTCCCTTGCTTGCTTTCGGAGAGTAAACTATTGTCATCCTCGTGGTCATACGTAGTATGCTACTCTTTTTTGACAGTAATATTATTATTATTATTATTAAATTTTTCTCCATATTTATTTTTGCTAAAATTATACGGATAATACGCTCCGTAAAAGGAGGCACAAGTTTTACACGAAATAACAGAATCGTAGAAATATTTAACTCACTCAGATTTCCCATTAAATACAATTTTGGAAAATATAGTAAATAAAAATTAGTCTCCGTAGATTAACTTCATAATGTTTGCTTCATAAAAAATGGATTATTTAGTAAATTGTGATGATAATGCATTCGTTAATGGTACGTTATTAAATTAATTCGTTTAATGTCTAGACAACGTGTTTTTCTTCGCCCTATTTACTTTTCGCTGTCTCAAGACAGTTCGTTTTGAGATTCCAACATTGTTTTTAGGAAAATGTTTATCCAAGTATGAAATACGACTTCATGTATTATCTCTACAAGGAAGTAGTAGATTGTAGAAACATCATTTCAGATTTGTAACGTTTATAATAATTTACTACTTTGTCAAACTTTAATATGAGTTCTACGACACGGTTGTGTGATTTTTGCTTTTTCTGTAAACACATTTTGAATTTATATTTACGTTTAATACCATCTTCAATTGTTCTGTTGCTATGTTTGTCTTTTTTTTACGATTTGTCATCACGTGACGACGACTCCAACCACGAGTCGGAATGATGTGTGTGTANATGTATATATATAATATTGAAAGATCCGCAAAAGGTCGTAATTTATTAATTTTATACATTTAATGGACGTTAACAGTAGAATTAGATCAACTCTTACCTCTTTGACACTAACATCCGTCTCCATGATGATGCCCTCGTCAGACCCCTCCTGGGCGTAATAGTGAGAGAACGGGGCGCCAGGAAGCGGCACGGGTTCTAGGCTGCCGGATTTCCCATGCGCTCGGAGCAGGTACGCTGTCCAACACACATACCTGCACAAACACATCATATTCATAGAGTAAGTCTTACCATAATGGATTTAAAATACTTCAATACTTATTATTTATTATAGTAATCGCTATGACTTATATGTGAAACGTTTTTCGTAAACATCTTGTTTTCTCCCACCATGTGTCGTGCGACGTAGATGAGTGAAGGTACTCGTAGGAGAAGGGAACGTCGGAGGGGAGGTGAGCGAATAAACTCTTTGTGCAGATTGTTGGCAGAAGAGGGAAAATCCCCATACTGTAAATTACTGTATGACTGTAGTGGTTGGCAAAGAAGGGATGCAGTTCGCGCAAGCGCACATTCGAACTTTGCTTCTGCACACCTACCCCGGGTTTCTTCACATAATTCGCCTCCTGTGACGTGTACAGAGTAGGGATGGGTAATATTAGAATAGATTTCGATTAATCGGTAGTCGATTCTATTGTACAATTTATTACTCATCGATTAATTATTGTGAATTAATCCATGTATCCGATAATAAATTAGTGTTCCAGAGTAATTTTAATTTATCATTAAAACGATTGGTTTGAGGCTGGTATTAATAGCCAAGAGTAATCAAACTGTCCCACAACAGTCCCCTAGGTGTGCCCATGACGGAGAGACCTCCTCCATTTCCAGGCCTCTATTGAGGGAGGTAGTGTTGTGTCCCGCCAGGGAACGAATCAACAAGCACAGGTATAAACTCAACAAAAGGTTTATTGTCTCAACTGTCGTGTCCGAGCCAGGCGGACTACAGAAAGGTCCAATAGCGTAGCCGTGTCGTCTTCCGAAAATCCAAGCAGTCCGATGTTCCAGTGACCAGAGAGAGATCCGTAGTTGAAAGCAGCGTCGTCGTCGTCGTAGTAAGGTTGTAGATCGTGGTAACTTGCGTGACTAGCTCGGCTCACTCCGCTCCTCTCTTCGCCTGCTGTGCCGTATCGCTGCCCTATGTACCCTGGTGGTGGTGGTGGCGGCGGCGACCATATGGCCGGATGGCGGCGGTGGTGGTGGCCTGCGCAGGCCGCGTGGTGGGGAAGAAGGGGCTCCTTCCCTGCTTGTTCTCGCCTGAGCGCGCCCGGCACGACGTTGGCCGGGGCGGCCCGAGTTGCCCCGATCGTTGCCGTGATGGCGGCAAGTACGATTTGTGGTATGCATACCACAGGTAGATGTGGCTAGCATCTCGTTTCGGACAGTTTGACTTCGGGAGAGACCGGTACTTTCTGATGACCAGGCTGAGTAGGCTTGAAAGTCAGCCTGGACGTTGAGATATGAAGAAAATTCACTTCCCATCGGGAATCANGTAACATGAATTTATTAAAAAAAAAAAAGACGACAGATCGTAAATGAAGTCTATGAATTTCTGTACGTTGTTCCTACGTCGTTACATCAACATTCCAGAGCTTTCGTTGCTTTCTTTTCACGGATGAAGCGCAATTCACCCGGGAAGCTGTTCTTGACCGTGGAAACAATTACATTTATGGTAAATAAAACAATTCGTGTGCGTATCAGCAAAGGTTTGTCATCAATGAATACGATAAATTATGATCGTTTGAATGGGATGTACGCATAACTGTTTCCATGTAATTAACTTTCGTGAACTGGTGCGCTTCTTGCAAGCTTTACCACTGCACATTCTAACTTCTCACAAGCTGTTCGACGATACCTCGATGAAAAAACGTTTGGGTTAGATGAGTAGGTTAATGTGGTTCAACCCTTCCATTGCAATCACGATACAGTGGGCCGAGAAGGGTGGCAGGGGTGGGTTCAAAAACGGGTCCCAAAAACTTGGGTCCTCAATACTTGATTCTCGTAACACTTTATTTCGGACGATTTCATAGTGCTTTCGAACTCATTTAATTTATTATTGCTATCTATCTAAACGTACCTCGTAAATATTAAAGGGTGATTTATGTACATGGACACTTTTGGTGGGGTTAACTGATCCATCAAAAAGCGAATCTCAGCAAAAAGATTGGGAGGGAAATCTGAAATTCCGAGAACCACTCGGCAGATGATTCCTAAGATTTTGAAACAAACAGTTTGTTTATATATTTCTCTGAAGCTTCGAGATAAAAATGTTACTATTATGATTATTAGAAAACAAAAAGCATTAAAATATTTTTCGTACTTTAATTAATAATTAAAGAACTATTACAAAGGCGTCTTTGCCCAAAACGTTTCAATTGATCGTTTTGATTTTTCTTGAAATTACTCGATTTTTTTGTTTGAATCCTATTCAAAGCGAAACGTTGTGCAATTGTGTAGTTTTAATAGCATAGTAGACGTTTCAGTAAAATTGAGCAATTTCTTTGGGATAAATGTATGTATGTAGGCGAGTTGGCCTGCGTTTGTGAAAATAAAAACGAAAAGTTTTCAACTATGTATTTCAAGAGATTCATTTCATCGATATCTTTCTTTTATACCTAGCTACTTATTTCATCGACACCTAGCTACTTAAGGAAGGTAATAAGTTAAATATATTAATTAATTACAAATAGTCATATAAAATTAATTTTCTATCATTATAAATGAATTTGGCTTGAATTGTCATCTCATTGTTGCATTAGTGAATGTAAGCACGCATATATATTTTATATATACACATAAGTTATGTAGAAGTAAGATTTTGTTTCTTTGTTTTTCTCAGACTACAAATTAATGTTATTCTTAGTTATTTCTAAATAAAAAATAAATTGAAATGTGTCTACATGTTACTCTTTATCGGTGTATTATTCAAGAAATTATGGTTTTGAAAATTAGCGTAATAGATTGAAGTAAATTTCCATGCAGACGCCACAGATAGCAGCATGTTGACTGCAAACGAATTTACTGGTGAAACGGACTCGTTATTTTTGTTGTTGCCATACAATTATCTTTTATTCGTGTAACTGACCTACTACTGGATATTGGTCAGAATTCATAGAAGTTTAAACTGTATCTTCTTTTGTAGATGTGATGCTGGAAATAACATCATTATTATTTTTGGAAGAGAATTATTGCGGTGTTAATAGATTGTTGATTGAAAACCTAGTGATTTGCGTGCATTCGACGCCAATACAATGAAGTTGAGGGTCTATCACAAAATGAAATTCGTTATGATGTTGACTGTTTTTATTCGCCTTCGAAGATCGATCACATAAAAGGAACTGGAATAAAATTTCCAATAATTTGTATGCATCAGCAAAATATTCCATCAATTTTTCTTCAGTAATGCGGAATTTTCGCTTCATCTTTTATGCATTAGTCGGATCTCCATGCCAATATTCTACAAAAATCAAGGCGTGTCTTAATCATAAACGAAAAATAATAATTCCGCTCTAATAATTATGCAGACCTACGTCCCATTATAAGTTAAAAAGTCTCAAATTGTTTCGTTAAATCACGAGAAGGTGCACTCTGGGTAGTTACGCACGCATAAGGAGAAAGAGCGTAGAAAGTTTACGCAGGAATCTTGTACGAACACAGAAAAAAAACATATTGCGTTTGGAGACTTATTAATGATCAACGTCCAAAATGCAAGGAATATATTTTCCTTTTTTAGTCGAGATTACATCCACGACGTGAAACGAGACCCATCGAATAAATTGTTCATAAAATTATTATACGAGTTGTCAAATTTTATATTGGTTTTATTGTATTATAAAGAATATTCTGTCTGGTTTTTTGAGTTATGACAATGATTAAAAAATTACCTTTTCAGATATAACGAATTGTGAACTGGACTGGAGTAAATGAATAGCTATCAACAAATGCATATTCCATTTCATTACCCAAACACATTCACTTCAAAATATAACAAATTGAGAGTTTATAGTTCGTATATTGTTGTCACAAAATAATAATTTCTTATTGTCTGCCACATTTTTTCGGTGACGCTTTGAAATATCACGGATTTTCTTTACGTTTCGACTAGAGTGCCATGGAGTAAATTGTTTATAATATTATGAAATATGTTTTTATTGTTGATAATAGGTGTAATTTTTTTATAAACAACATTTAGTTATGTCTTTAGAGTTAACACAGTGTTTAAATAATTACTATTTTGAGATGAAGAAGTGAAACTAGATTCAAATCACTGATCTTCTATGAACAAATATAATTTCTATTTTATTACGCTAACAACATAACTTCAAAATGTAACAAATTATAATTTTATACAGTTTATACAGTTTTGTATTAAATAATTTTTAATAATTTATTTTATTACTCAATTGTCATTATATTTTATGGTAATTTCTTTGGTTTTGTTAGATTTAGAGTCTTTTTAACTGTGTGGTTACATTTTTGTTTTTCCCCAATATATATAATGAAAAATTGTTTAAATAATTGTTATTGTTAAAAATTTGGTATTGTTTTTTATTCATTAGAAGTAATTAATTCAAATGTAATTTTCAACTTGATGAATTATTTTTAATAAGCGTAGTATTAAATGGCTGTGTCAGCTTAANTTTTTAATAAGCGTAGTATTAAATGGCTGTGTCAGCTTAAAAAGAAAGCTAACACAACCCGTTTTTATAAAAAAATGGTCGTTGTAAGAAATTTTATTTCTGGGTAATTAATGAGTAATTAAATGGTACTAAATATTGGCGCTAGTTTTATTTGATTGTGTTATAAAGGTTGTTCCAGCTTAATAAACCTTAAAGGGAGATGTACACGGGGCTAGTGAACACAGCTTTTCCTCTCCACTTCGTGACACCGCACAGTGGAGTATATTGAGACGAAACCTGGCCAAAAGAATTTTGTCTCGTGGATTTCATGGATAATGACTGATTATTGATTATAAACAAATATCTGTTAAGTTAAATCTATTTTTGATTCGAGAGGTTTTGTATCAAATCTATATAAACAATTAAAAGAGCTCTAAATAAATTGTCTTAACATTAATAATGGACATAAAATTTGTTTGTATACTTATACATAATTTTTCACCATAATTCAACAAATTTACTGGATAAAATTGTATTGGCCGGGTTTCGTCTCGATATACTCCACTGTGCGGAGACACGAAGAAGTGTTGAAAAGCGGTGTTCACTAGCGCTGTGTACGTGCCCCGTAAGATGAGAATAGTCAGATGAACTCTGTAACAGCCATTTTGATCTCCTTGTACAGAGATTCAGCCATCCTCATGTTGAGTAGGAGACCATAAATGAGAAACCACTGCAAAAAAAAGGGCGGCACTTATGTGCCTATTAGATGATGATAATGCGCGCTCAGGTGATCCGCCTAATTATGAGAATCTACTCGGTACTTCTTGATATTTTGTTCGAGGTGTCGTCTCTCTCTATATATAAAGTACTCGAACTGGAACGTGTGCGTTAGTTTATTTTCTCACGGCGCTCTATAGTTCTACCTTCAGTGATACGAAGCAATATCAACTCTGAGATTGGCGTCGACGCTGCGTCGCCCGAAGATGTAGGTCGTGCAGTAGTGTTTGAGAGGAAAACCACTGACGACATCACAATGGCGGTGCCGTGACAGGAACGCCTGAACGCCAGCCCCACCCTGAACAGCGATAGCGACGCCACCCGACGCCCTGCGTCGCCTCAGCGCAGCAGCGCAGCAGCGCCTGGCTCTCTTTAGGTGTCGACAACGGTTGGTGGCAAGAGAGGGTGGATACTTTAAATTGGGGGTTTAAACAACACAGACAATGCATTTAGAAAACAACAACAACAACAACAACAACAAAAAGAAACGTTGCCACAACGAAGGAGAAATAAAACAAGATAAGATTAGTTCAAAAAGATAAAAATTAGCAGAGATCACCCCTGAACTGAAACAGAGAAAATTAGTTCGTTTTTTTAAAATAACGCAAAATTTGAATAGGTAGCATAAAAGAAAAAAAATCTACAGAAAAGACAACCGAAAAGACCTAGAATTTTATTTCGGGGGAAAGATAAAATAATATAACCATATATTGTATAGAATATATATTTTATGTAGTATAAGTTTGTGTGTAAATACGTACAAGTATCAGGAGAAATATAAAAGGAACAATTTTTTCCTAATTTCCGGGTTGGGAGGGATTGATCCTCCATATCCCCCTGTCATATATTATTAACAAAGTCGCGCCATTATTTATCACGTCAACATTACGAAAAAATGATAGTTATTAAATAGTAAAGAGTCCGTTTCACAAAATATCACCTAATGATTAAAATCGTTCAGTTACCATTATTATCAAAATTCCGAGAAAGTCAACAATTCCTTTTTACCAAGCGCACTATAACACAAAACCAACAAATCTCTTGCATACCCTCTCACATATCAACATAACCTCAAATCCAGTCCAGAATTCGCCATGACCTCGCTCACTAGTGTACCACTAACATCGCACGCAAACAGAGGCGTTGTGATGTACTACGTTAGGAGAATTAGTGTACCACTAACTTCTGAGCATGTGCAGAAGTAACTTCCATGTGGATGGCGTACGAGTATCCGATTGCTATGCAAAAAACTCCCTAATGTCGCCTAAATAAGTTTTAACGGATGCAGAATTGCTTTTCTCCAATAAAAATGCAAACAATTCAATAGTTGTAACTTTACAAACGTCTAATTTTTCCCGCCGTTCCGTATGGCTAGTTATCTCGGAGTAATGAACATTAATTAACGAATTGAGGGAAAAGATTTACGTAAATTAATATGTCAATAGCTTCCCAAACTCGAACGTATTCAAAAATCTTTGATCTCTCGCGTGGACGCGAAGTGAATGTGGAGGTCAGAGAGGGGGCGTCGTCGTGTCGGAGCGAGAATCGCCGATGGTGGCGGTGGACGTGGATCGGGGGGTGAGTTGAGGGACAGGGATGGTGGCAGCGATCGTCGCATTCCGTGCGTATTCTCGATCGACGGTCTGCGTCGCCATGGAAACGAACCAGCTGCCACGAGGACGGAGGCTGTTTGCTCTCAAGGCTAGCTGCACACGGGGAAAAACCGTTTTAATTCCTCAAGTAGAGTGTAGTGTTCGTCCACAAAATAATATCCACATCTCTTACGTCAGAAATAAATAGGATTACAGAAAGCAGGAAAAGGTTTTAATATATTTTAATAAATATGAAAAGAGTAATTTGAACCTTGCATTCATTATCTGTATGTTCTATAGGTGTGTGTGTGCGTACATGGGTAGGGGGGGGAGTTCAAAATGTTTTTGGTCCTTGGTAAATGTGAGTTCAACCCTCTTCTCGGTATAGGATTATGCTTTCAACGTTCTGTTTTCCTCTTGCCAACTCGTCACAGAATCGGAATAGAACATCTAGATATACTATATTTCATCCGAAATAGTATATTATTTAATAAAATTCGAAAATCGCAATATTTTTTAGTCATTGATAATTGTTCGTTATTTTAACTGTAATGTTTGACTTTTACAGAAGTTCCTGTTGTAAATGTCTATAAAAGGATAGTCGACTACGACATTGACCATATTTTTTTAGTACTCACAAGGAGGCCACCATAGATGGAGATACATTTCCATTTCTGTCACAATTAACATTGTTAAGTATATGTTTCAACGTAAAATTGAACTTCTACTTGAGCCCATTCACTTGTTGAATCATGTCATTTTAACCATTAACATTGTCCTTAATCTATTCTTCCTTTATTTCAAAGGTGGACGAAGAGAAATCCAGATAGCAAAGTAAAAAAAAATTGTATTTTGACATACTTGAAAACAAGGAATGAAGAAGTGACATACCGATATTACACGAATACATATTTTTGTTTACTGTGGTTTAAGGAGCTCTAAAACATTTTCCGTTACTTCATAGTCATAACGTTGAGATAGAGGTTAAAATGTAAAAAATGAAAAATAAATAATTTCTGGATTGTCAAACAATGCATTCAAAACACGCTAAAGTAGATTTCATTCTATTTTAAAAGGAATTAAAACTTCTATTCCATCTTCTAGACAAAACAAAAGGAATCGATTGAACAAAATTAATATATTTGTTTATCATGAAATATTCTTCTTCATTATCTACTTTACTATGCCTTCGTCATGGAACAACAATTGATAAAAATACAGAAAAGAAATTCATGTACAATTATCATCGTATATAATTATTTATTATAAATAATTTTATTTTTAAAAATTGTTAATGTTTCAATCTAGGTTAGTCAATTCTTAGTCAAATAACCGGAAAGTAGTTTCGAATGGTGCAAAGGGGACATATTACTCAAATGTTTGCTATTATGAACTTTCATTATACCCGTGCATAATTTATCCACGAAAACCTACCGTGGTCTTCCCCACTCGTTTCACATGAATGTGACCTTTCGAAAAATAAAACCTTTTCAAAACTAAAAGTTCCTATTTGAAGGAAAATTGAAGGGGTATGATCAAACATATACAGTATACAGGTGAATGCAAAATATGATACGTTGTCATACTAATAAATATTTATAGCGTATTCATTTAAAAATTTACGTCCACAATGAAAAAGTTTCTGCAAAGATGTGTGTAATTGGCTGGTATGACTACATCGTCTTGTGTGTACGTGTCTCCTCCTTTCTGTGTTCTATTGAATTTGACGACAGTCGCAGAACACAAGGTTTTCGGAACGGAAAATCGATGTAGTGTGGACGCAGCTCTGAGTAAATTTGATTTTACGAGAAACCGATGTAGGCGCATGTGGCCCATCAAGAATCAAAAGAGACAGAAGACAGATGATGTGAAATCACAACATAAAGTGGAATTGATAATGTTCTATTTCTAAGCAACTATTCGTAATTTCGTAAGATTTTCACATGTTTTTTAAATTATGATTATATAATTTTTGCACTCAACTTGTGTTGGTTTTTCTCTCAGCAGTGGATTATTAAATCAAGTTCTACTGGGAGGAAGAATCTATTTCAGGTTCGAGAACTTTCTGGTAATGTGGGCTGAGGACAGAAGGACGATATGTTGGAGTCTGCTTATTATATTGGTGTTGATTTCACGTTTTTTAATGGAATCAATTAGGGATTGGGGTACTAGTTCTAGGGTAGATGAAATAATAGGCACAATGATAAGTAACATTCCAGAATTGTTTTACTTAAAAGGCTAGTTGTTGGTATTTTATATTTTGTCGTTCTTTGTTTTTTCTAGATTGTTGTAATTCACGACAGCAAAATCGATGATGTGCACAAAATCGATGATTATTTTCTTTTCCAATGGATGACATCTGTTGTGAAAAAGAATTATTACTATGTATTTTCGTTTCGGCCAACGACGACCACGAAATACGAGTACCAGTAAGGCTCAGTTAGTGATTTGAGTTTACTTACTAGACTCGTCTTAATAACCGACATCGGAGCAGCGTCTAGATATGATCCAGACCACTGTGTCCGAGCATTACAACTGCGGTTGTTAGTCGCAGAGGTCGGACTCTTTGTACATCCCAGCTAATTAAACTGGGACATGTATACAAAGAGCCGGGTTCTTACCCCGCCCGGGTATCGAACCCGGGATGACTTGGTGACGAGCAATCACGCTGACACCGTGGCCACGACGAGCTTAATTATTACTATTATTTTTATTCTTTCTTGTTTCTCAAAGATAGTTGTCATTCTTTGGGGAGTACAACATTGTTCCAGGTTGCAACCAGCTTCCTCAGGAAGAAGTCCTCCATTGTGGACCCCTACATCACTTTGCGCAGGATATGTGCTGTATCTCGCAGAACAATTTCTTGTAGTTCCCAATCTTTAATCTTATATGAGAGTATTTCAAGTTCTTTTTCCAACCCTCCCAAGACCTTCTATGATGACGGGGATAACTTCTGTCTTAACTCCCCACATTCGACTCACTTCTATAGCCATGTTCTTATACTTCAGCTTTTTCTAAGCCACTTTAGAGACAAGATTTTCATCACATGGTACTCTAACATCAATAATTTTACATGTTCGTTCCTTGAGATCTCTGATGATGATAACCGTTGGCATTAACCGTTCTATCTATACGAAGTTGCTTCTTATTATTATTATTATTAGTGGAATTGAGCTCACCCTCTCCTTCGAGGAGAACTTTCACTTATCCCAGGTTATACGGTCGAAAGGATGAAGCTGTGTGAGGGCATTTTGCAGTTTGCAGACTATAAAAGACTCAATAATAATAATAATTATTTAAATGAACCTCAGTTGTTACTGGTTAAATAATACATAATGCGGGTATAGCACAAAGACATTATGTATGGCTTATAGTACTGTCTAAAAATCTCCGAACTATAGAGCATGTACCTAGCACCACATTTTTCTGCATCACTTTGTAGGTACTGGGATGCAGTCCCAACAGCCTTAACCCTTCATGGAGTTTCTTGGGGATGACTCCAGTAGCAGAGATAATAAGCGGAATAACGGTGACTATTTCTTGATTCCACATCTCTCGTATCTCTTGCGACCAGACCTAAATATTTGGTTACATTCACCTCATGTTTCTTGGACATGTTGTTGCTTAATGGGATTGATATGTCAATTATAAAGGTTTCTTTACTCATTTTCTTTATTACTATTATGTCTGGCTTGTTGAAAGGCAAGGTCCGATCCGTTATTACTTCTCTATCCCAGTACAACTTGATTTCTTCATTCTCAATTACTGCTTCAGGTTTATACATGTACACTGGATTCACATCATTGAGTGCATTGTGAGCAACAGCGAGTTTTTGATGTACAGTAGCAGCCACCATATTGTGTCTCTCCAAGTAGTCTTTCAGGGCTAACGCTGAGCAACCGGCTATTATGTGGTCAATAGTTTCATTGGCAGAGTTACACTTTCTGCACACATCCGATGGAATTTCCTCGCCTATGACGTATTTCCCGTAGTTTAATGTCGGAATCACTTGAACCTGAAGTGATAGCATTATTCCCTCTGTCTCAGCACAGACAATGCCATTTGCGAGCCAAGCATTTGAAGCTTCACTTATTTCTGGCTTATTTTTTTGGTAGAAATGTTTTCCATGGATGACTTTACTACTCCAACTCTCCAATAATTGGGCCTCATTTCGTTCTACAACGCTCGGAAACGCATCTCGTGATGAGAGGTTAAGTGGAGTATAATTTCGATCTGCTTTCACCACTGTGTTCTGTGCTGATAACTTTCGGTTACCTTGGTAAAGAAATAATCACGAAGTTTTGCTACAGTGTTCTTAAACAGTTGTTGTACATCAAGAATTCCTCTTCCACTCTTTTTTCTTGGTAGGTAGAATTTCTCTTTAGCAGACTTTGGATGTCATGAATTTTGTTTTGTAAATACAACTCTGGTTGATCGGGCTATAACATGCAGATCTGTATCTCTCCACTTGATTACTCCAAGTGAATAGGTATCGCTGGCATTGCATAGATATTTACAGCTCTGCACAAGTTGATACCATTTAAACCTGGTCTCAGAAATTTATTTACTCGTGTCTTAAAGATGTTTATACGGCAGTTCTTTTGTGTGTCTGTGTTCAAGTTCTCTAGCTTGGACAAATCCGAGGTATTTATACTCTTCACCTATTTCAGAAGAGGATAGTTCGGATAATTTGTAAATCTCGCCCCCGAAACTCTTGTAAACCTTTATTCAAGGAATTAAATATCTTAAAACTTCCCTGCATTTATATTTATGAAACGGTCGTGTTTGTTAAGACCGAATTACTGAAGTGCCACCCTTGCTTTATACGAAACAGTCTCGTTTACGAACACAATACTCGCAATAGTAGTAATATTCATCGCCCGAGAGTGTCAACCACTCTTTGCAAAAAAAGGACCTTATCATTCGAGAAACGTTCTATATAATTCCCTGCCCAAGAATATAAAAGATATTATGAAATTGAATCTCTTCAAATCCGCGGTTAAAAACTACCTCCTGCACCAGTGCTTCTACACTGTAAAAGAATTTATTGATTTTAATAAAAGTTAAATTCGTCTTGTACTTTATCACGCCATTGCTGTAGTACTTTTTAAATAACTTATAACAATTTCAAAACTATTTTCTTGCATGATTGTGTTGTCTTATGGCTCATATTAATTTAGTTTTATGTGTACTCAACTTTGGCACGGTTGTGTACATAAATTCTGTAGCCCCATCCTAGCCCGGGTTTTTCTCCGTTTTTCCTTCGGGTAGAGGCGGATTTCTTATACAGGTTCTCTAAGCTTTGTCTAGGGGCATGTTTATTGTAACAATAAATCGTGAATTTAGTGGGTTTTTTTTCAACTCTTATGATTTTTAAACACTATACTCAGAATAATCCACAGTTCGATAACAACTTGTACATGTATTTTTTTGCGTAAAATTACAAACATATTGACATTCTATTAGTATCATAACTCGCAGGTAACTTTTTGTCTTATCTAGGAACTTTTGCAGAAATTTTTGAATCTGTCTCTGCCTTAGGGCCCTTGATCGGAATTGATGCGATGGTCCCTTGCTTGCTTCCGCAGAGTAAATTAGTTTATTGTCCTCTACGTGGTCATATGCAGTTTGTACTGTTTTTTGACAATAAATTTATAAATAATATTAAGATTTTAAAATTTTAAGATCTTCCATACCAATCAGAAGTGCATACGTACACAATGTGGATTGCGGGTCGCATACTTGGATCTGTCGTAATTCAATACATGGAGCCGATGTTTTATGGGAATAAAACTCATTACAAATTTCTTAAGCCGAAAAAATAAACAATTTAGAAGGATTTTCAATTTTTATACTGCGACGTTTTTGTGAAATAAAGTTCTTATAAGTATTTCTCACTATGTTAGAGAAAAAACAGCACTTATATTTTTTTTAACATTTTAATTTTTGCCCATACTTGTTTTTTGGATTACCGTTAATGAATTTACTTTGGCCCCTCAATTAAGTTCGAGAAATATTTTTTAAAACTAAAATCAATCAAAATTTATAATTAATGGAACAATTATTACTCATATCTCACTATTATAAAATTAAAAACAAAAGAATTTTTATGATGGTGAAAGTAAAACCTTCGTTGCTGGAAAACAATCAAACAAACAATACATAATATTAGCTCACCATGAAAAAAATAATGAAAACTGCATTGTGTAGAATTTTCATTTTTCTAATTTTCATGTGCTACTACGTAGCACGTTCAGGGATTATACACGTAATTGTTGGACAGCTTCTTTCTATGTTCACGTTCTTTGTTTCTTTATCTGTATGAATTATAAATTCGTACGTTCAACTTTCTTTTGTGATACATCTACTGAATATGAATTTTTCTTTCAATTGATATCAGTGGGGTTTCATGGACGATTATGTACGTAAAACATTCAATATATGACGCTAGTAAAATCGTGAAAATTATAGTGGGAAACACGAACTTCCTTAAAATTGTAGAAACTGACTTTAATTGTTAATTTATTTTCGTCGTATTTTGATTCGTGTTCTGTCACATGTTGATGCCATAGCAACAACTACTATATTGGCAACCTGTTTGCCTTTGATCAATTCCGTGTTCTAAAGAAAGCCGATTGTCGCTCCTCATCCCTCATTAGCCTCATAGACGCAGCGCCAATGGCGTAATGAGGTGACTCAGGCACTCGCTTGGCATCTGTAGGGGACGCTGGTTCAGTTCCCAGTAGATCAAAGTGGTATTGGTCGTGATTGACAATGCGGGTATGTTACGAGTGGTCTCGGGGAACTCCATTCATCGTCCCCCTTAGTCATTCATCCCTGGATCTAACCCTTTGAACCGGATTCCAGAGGCTATTTCCTAATACAATGCCAATCTTCAATACAAAATTATAGACAAGTGACGTAATGAAATATCGCTATCAAATGCTTACAGAAAAATCATTTTATTTTCATGTATACTCCTTTTTAAACGCTGCTACGAACAATGCCAATACAGGATATTTCAACATTTTCTGCCTTCTACTCTGTTTGTATCTCTCTTGTGAAAATATCACCTAAAACTCTGGGGCGACAATGGGTGTGTTAAGATAATTAATTAAATGAAACTGCGTTTATGATTAAACTTACACTTAGACATGACCAAAGCAGGAAAACTACTGCACAAAATGTTGTCAAATTTGAAAATAGTGTACAGAAGTTCAAGACGGAAGAAAATAGATCTGTATGCAATATTGTAAAACGAAGTAAAACTTAAAGGAATCGGTTTAAAATGCTNTTGAAAATAGTGTACAGAAGTTCAAGACGGAAGAAAATAGATCTGTATGCAATATTGTAAAACGAAGTAAAACTTAAAGGAATCGGTTTAAAATGCTAAAAACTGTTTCTAAAACGCGTTAAAAACTGTCAATTAGGCGTTGACAATTCTATGGAAGAACGTTAAATCGCATATATGCGTTCTCATCGAGTTTGAGGTAAATCACTAGAACTGTTACGGTCATGTCATTGTATCGTATTTTTCAATTCCGCCAAATTGTTTTTTGTATCACCAAATGAAGTTGCTGTAATGTAGCCATTACCAGAAGTCTCAGGAGTGGAGGTTTGGTGAGCGGGGTATCCAATACATGTGGAAGTGTCGCCGATATGTCTGTAACCATGCAACTCGTTTCGAGTTATTATGAAAAGGATAACAATTAATGGTATTTTTGCAGTAAGGCAACACTTCCATTCTTCCAGCAAGTATCCTTTTTTCTTCTCACATGAATCACGGAAAAAAACTGATGTTTATGAATTTTTAAATGCTTATTCATAAGATATGATGTTGATCGGTTCTCACCACTTTATTTGAACGCTCCAAAGCAGAAAAAAAGCAGAATAAACAAACGCTCCGAGTTCCAGGACATTATTTATTACCTGTCAAGGGAAGGGAGGGATCAAAACACGTTGACAAAGTGCTATGACGAATGCAGAATTTATTTTGGGAGTGTTTTATATCTGGGGTAATGAACAATTTGGAAATATTGTCGAAAACAAATGCAAAATTAAGACTGTAAGGACATTATTTTTCCACGTATTGGAAACAATTGGTCTGCTTTTGAAAACCAGTAATTTGGTAGGAAATAGCAAAACAACTCTCTTTTGTTTGGGGAGGGGGAGTTGAGTCGGACGTTTTCTCCCATAAATTTGCCAGTGGACAAAGAAAAACAAGAGAAAGGAGGTGGTTCAAAAATAACAAAAAATATACGTGAATGACCTCGAAGAGCACACCAGTGTTCATGGTGTGCAATAGTGTTTTCGGGCGAGGCAGAGGATTTCCTTGAGCTTGAGCTAAACCGCTTGCGTGCACTCTCATCCATCTCACACTTTCTTCGTCTGTTGAGAAAGAGACGTACGCGAAGAGCCGCTTTCGGAGCTTAGCTCACGGCGAGGCGATGAACCTCTCCTCAAATGCGGCTCTCTCTACAGCTTCCTTCTGACGTGCTCGCACTGTCAATATGTCACTCTATCGCAGCGTCGGGTTTCTTCCGGAACAAACTGCTATCTTCAAGAACAGTGGAGAAAAGTCGAAAAAAATATCCAGAAGAAATGAACGGAAAACAAGAACGATGTTCAAAGTTAAAATATATCGAGAAAGTGCGCTAGGAGATCTAGCAAGTATATGCGAAAATGCTGCTCACCCATTGGCCACTTATATACGCGAATTTTCGTAGACCGATTTCACTATTTTCCCTTCTGCCCATTTAGTTTGCATTTCACTTATTATAAAAAGAAAAGTTTTAATGTAATGATGCTTCTACTTTACATTGATATTCCAATTTTCCTTATGTTATTGACAATCATTAACCATTTAAAAGAATTAAACTGAAATCATGAGGGTGTAAAACGTGAAGTAGATAAATTAAATAACATTGTGAATTGGAATTTTTGGATATGTAAGTTATTGTTAATAATGTCTCTCTCTCTCTCTCTCTCTCTCTCTCTCTATATATATATATATATATATATATATATATATTTTTATATATATATATACACACTTTATGGGATAAAACCCATAATTCCCATGAGCAGATTTGTGTCTCCCGCTCCCACGCCGGCGACCGGCGAAGCGCATCCCCGCACCGCCAATCGGAAGAAGGCGACGACGACGACGACGACGACCGAGGAGAATTGACATTTTATACATTCATTTCTGTTCACAAGTATAGGCGTAGATTTTATTAAAAAAAAATTACCTTAGCGTATTCTATATGGATCGTGAAGACTTAAAACGTATATTAGATGGCGAGTGGAATGGTTTTGCACCACTAGTTTCATCACCACTCAATGGCTTTGATGTTCATGTCCACAGACCCTGTCCCTNTGCACCACTAGTTTCATCACCACTCAATGGCTTTGATGTTCATGTCCACAGACCCTGTCCCTCAAAAAAAAGAATGATACAGGAGTTTTGAACAGATTTTGCACAATTTTGTACATGCAAACTTGAGTTTCCTGGGGACATGGACATACGTATTTTGTGGGTCTCAGGCGCAATCGCAGATTAGCCGCGTCCTAGTTTTGAACTCTCGCCGCACAATGAATGGAGCACACGGAGCAAATGCTTTGCCATAAGCCGTGACCACCATGGAGGGTACAACTGTAAAGTTATGACGCGACGGCTGGTCGCTTAGCGCTTAATGGCGACGCGACAATTGAAGCTCACAGTTACGCCGCACCTGGCGTAGCGATCGGTATGATACTGCCCAGAAGTCTGCCCTCTTATCGTTGTGCGAGTACAACGCTGCCGTACCGTGAAATGGGGTCAATAAGATCGGTGGGGTGAATAGATACGAAACTTCATGTAATAAGAAAAAATTATCCTACAAAATTAATATTACTCTTTTAGAGATACATTATTTTTATTAGTTGGCTTACATGATATTTGTTTTCGAAATCAAATTTTGTTTCGTTGGCATCACTGCTTTCATTGTTACAAAAGTTTAAACGACGCCATTAAAACCACTACTTGTCGTTCCATTTGTCGCTCGGTTTGATCGCTCTATGAAAGGAATATGACATCAAGTTTATTTTTTTGTCCAGAAATTACATTCATCTCACCCGACGTGGCATTTTTCTGGACTATGAAAATAGCTTGGCGTCAATTCGTTGAAGAATGTTTAAAAGAGGACCAGGCAGAGGTGAAACTACTATCCCCAAAAATACGTTTCCTGGACTGTTGAAAAAATGTGCGGTTCTCTTAAGGAGGAAAACGTGAAATCTGAATTCAGTAAGTGTGGCATAATGCCTTTAGATCGCACTTAAGTTCTCCAGATGTTGCCAAGCTCACACGGTAGTACCAGTAACAGTAGAAGTGGAAGAAAATTAGGAATAAAGACACCATTGTTAGAACCGGTTCGGGTAGATGCAATGGACGAGACTTTCAAAGAACTAATGCAGAACATAAGATAGTTTAATGCTCCTCAGAAATTAAAGAAGAGAACAAATTTTAACGTCACACCAGGAAACAGTGTTGAAGGGATAGACTCAGGAGAACTATGTGTGGCTGACTCTGAACAAGGACATTCATGAATCCGAACAGTGACTCAAGTAAAATTACAAGAGAACCAGCACCTAAAACTAAAGACGTCAAGACCCAAAAAGACGTCAAGATTAACCCCAGAATCAAGTTCTTCCGATGACGTATAGTGCGACCAGAAACAAAACTACTTTGATTTTCATCGCACTATACTATTTATGCAATGTTTTGTAACAAGACACATTTCATTCATGGTGATTGTGTGTCCTTTCCACCCGTCACAATTGGAGCTCGTTCCAATTGACCCAACTCAGGTACGAATAGGAGCAAACGAAGAATAAAATAAGTTCCCCTCCTCTGTGGGGTGAATAGGAACACTGTTTTCATTTCATATTTTAGTGTTTAGTTACAAAAATATCAGAAATCCCTAAAGATATCAATAGAAGAAGGCAGAATCCAAATAATTATCTAGAATTATTTTAAGTAAATATGCATTATTGCTTTTTTTTCATTCTAAGTTGAAAACTGTTCCCGTTCACCCCATTTTATGGTAGTGCGTTTGTAACACAATTGTGTGATCGTTTTACTTGCGAATAGCGACACAGAGTCGAAACAAAAATGTTTCCTGACAATTTCAGAGTATTTAAAGATTACACTCGCACACACACACACATACACAAAATTGTCTGCTCTAATGACTAAACCTGTGTACCTTTATCTATTTTGACGTGCTTAATCTGAATTCAGAATAGCTCCATCACTCCTCAGTTTTATGTATGACGCGAAATCAACCCTTAGATTCAGAAGAAAAACACACGCACGAAGATGGTCTGTTCCAAATACTAAACCTTATCCTTAAGTACTTTGATGCGTTGAATTCGAATTCAGAAGTGCTCCATCATCCTCCAGTTTTTTTAATCCGTACTTTCTGTATTTAATGGAGTTTTTAGTTTTAAAATAATGGAGGGTGATTTTGGCCCCGGATCCGGATTCAGCGCGTCGGAAACTGATTTTATATGGATTTGTATATGAAACGGTAAATCTGATCAACACTTAGTCGAAGCATTATAGATAAAATCTTGTATAATTAGTTTTTCTTATTTTGAAATTAATTTAAGATTTTACCGGTTAAAACAGTGTTCGGTAAGCTAAATTTTGCTAGATTTCACTCTCATGTGGGTCTTCTGGGTCACATTTTACTCGAGCTCAAATTATAATGCACGTAATTTCTGGTCTACCAATAGTATACGTTTCGCACCTACTCCTCTATGTAAGTGTCGGGACATTAAATTCCGTATGAATTTCCCCTATGCTAGCATAGTTTGTTCACCTCAATCGACCGGGAAGCGTAACTAACTCACCCTCGATATCTGCTATAAAAAATATACAAAACACGGAACACGTAAATCAAAATGAAGTTCACCAAAAGTAGTTATACTTGGTCACCATTGAAGACGCCACTGTGTCTAAGGTTCTTGCCGTTCTTACCATGATTGAATAGAGTTATACTACGATTGACGTAAACTAGTGGTGCAAAATCATTGCACATACTTTTTCATATACCATTCTCCGTCTGCAGCATAGAGCGAGAAAAAATTCTATAGTTAAAGGGTCCTTTCTGGCGTTGGTCCTCTATATTTTGGTCGTCTTCCTGGGTTCTATTCAGTCTCAAAGTTGCTAGATGGACTTATTACGGTCTTTTATTTGAATTTTGAAAGTAAAATAAATATTCAGAATATTATTTCAAAACATATAGTGACTTTTCAGTCTTATAAATATCGTAAAAGTGTTATATGAATGTAGTTTTGTTGTAGATAGAAATTGATGTATTTTCGTATCTGAAGTGCGTTTGCTGTCCTCCTATGTGTTTTATCATTATCATATCTTTCATTTCAGTTTAGGAAAAGTGTATTCTACGTCTGCTTTCATGTGAAGTACCCTTTGCTTTAAAGTAAAAAAATAGAGCACGTACATCGACAACAAATAAATTCTACCGTAAATACGAAATGCGAATTAAATTGATTCATCCGTTTACTCAGAATCGCTGCGCACAGACGGACAGACGGTCGGACGTTATGCCAAAAAAAACACATTTTCGGAATCGGGGCTCGCCAAATCGGATATTTTCGTCGAAATCTCACTTTCGAATTTTTTCACGGTAACAATACTTTCTATATACTACGTATATGAGAAAGGAAAGCCACAAGCAGCCCTAACAAACACGAACTGTATGGGGAAAGCATAGATTGGTAACCATGAACCAATCGATTGTTTCACAAGCTATTGGAAATTTTTGCGATGAATCAATCGTATAGCCACGATATTCACTATGTACCTTGCATTACGTTTCCAGCAATTTAAAACAAACTTTTACTTGAATTTGTAGCCAACTTAGACAGTAAAGTATGTCCTAATAGTTTCAATAATGAGGATAATAAGACATTTTAGAGAACAAATCATGATTTCTCATTTGTGTCTAAAAAATCCTTTTGTTTATAGTCTATTGTCTATTCTAATCAGTGATCTATTAAATGAAGGCAACTATGCTTTAAGATTTATATCGTGAAAGTTGGCATTATGTTTTTTACTTCCTTGGGCAGCCATATTGTATTTTCTGTATCCTCTTTTAAATAAATCGTAGTATATAGTCAGTACTCTTAAGAACAATAGTGACATTCAGAAACTGTTGAATAGAATGATATTACCTCTGGAATCTTTTACGCGAGACATTTCTCCTCAGTCAACTGGGATCGTTATCGGATCCGTAGAGTACAGAGTGAGGTTCTTGTCGCAGTTCGGCTGACAGAAGAATTAGTGCCCTTTATGGTCTCGTCTTCCTGTCCCATTAACAACAGATTATCCTCTCGAGAAGGCAAGTTCGACGCTGGGGTTTTTGTCCTCAATTTGGTGGACTGGTGAAAACGTAAGTCGTGATTGCACAGCAGAGAATTGCCCGAGTTGTGAACCAATGAGACGACCTCCTCCCAAACATTCAACGTTGAAAAGTTTTGTAGGAACGGAAATATCATTATGTTGGTATGTTGGATATAATATCCATATGAAAGCTTGTTATATACTAAGTTACCATTATCTACTCCTTGGCATTGCTTGTGGTTTTTCTTTTCCATGAACAATATTGGGGTGTACAATATTTGAATGATCTTGAAGAAATAAATGCTGCTGCACAATAAACCATTCTCTAAAATGTTCTTGAAAATTTGAGTTAATTATTTTATAAAGCAAGAATAAAAAACCAATATGAGAGTAACTTCAAACCTTGTAATGGTCAATTACACATATTAATGTTAACACATTAAATTGTATCCTTCCTTTACAAACCATATCTTCCTGAGTGAAATTCTACGATCACAAATTCCACTCCCGTTGTTTATAATCGCCCATTCAATGTACGTAATATATTCAAGGAATTTACACTCGTTTAAAGTGATATTAACGAAGTGTCCGTGACATCAATATCGAAGTACTTTGTTGAATTGTTGTAAAATTTTCTTAGACTTTTCTTACAAATTATTGCTAGTGTAGTGTTAAGCGTGATAAATATTTATCGAACAAAAGAGCGGGGAAAAAACCTTGTTGCTGTATAGCAGATGCAATGCGAACAAAAGTTTAAGGTCATTGATGTGCCCGCTCGAGATCTGTAGTGATACGTGAGACAACAATGGATATTATAAGTAAGTTTGCACTGATTCATGGGTGTACTCAAAGTCATGAAATTTTACTCAAAGAAAATGTAATCTAAGAAAGAAACATGAACGGGAGCACACCGTGTTTATCAATTTATTGTAATTTAGTACCAGTAACTTAGTTTATTGTCCTCAACATGGTCATAGTCAGTTTGTAACTGCTCTCTTGAAAATAAACTATTAAATAATATATTTATTTATTGCTAGTCTAACTGTCTTGTAGTTGGTACAGGATGTGCACACGGTTTAGTCTATGCTCTTAACTTCGCCATCGTCAATAAGAGAAATGATACGAGTTCCTTGCGTTAAGTTGGCTGTACTATCGGAATTCTTTAGACAAATCTATCGCCAACATTGTTCATCAATTCAATTCACTTGCTCTTTTGGCACTATACTGTTCTTTCTACATCGAGCTTGTGGAACGAATAATACCCTTTGTCTAAGTTTGTTGTGTTAGTAACTTGCGGTTTTTACAGCATGTACGTACATTATTCGGAAATTACATATATTCGGTTTGTTTCGTACGAGTCAGTAATTAGTGTCGGGCAGCCATATTGCTTTATTTTCGGTGAAGTTAAACGACTTTGAGTAAAGATTTGCATACAGTTTTGGCAGCCAAGAAAAAACAGTCGACTTGAAGACAAAAAGAGGATATAATAGGAAAAAACATACTTTGCAGCTGCAACCTTTGATATTTTCGGACAATAGAGTTAGTTATTCTTTTTTTAACAATTAAGTGATGTGTGAAATGAAATTAACACACTCATCTGCTTTAAAAAAATCAACGATCGGGTAACCATATTCAATAAGTGAATGACTGTATGAACGGAGAAGTTCAATCCTTCCATGGTTCCATCCTTCAGTGCCTCCTTTCTAAATCCTATACATCACGAAATGCTTCTCACGGAAAGAACACAAGGTTACCTACTAACTGCTGTTGTAATATAAATCAACATTTCAAATAGAATCTGATAAAATTACTGGAAGGTTCATTATGATTATTTTTAAGCATGCAGATTACAAAAATTAATGTATCAGACCTGTGTCACTTCCAACACTGGCCACATCAAATATATCAAAAGACAAATACACATTTTACAGGAAAAAAGAAATATTTTAACTGGTAAATTCACATATGAATTTGTGATATACAATCTTCAATGAGACTCTTATTGACTTAAGAATGAATAATAATCAATTTCTACAGAAACTTTCAAATGAAAGCTCGTATCACTGATAATAAAATTATCTCTTGGTTAATTACTATTTTACCTTGAAAGTAGTTCAGCAATCCTTATTTCAAAAATATACTTACCTTGAAAATGGATGAAACTACTTACACATTTTCTTTTAATTCTTAATCCCTCTTCTATAATAATTTGAAATCATTTAACATTATTCCCGTCTACTTTAATGTAATTTAAATATTTAGAACGACCTTGTAAATAGACTAAATATTATTAATGGTAACGTTCTAGGTTATCTAAAATTGATGATTGTTTATTTTGATTTTCTGCTTTGATGCTTGGTTTTCATATTATTTTTTTAATTGTTTTATATATGAGTAGCTGACTTATTTTTATTGTGTTACAAAGATAAAATTCATTTATTTGTTTATGTACTAAAATCACCTGATGATGATCGACCGAAAGCCACCGTCGAAACTTCCTGGGCGTTAATAAAAATTTAGTCTACTTACAAGGTCGTACTAAATATTCAAATTACAAAGTGTATAGCATTCAAGGAAATTAAATCCTTTTCATCTTTGGATACTGTTTTACTGATGGACGAAGAGCAAAGAATAATTGAAAATTTAATTTGAGTATGCTACGAAAGCAATGAAAAATATAACATTTTTCAGCAGCAAACATTTATTTAAATGTATTTTGGAAGCAAAGCATTACACTCTACTCACTAATTATTTATATTTTTTACAGGTATCTAAATACACATAAAATTTTACGCTTGTTTCTGAACGTATGTACAATACCAAATTGAGCACTTGAACTGCATGCAGAGATGCAAACAACTTTCAACGCTCTCCGTGCCTCTATTTGTATCTCACTGGTCCTATCATACATTGGGCATTCGATGTCAAATAAGAAGAACAATTCTCTTTCATTATCACAAATATTTTAATATATTCTTCCTTCGATCCAATGATTGTGTGTACGGTTAGTTTAAGGAAATACTGCACAGGTTTGATTGGATTCGTTGAATTGTTTTGTTGTTTCTTTCTTTTTAAACCAATTTTTTAATGAAATTATCTTTAAAAATAAAAAAAACAGTAGTATATTTATCAGTTTTTTAGAAATAAATTATATACATTTTTATGTTGCTTCAGCATTTAAAAATAAAACAATGTTCGTATAACAAATGATTTTTACTTATTAACCTGAGGTTCGTAATGGAAAAATATAGTTTCATTTGGACCATAACTTAGAATATGCACTCACATGTAGTAGATATCTTCAATGAATATAACAAATTATAGTTACATGAGCACTCAGATTTTGAAATCATACCTCGTTCTTTAAATCAATGGTTAATGAAATTGCGTACATTCTGGACGATGCTTAGGAGAAACAGTGTGAAGAAAGCAAAGAAGAATGGAGAGCGTGAAGAAAGCACACAAAATGCATGGCAGCGGCTTCTATTTATTTACGATGAACAGAAAGCCATTATTAGTACTGACTGTTGCAAAAGATGAGGGATGCTCTACATTTTTTACGCTTTCAAAACTATCTAATGTACAAATGTAAAGTAATAACTCAAACTTACTAATAACTAAAACTAACTAATGTAATTAATTTATTATGGCGCAAACTTTAGTTCATGCAACCTGTCCCTATGAAGAGAATAATTGAAGCATGTAAATGGAAAAGCTTCTAGGAGCAAAAAAGAGAGAAAATTTGTTTTCTTCGAAAAATTGTCCTTTTTGGAAACTGTGCTGTTGTAAGGGGATAAGTGCCCTCTGTTGATAGTTTCAATGCTATGACGGTCAAAAGTACGCGTTAGCGCTTGCATCGTCGCGAGGTTCACATGGATAAAGTTCTAAGTGCCGAGCTCTATGCTGAAAGTGCCATTTAGAAATAGTTTTTGCTCATATATGGTGCTAGTGTTGTTTACATCCTTCAACAAAGTTTGAATTTTTATGCTTTCGATTGAATATTCATAAATTTCTATGTTCACTATCTTATAAACATAATATTTTTAAAAGATCTGGAGTGGTTCCCACTCAAGTTTCCAATTACAACTCATGGCACTAAAAACCCAATAAACCACTAAAAACTAAGAAAGAGGTAAAAACACTTCAAAAAATGAAATAATACAATACAATAATAACAAGATATTCATATATTTCAACGATCAATCGGATTCAAAGTATTTATCATCAGAATGTATAATAAACTCCGAAGTATCATAATCAACAATATATTGCACGAAGTATCTTCCACATTAAAATCTTTGCTATAACCTTATTGAAAGATTAAAAAAGCGCCTCCAATCTAAGTCATTTTTGCGTAATAACTCCTATTCTGAACGATCTCAAAGTCAAATCCCTAGTTCCGTTTCGATGCATCAATTTGTTCGTGAGTTATCAGGGAACAAAATTCTTAACATATATACATACATACGCACTCACAATTACACATACATATACACGACATTGGACATCGTAGACAAAATTTGAAAACACTCTCTTTTGGAACCAAATCGTAAATATCCGAAGAGATCTCAAAAGTTTTTTTCGACCGATTACAAAACTTTCCTGTGTGTGATTGGAAAGTAATAAATATGCTAATGATGAATATAAAAATATTAGGATGACATTCCTTAAGATATTTCTAATACGGCATATTGCCTGTACTCGTAGCTGCTCGTATAGTAAATTATGCAAAATAAGTCGGGAAAACCGATATTATATTGTACTTTTTTTACTAGTACTTCCAGGTTGTCGTGAGACCTGGCAATACGATGGTCATTGGGGTATTCCGCATACTCTTTTGGGATTATACGTAGTACTTGGAGCGTTTTTGAGAATAACATGTGGCATTATGAACATTCACCATATTTCCATTATTTTACACTTACAACAATTCAACAGAAAACCTTAAATTTGGGTTAAATTTTAATTTATTTTTTGTACGATCAGTTGCAACATCAAACAAGTGTCTATGATAATTTTTCATGATTATGGCGTTTTATCAGTTTTTTGCTATATCTCATGAGTAACATATATCGTACTACTATTATTCTTATCTTTGGAGCGAGCTGAAACGTTGAATCCGCTGAAACGTTAGGGTCTTTGACAAGAATTGATGGGATGGTCCCTTGCTTGTTTCCGGAGAGTAAATTAGCTTTTTGTCCTCCACGTAGCCATACGCAGTTCGTAACTGGGTTTTGACAATAATTGTATTAACACTTACAATATTTTTCATGTACATACCTCAATTCTCGGGGGGAAAGAGAAACGTCGTGGGTGACTCACCGCAGATGGTTGCGCGGTACGTTGTGGATGTCCTTGTAGACCATGTGGAGTCGCACGGTGTCCGAGTGGCAGTCGGAACGCAGCGTCCACGCTTGTTTGTCCCTGTCGTAGCACTGCGCCGGCGCCGCGCTGCCAGTCCCCGGGGCACCCGCCCCCGACGCCGCCGCCGCCGCTGGCAGCACCCCCGCCACGCCAACGGGGGACGAGCCCCCGGGACCCGTGGACGACGCCAGGAATAGCTCGCTCAGCGTATTCGCCACCAACATCTCCACGTGCACGCGAACTACGCCCTGGACACACACGTCAACTGGGTGAATATATTCTTTCGATTGAAACACCATTTCTCGTAAGAATAATTTCTATCAAACAAATTATCATTTCAACATTGTATTACTCATATTTGCTGAACATTTTATTATTTCGAATCAAAATGGCAAGCATACACCTTTGTGGCGCCATTTTTGTTACAATAAAATTCAATAAAAATTCTATATAATTAAAATAATTAATGGTTTTAACAGGGGCTGCATATCTTCGTGATATTACATCAGACTCAGTGATACCCAAAAGATGTCATTACGAAGACACTTAAAAATATATATTTTTCTATTGTTTTACGTGGAGTTCTGGGACATTCTGTACGTATAGTCTCCACGTAAGAAAATTGGAGGTATTCGCGAGACTCCAAGCAGATTATGCTCTTGCAACTTTCAACATATGTTGTAATTTGTTGATGAACTTTGAACACGTATATCACTTTGTTAATTCACCTAATAAAGCGCTGAACACCTATTTGTTCTTACTGTCCTTGTGTCGTCACATCTCCTTCAGAAGACATTTCTGGATGTGTGTGCCTTAATGACTTTTTGTTCACATTAATGTGCTCTGTCATCCCTCCATTTGTTTCGTCGAATTCCATACAATATGTATACACATATATGACGACTAAGATAGTGTGTTTACAATATTTATTGGTATAGTTTTATAAATTCACAACGCTAATTCACACTAGGATTGAAGAAAAAAACAGCATTCTTATATGGTGTTGGTGACATAAGGACAATATCCTCGAAGTAAAACAAATTGAATGGTGTCAGTAGGTTGTCATTTTTATACGTTTATTTTTGTTCAACTTTTTTGTTCAGTTTGTTTTTTTTATTCAATTTTTTTCATATCTCTTCAAACATTTATTTCATTGTAATGAGTGTTATTTCTGTTTATTACAAAAAAAAAACTATAAGCATTTTCTCAGTTCACTTAGCTGTTCTGATAATTATTAATTATATTTGTATATATTTATTTCAATATGAAATACTTGCTATGATCGAAAGAAACTTTCTACAAATAAAAATAATGACAACACACTAAATTAATTTAATTTGTCTTAGATTTTTTAATGAAAACCAAATACCTATTTCTTGGTAAAACATTCTTTTTGGTTCACACCACCATGTGGACAATATATGTATGTTATGACAATTTTTCAATGTAAATAGTGTATAATAAATATACTAATAGTATGCGCTAATAATATACTAAGTAGAAAAATTGAGTTTTACTAATAATATTAAATGCAGAGAAATATTTTCTATGCGTTAGAAAACTTGAATGAAATAAAAATAATACAAATAATGAAAATGTTATTCATACTTAGCAAATGATTAGTTTAACCTAACATGGAAATAATAACACAAGTTGCAAAGGTATGTTTTAGAGGTCATACGAAAAAAATGACTGAAATACTCTCATTTCTAATCTTATAACAATAGACAAACCAAGTCCATTTTCCTTACGGTCAGATCACAATCAACAAAAATGTGAAATAATGCCACTTGACACTGGATACTAGTATGACAAAAAGAATGCCTATAAACTTGCATTTCCATTGTTCAATGATATGCTTAATTGCTATAAAATATGCTCGATAAAAAATTATTTATCTTAACGTCTTGAAAAATGTGTTTAATAATCGCAGCTTGACGGACAGTAATTCGACTGGTCAACGAAGCTCTCTAGAAATAAATAAGCACATTAGCTTTCGACAAAGGAATTAAATTTAAATTTTACGTCACTCACTCTCTGATTGTCTATATAATCTATAAAACTCTTTAAGTTTACACTCTAATGTCAGAAAGTAAAGATATACTGCATGATCGTAACGATGCCGATTCACATATATGGCAGATTTGTCATTTTAATGTAAACACACCCAATTGTCTATATTTTGAAAATTTGACATGTGAATTTCACCACATTTCGTTACTGACATATCAACACTTGATATGTGTAGAAGTGCAACCTAATGGAATGAAATGAACCTGAAGAGGAGGCTAGAGTCTTGGCCTCGAAGTTGTCTTCAACGACTGCAAATATGTGGTTTTAACCATCAAGTGACCATGAAATAAATCAGTTTTGTACCTGTCTTTAATATATTTACACATCAAATGGAATATTAAAGGAATTAAATAGTCGCAATTTTATATAAAATGACGCAGTGCTCCTGTTGAGCAACACACAAACTAGGCAAACCAGAGATCTGCTACTAGGAAAGTTTAACATCTGTACTCTTACACTGAAAGCCCAAACACAATCAAGTCCAAGGAAGTTTCCAGAACTGAATCTTTGTAGAGGTAGAGGGGAAGAGAGAAGGAACGGGGAGACAAAGAGGATTAAAGGGAGAGAGAGAAAGCGAGTGAACACGACAGAGAGAGAGAGAGAGAGACAGAAGCACTGAGTAGACAGACCAGGTACATCAACAGTGCGAATGATTAATGGTCCTCTTTCCATTACCCCAATGAACATCAGAAGCACCATCTGTATTCCTGAAGCAATCTTACGAGGCACTTCCCACGTAGTACTACGAATTGTGTTATCTACATCTATATAACACTAAATAAAAGATCAATTTGAATGTTTGTAAGAGGTAAACGTTAAAATTTCTCCCAACAAATGATAAAAGTATATGATTAATAATAGTGAAAAACTTTTCCAATGAACTTTGATACCAAAGTATTTCTTATGTTATTAAAAGTATATATTATGAAAATAGTATTAATTTAACCACCATGTATTGCCAACTTGAAATTGGATGAAAGTTGTTGTCGGTAACGAAAAAGTATTTACCGTACCAAAGCGGCTTTCACCAACTAATGTTATTTTCATGTTAATTGTAATATTGTCAACTGCTTTATTTTATTTTCCAGGTTTTCACGTAGCACTACGGAGCAAACTTTGAGAGTTTTTCATTTGGTATTTTGTAAATAAAGCTTATTTTTAATGTTAAAATTCAAAATTCTTTAATTAATTCGCAAGGCCAGGTGGAGGTTGCGGACGGACGTGGGAGTCGAGGCGGGTGGTGCAGTGGATAGCACATATACGGCCAGAGTAGGATATCCCGGGTTCGAGTTGCGGTCCGTCACAATTTTCACCTGGCTGTTGACGTTGCTAATTCAAAATTATTAATGTCTACTGAGACGCAGTTTGTCTCGGATAACCAAGTGCACGACTAGTATATTGACTGCGACCGTGGAAACCTACGTTTCGAAAGAGACCACGTTGAGTTTACCTTGTAGACCAAATCAGAGAATCGCACTCTGGGATGCCACCCGTATCCCTTCCCGTCCGAATCGCTGATGTCGTCCACGATGCCCGAATCCAAGCGACGCTCGCCTTCGCCCAAGACGACGTTGTAGCGCACGCGGCATTGGTGGTCGAAACCCGTCAGGCGGTTGAGGTAGACAGAGACGCGCGTGTCGGATGCCGCCGCGCCTCCACTGCCTGCAACAGGCGATCCTCTCGCAGCCGTCCTCCTCGCACTCTCCCAAGGTGAGCGTTGGCCCGTCGCCAGCGACCCGGACAAGGGACACGGCGACTGCTGTAGCCAGGGCGGCTCGCGCCCCACTTCCAATTGCTCCTCCGGATCTGCGGTCACGAAACACTCAGTCAACAAACAGTTAACAATGATGCACAGAAAAATTAGAGCCCTTAATAAAAAGGGAACCGCCAACACTGTCAACGACTTTACAGTACAGGCCTTAATCGAGAGATAAACGCCAGCCATGCCCAGAATTTTAGAGCACGTAATTTCACGTAACAGCTATATTTAATACGCACATATTCTCATAGCCCCTTTGGCGCCAAATCTTACTCGGTACACGCCTCTTAATTAGTGGAATAGGGAGAAAGTGTCAGTTGCGTTCACGTGTTTACGCTGTTGGTGATTCAATCATATGACTAACCACAGCTGATTCAAACCACTATGAGAAATTGTGCATAGTATTTTCCGGAAATATGAGAAAATTTTCAAACAACCTGACATGAATTAAGTCGCGAGATACTACAATATGAAACAATGAACTACGTAGAGAACATGTACTCTATTAGAAAATTAAGTTAACCAACATAATTGCGAAACACTTAAAAATTGAAATAAAATCCCTGGTCATACATTGTGTAAAGTAGATGGTCCACGGAGATAATCATTTGGCCATTCCAACTAGACACGTAATATTGAATTTCGTATCAACAATTGTAATATTTTATCCAAAGGGCAGTATATTAAATTATGTCAATAATGCAATTACCTTTTTCTCAAAATAGGTCACAGAAGAACCACAGCATTTAAAATTGTTCTTAAGATTAACACATAAACATTGAAATAAAGAAAATTATTACAATGTTCCTGACGAATCCGAATAAATAAGGTGCTTCCGCATTTCCTCTTTTGAGGTACATAATTTCTTTATATTTAATACTTTCCATATTATATGAACGAAAAGTGGTGAACAGCTTTTATTACAAATTTATTGCTCAGTTATTATCACGTAAGGACAGTGTTCGAGTGATTAAGTTGTTGTCACCCGGCGAAGATTTCTGGATCACTGAAACGACTCACGTACAAAAGTGAAGTCGATTTCATCGATGTATATCGCAAAAGTATGTACTTGACAGATCGTCAACACTTCTTTTGAAAGTTGTAATCAAGAAATAGATATTGAATAATTGCTTGGAGTTTCAGCGCAATGTTTGTTGCGTCACAAGGGGAGCAAGGGGTCAAACCGGTTTTTACAAAGTTCGACGTGGGGATTAAAAATATAAAAAAATACGTGACGTTATATATCGTAATAGCTTAATATCAGATTTTTCCTAAACAGAAAAAGAAAAACGTTGCATCAAAAAAATGTGAATAATGATATGCAATGACAAGTGACTGCATAAATGAAATATTCTCATATTCTGCATCTATCTGTGATTCGCGTAACTTAAAATACACAAAAATATATTGTTTTATGAAGGGAAAATATATGGTTTTGTTGTTTTTCAAAAATATTTCATCGCATCCAAAGTATTTAAGAAGAACCCCTTTGTTTAAAAGTCATTTTTCTGAAACTTTCTCTTCACTAATATCAGCAGTATTATATAATTTACAAAGACTTGAACGATGGATCAGAATGGAGCAGAACCCTATTCTTCAAATCACTCAGACTCATGAATGAAACAACCCAAAAGTATTTAATGCTACATACGTTGTCCTTTGAACAATATAAAACAATTGTAGTCATTCTTCCTGAACAAGAGTTTACGGTCACAACGAAGACAATTGTTGTTTCAAGGGTTACAATAGTCACAGCGAAATAACAGAAGGTTGTTACGACGTTATAGCAAATGGCGCGTTTAATAATTTCTTTGGAGCTCGTAAAGCAAGACCGAGTCTAAGAAATTCATCACAAAAATGTACTATGAAAATTATAGGAAAATAATAAAGTAAGTTACAGATATTCCTCTTCAACAAGAAAATAAGAGTTATATAATATTTTCGTTAAATATTTGACATTTATCGAAATAATAAATTTAAAAAGAAATTAATTTTTAATGAATATAATAGTTTTAAAAGATAATTAAACACTTTTAAATGAAGAAATATGTCAATAAATGGTATTTTAACTTATTGATTTAAGTGTGAGATACAATTTATTCAAACCCTCTAGGAAATGAATGAACTACAGGGTGCAAATAGCGGGTGCTTAGCGGTAAGAGGCACTAGAGGTTAGTGCGGATGCATCTACTATAATGGCCTTTAAAAGCTACTTTCTACAACAAAAACTAAATTGTGAATGAGTGAACATACTTTTGCTAACGTGGTCTACATATTCTATTTCTACATCGTTCAGCTTCTACGGTCTCAGGTGCTCGCTGCTGTGCTACGCTTCTATTTCTAAGATTAAACTCTAAGAGCTACGGAATAATTTTATTACTGAAAAGCTTTTGTAACGCGTTACATTTCTTTAAAATTACTCTATTTGATTTTCACAAATACAGCTAAAGCATTTAGCGATATATTCTACTAATAACAGCTAGTTATCAAGCGAATTCTAACTTCAGCTTCTAAGCATACGCTCGAGCAAAATATCAAATTTTCGAATCCAGACTTACGATAAGACACTCGGAGAATTGAACTATGAAGTTTTTTTTGATCTATCGTAATAGTGGTTTGGAATATTAGATATTTTGCTTCTTCACTGCTATAAGTAAAAAATATTGTTCTTACTTCGAAGAACGCAGAGTGCAGAAGTCAGTGTTGAATCTCTGCCTTTGGGACTGGAATAAAGCACTTTATATCCATCTTATTTCTCTTTATTTTTCTACTTGAATACGTGGAAGTATCCATTGCCTCCTCTTGACACGTCGAAAGACTTTGTTAATGAACGATGAAGGTTACAATGTAATCGATTAAGTTGTTTTACAATTAATTAATTTGTTACCAAAATTCAATATAACACTTTCTATTATATAGCATTCTTCCGATCATGGATAAAAACATGGAATGTCATAGAAACTATAAAATAAGAAAAGAAATACAAAGCGGAATATAATATTTCTCCTGATGTTGATTGACTCAAACGATTTGAAGCACTTCTCATTTGTGAAAGAAAGTTAAAAAAGAGTTTTTAACTGTTTTTAAATTTGTTCAAAACTGTCGTCCACAGTTTTTTACAATACATTTTAAATTGAAATGCATGTCTTTTAGCTCGAAATTGAAGAAACCACAAATATAGATAAGAAGATTTTTATAGTTGCAGTATAAATTTGTAACCGTTGATTTATTCACAAAAATATTTTTATGTTCCTGTATATGTAGTAAATTTGTGAAAGCTTAATATGAAATACATATTTCAACTACAACCAGATATATCTGCTCGCGAATATTCGTAAAAGTAAGTTGTCTGGACTACCGGGGTGATGCTTTGGCTTCAGGGTAATATTCTACATTCACGCAATGAAGTTCAGAAGGAGAAAAAAAAATGAAATCTGTATTCGAGATATTATCAGGAGTTCCTCATAAATGAAACAACTTTAGGGCAACCCGGGTGATGCTGATTTACAAATACATATAGATTAGAATAGACTAGCGAAATAATTTTGAGAGAATGAGGGAAATTCGAAAAATAATTCGATAAGGGTAGAATGAATGAAGTTGTCTAGTAACAATTTTGCAAAATTTGAATTAGCTGCATGAATGAAATGTAGTAAACGTTGCTTTATGTGGGATACTGATACATTTTGTCACATTATTAAAACAAGTTAAAATATTACATGTTTTAATTTTTATTTCTACACTGTTTTTTATTGATGACTATAACATTTGTAAATAAAATATTCCTTAAAGACTAACCAATTACTTTTTTTGTGACTTTTAAAACGGTAATTTATTATATATCATATTTTATTGTAACGTAAATTTGGAAAAAACAAAATACAGTGTTATAGATTTAAGTTGGTTTATCCCTAACTTACAAAATGTTACTTTTATACCCCTTAAACCTTCAATAGATATAATTTTATCTGATATGTTTTTCCTCAGCCTTAGTTAGGGCTATCTCCCGGGTAGCCAAGTAAAGGAGAACAACCGTTTCACACGAGTACCAACTATCTCAAAGCTTACAAAAACCTTCGATAGCCATAATTCTAACTCATATTTTTTCCTCAGACTTCAAGTCTGGGGCATCTAACGGCTATCCAACAGTAGTCAAAGTCACGTATCTTTGCCGGAAATTATGCAAAATGGCTAACTAACACAAATTGCCAACACCTATGAATTTAAGTAATTAATATAAATATTAATTATTGTCACTAAAGCGACTATTTGTTGCAAAGAAATACGAGTTAATATCGCAAAAAATTAAGACAGGAGGTAATATTCGTTACTCATGCTCCATGCAGAAAGAATACAATAGCGCCACAAGAGTCCGTAAATTGAGTTGACATCTGAGGTTGGCGATGGATTTAAGTTTTGAGAAATTCGACTGTCCTGTCAACGCAACGCGAGGTACAAATACTATTACTCGTATGGACGATGGCGAAGCAAAAGTGTTGGCTACACTGTGCACAAGCGCTATCATTTGGACTGACAATAAGTAAAGAAATAATTTATTGTCAAGAGAGCAGATAAAAACTGCCTATGACCGCGTCCGTTGAGGACAATGAAGTAATTTACTGCGTGTAATATACAATAACTAATAAACACATTTGCGTTTCCGTTCATGATTCGTTTGCTGAAGTTTAATTTCTCTTAGAGGCAAAGTAACATGACTTCGAGAACAACCGATACCAACATCCACTCACCCAATTCCTTGGTGCCGTGCGGGAGAACGGCGATGTTCCAGTCGAAACCTCCGAACGAGAAGTACGTGGATTCGAACTTCTGTTGATTGCCTTTGCCGGAACAGGAACCAGGGTTGACGGGGGTGGATGCGGGGCTGGTGTGATGGTGACGATGGCGATGGTGGGACGAGTGGAGAGCGGAGAAGAACGATTGCGGCACTCGGAACTCCGTGTCGAACACGGTGCGCACGTGGCCCATGGTGAGTTCCAGCTACGGCACACACACCACATCGAACGCTTCAGTACTTATACGAAAGCTGGAGGGTGCCCCACTCGACTTTCCATTTGAAACTTACAAATTTTAAGAAACCGGAAGTGGAGCGCGGTGTGTAAATGAAGTCGGAATGAGCTGACCAAAAATAGGCTTCTTCTATTCCCAACGCATTCAAAGTCAAATCTCGAGTTTGGTTTCGATACCTCAATTTGTTCGTGAGTTATCGGGGACACTGGACGTCATCGCCAAAATTTGAAATACTATCCTAGGCCCAAATCGCAAAGATCTCAAAATATTTTTTTTTTTCGACCGATGACAATACATTCCTCGCACACTGTGTATTTGGAAAGTAAAAAATGTAACTGCAATTTTAGTACTATTTAAAAATAAGATCAGCTACTATTAATTATTGTCATAAAAACGTTGTAGGGTATATGAGTTCATATGTAGAACTATATTAGTGTGTAATATCTTCAACTTAGCGCAACAGATCAAAATAGCTTTTCCCCCTTGTTGGTGTAGTGTAACTATGTGTGCTGAGCACGGGCGGAGCATTTAGGAAATAAAGGTATATTTTAGTAGTACAAAAATTATATTGTCACTGTCAGGGCTCAGATAGATATAAATTTAAAGATCGGAAAATACGCACCAGAAGTAATCAAAATATGAACTAAAATCCAATTAAATGCACAAAAAATTAGAAATATACACTTAAAAAGCATGTTTTATTTGTATCACTAAGAAAGTGCACATGTGAACTGGGTTAGTTCAATAATACTGTAGAGCTCGTTATTTGAAGAAGCCACAGAAAAGCCACGATTTAATTAGAAATATTTCAGAATAATTTAATGATTTTAGAACAATACGGATAGAAATAATTTTTTATGATCTATTCACTCTAAAATTGGTTAATATTCTCTAGATATTAAAAAACAACAACTAACTATTTGTTGTTGTTTTTCGGCGGGAGGAGGGCCCATATCAGGAATAGACTAATTTACGTTTGGAGAGAAAATTAGTTAATTGCCCTCTACGAGGTATTTTTTACAATAAATTATTATTAATAATATTTTTATTAACATTTCATAGAGCGTTAATCTGATGGCTGGAGGGACGGTATTCAAATCTCGAGGAATTTTAGTATCGAGGATTTGATCCTCTTGTCGCACCAAGGAGACGAATTTTAGTCTTTCTTTTAATTTATTTGCTTACTTTCTTCGCTAATTAATTTTTACAATGCAGGTTTTGATTTAAAATAATGATACCCTTGATTTTTCTTCTTAAATGTTATAGAAGAGACTTGGTGGATAAATAAATAAGGCAGACACATTTCCGAAATTATCTGATAAACGTTGAGATACATTATGATCACATTTATGTTTTATTTTGAGGTCATATACAACAATATTTACGCAGTGCGAGTGAGCCCTCGAATATGGTAAAGATAGATAAGGAGAATAAATATTTGTAGCCAATAAGTACGCACAAAGAGTTAATGCGCACAAATGAAAACTATTTAGAAAATTTGAAGTCTAGATCACTTACACATACAACGATAATTGAAACATGAATACACTTAACAATACACGTTTTAACAATACATCACATTGAAATTGAAATACTAGGAAAAACAACAAAGATTTTTTAAAAGTTGTAGAACGCCAAAATAAAAAAGTGGATATAAAAATTGTTTAAATAAAACGAAACTAATATTAAATATATGAACACATATATTAACGATAAACAAGTAAAGTTGTTAGGTATTTGAAATCGGTGGTTATACTTAGTTCATATTAAAAATTTAATTTTTATTAAAAAAGTAGATTAATAATAATAAATAATATGATTTTGTTTCGGTGCATGGTGTTAATGAATAAATAAAATTTAATGTAAAAAAAAGCAGTTATAAACTGTGTAGGATCACATGGAGAACAATAAACAATTTACTCTCCGGAAGAAAGCAAGGAATCATTCTAGCAATGCCTCTCAAGAGCTCTAAGGCATAGGCGGATTTAACATTTCAACACACTCCTAAAAATAAAAATAATTCGGTACGTGTTAAAATATTAACAAAATACCAACAAATTTGTATATAATAAAACACAAAAAAATTATTTCACAAGTACGTATTATTGTAAACTATAGATCATTCGCAAAGTATTGATGATAGATCGTAACTATATAATAACATCGAATATGAGATTTGTTATTTATATAGATGCCGCCCCTAGAACCTAGCGAGATTGTATAAAAAATCTACCCGAAGGAAAACTTAAAACAAACAAACCCGAGCCAGGTGTGGACTAGCAATGAATACAATTTATCCTATTCCATCCTTACCTGGAATTCGCCGTTCGTGTCCGTGAAGTTCCGTGCGTAGAGGTCCGACACGGGGATGTAGTTCCGGTTGCCCTGTGCGGGGGCGTCAGCGGAGAATTTCACTTGCTTCCCGGAGAAGGCTTCGTTCACACTGAAATGCTCTCGATTGAGAAGCGTGAAAGTGAAGTCCACGTACACACGCATGCCATCCGACGGATTGCGCCACACCAGGTACACACCCAGCACCTTCATCATACAGAAGAAAATTTGAAATAGACACACATTTACCTCTACCGTGGGAAATGATTAGTCATTCCATAAATAACATAAATCGATTTTTCAATGATTATTCTTACCGCTAATGTAACATACGGTACCATCGGCAAATAACGCCCACCCAATTTTAAATCCATTTTTCTCTAAATACTCTTTAAATGAAATGCACAGTGCGTTAGAAGGATTTAACGTAATTTTATAAATTGAAATATATGTGATATGTAACTATTTATAATTTTCATTTCAGTAACACTTATTTTACCTTTTACTCTTAATAATACATTTTTATAACTATTAAAAATTAGTCCGCTTATTACAGTAGGTTCCAGAAATAAGATGCTGGACAGCAAGGACAGTTAAAAACTAAAAATCTTATAAAAAAACAACAACCATATATCAATTTGCTTATTAGAATATAACAAATCAAAATTAAACATTAGAAATATCAAACTTCTTAACGCACATAACGTAACTTGAAATTTCTGTTATTTCTTAACAATTTTTTATAGTTTAGGATTTTAGTTAATAAAAAATAACATCGTACTGGTAGTTTTTTATACAACATAGATTGTGACAAATATGTTCTGAGGTCCTTGAGGCGTGGCGTGTTACTGGCAATGTGGTGGTACGCGCGACTTTCGTTTGAGCTCGTGTTTTCCGATGGGTGTATAACATGCGTGCGTGATCCGTGACACAATTCATACGTTTAAACGTATATTTTCAGTACTATTATTATTGTAGTATTTGTAAATGGGAAATGTAGCGTGCTATTGAAGCTTATCTACATGGAGCGATATGAGGTGGGAGTTGAGTGGTAGGCTATTGTTAGTAGGTGGATCGGTTAGCTGGGTTTACCAACAACTTGGCCCACGTGGAGGGATTTTTGTAGGAGTAGTTAGTAATAGTTAGAGTAATTGATACAAGAAGCAGTAGGAAGTGGGTAAAAGAATGAAGGTTCGCTTTTCAGTAGTCATAGCTGTGTGAACTGGGACATTCATGTACGAATTTTTTCTGCCCCCTCCGGGAATTGAACCCGGGATGACTTGTTGATGAGCTAAAATGCTACCACCTTAGCCACAGAGGGGTTTCTGTACAGTGGAAGTAAATTGCCGAGGTTTCCTTACACATACGATTTGGACCGATGCTTTAATTTTCGCTTGGAAATAAACGGTGCCTTCTCAGTTTGACAATACTTCCTGTCTGATTTAGTGTAGCTGCCAACACATGAAGTTTTCAAGCACCGGATTTTCCATCAGTACAAAACCCCACAAAAAGAATCAAATATTGATTCGTCAAAACTTGAAAATAATGGAATGAATGGATCTTAAAAAAAAAACAAAAAAAGCCGGGACCATCTAAATTGACAAGAAGAGTTTACTCTCTTTAGAATACAGTTGAATACTAGTTGATTACCCGGCGTTGCCTGGAATTTTTGTCGGACTAATCTTCTTTTACTCGGGGAAAAATAAAATCTATCTATATTGTACGATCAGAATACTTTTACTTACTGGTTTTTAAAGACTGTACAGTATCCTAATTTTTCAAATTCATAATAATACAAATTTAATACAAAACTTGTCTGCACATCTCGTGAGAGCTCCTCCGGTCGAATTTTCGCATCCCAGTCATGACGCCGCTGCACATTTCATTAAAATTCTTGTAAAATATAAACTATTCGTCAAAATTTAACGATTTAAAGACGTTTGTTATGTTTGTTTAAGGCACAAAACAAATAATCCATAAAATTAATTTATGGATTATTAATCTATTTTTAATAATGTTTTATCGTTAATTTAGGTCAATTTTCTAGATAGACATATGCTGTTCCGGTTTCTCTTGTAAAACTCTTTGATGCAAACATTATTGCCTTTCATAGTTGTCACCTATCTCTAACCGTTTCGGCAGCGTAACTATCTGTTTCCCCCGATTTTATCGACATTTATTGCCAAAAAACTATTTCTATCTTTCTTATCACACATTTTAAAATTAAAAGTTTGTCTATGTTTATCCTGGATATTTGAATTATCACCTTTCCGAATTTCATCACGATCGGTTCGGTGGATTAGTAGTGATCAGGTAGCGAAAAGACAGATAAACTTTCGCGTTACGCATTTATGTATTGGTCTGGATTTGATGATGAAAATAATATACAGTGTACTAAAGGCAATAATATAATTGTTTTTTTCGTGTTATTAGCGAATAAATATATTTGTCAAGTTATTAATGTTGTCATTTGGGTACCTTGATTGGATTTGATGAAATGGCCCTTTTCTTCCCGAGAGCAAATTAGTGGATTATCCTCTTCGTGGTAAGACACTGTTTTGGTAAACCAATTCAAAATTATAAAATTATAGCTCTACCGAGCCACGAAGTTGTCTAAAGGTGAACAGTTTTTCTTTAAATTTCCGATAAGAGGAGTTTTATGAAAAATATAAAATATGTAAAGAATTCATTTTGATATTTACGTTTTCACTAAAAAGTGTGTAGCAACGCGGATGGTATATTGCATGGCGTGGTCGTAGCTCGGCACCTATCGACAACGGGAAAGCTATAAAATGAGCCAAAATAAACGAGCTACGGCGAGCAAGATGTAAACATAACAAAAGTGGATGAAGATAAAACGGGGATCATGAAAATTGGTTGATCTAAACAAGCGAAATGCAAGGCATCGTAGGAGGCAAGATGTCAGGACGCAAAGCGTTGTAGCTTTTCTTCGTTCACCAGATTTATAACACTCGGTTACGATAAATTTCTCCAGATTGAGGATAACCTTTCTCAACCCCATGTGCAAACTCTCCTCTGTGAACTGAGGACGTGTTGGTCGTAACATAACTCGAATAAATCAAAGCGAATCGAAATTTATTTGAGAAGAAATAGATCGATCTTATTCCCATGCGATGAGATCGCGTTTCAGATAGGAACTTAAAATGCGCGATCGAAATCGAACTGGAATATTCGTAAGAAGCGAAGTTGGCATTTTGCAATTTACGAGCAGGGACTTGGAAACTGGAGAAAGTAGGGAACCGAAGACTGGAGTATCGACAGATCATGAATGAGAACGGAGAGTGAGAATACCTGAAGCTTTTGTATGAAAAGGAAAATTAGTCTTCAAAAAGAACCAAAGAAAATATAAAAATGTTGTTACAGGAATGTTTTACTTACAAGTCATGAAAAAGATTTCAACACCACATTACTCTCTATCTACATTACTAGACATATCTTCGTCGAACCCACAAAACCAATTCCGTTTAGTTTATTCTTTCGGATGTTCGTTCTTCATTAGATTAAATTAACGTATGGTATCTGATTAAGTAAATGGTATCCTAGGCAACGTGAAAGAAACGTCGAATGAGTTTAAGTTTTGTCTCAAGAAAGAACTAACACTCCAGACATTGAGATGAATAATTGTTTCCTAATTTCGTTAGTTTTGTTACACAATGTTAAGAGTTAATAAAGAAATAACTCATTTCTTTTTTCGGTCAGGTAATTCATACTCCATACTAATATATAAACGGGTAACGCGAAAGCATGTCTGTCTGTTTGTTACTTAATCACGACTAAACCACTGAACCGATCGCGATGAAATTTGGCAAGGATATGGTTAAGATGGCCAGGATGAACATAGGCAAACTTTTATTTAAAAAATGCGCGAAAAGAAAGGTAGAAAATGATTTTGACCATAAATGTCGAGGAAATCGAAAAAACAGGTATATTCCCTTACGCTGCTAAAACGATTAGAGATAGGTGATAACTATGAATGATAATATTGTTCGCCTCAAAGAATTCTACAAAAAAAGTACGCGATAGGTTTACCTACATTATTAAAAAGAACGTTTTTAAAATATGTGAATTTAAGAGCATAATTTAGGAAGGAAAAATCAATCATCAACAAATCTAATATTTTTTTGCTTTGGTGCATTTAACAAAGACTAAAAATATCTTTAAATTGTCAAATTTAGACGCATGGTATAGCTTTAAAAGCGTTTTATTGAAATGGTGCAGCCACAATGGCACCGTTGAGTCTTGCCTCGGAAGTGAAAATTCGACCCGCGAGTGGGTTCGTTTGTTTAAAAAGTAAAAACAATTCCGTGTAACGTCGGGTAGTCAGCTAGTTATATTATAAAATTCACAGTATTTAGATATTAGCTCGTTTCGTTTGAAATACACCAGAACAAGTGAAAGAATGGCGGAGAGCGCAAAGGTTTCGCGATTCCAGAGTCACCTCCGGAAAAATAATCTTTTTTGAAATGTCCTTTGGCATTTAAGTAAAAGTAATATAAAAATACAGCGGAAAATCTTCTACAATGAAAACTAAACTTTTGACATATTCGTAATTGAAAAAGTAATCTCGTTTTGTTTCCTTCCAATGTAATGTATTTTACCATAAATAATTACTTCAATTATTTAAATTAAAAGATCAGTGAAATATGTTTTTTCGCTGAAATCAAAATAAATTCAAGTAAATTTACTTCTCTATGCCAATTTTCAACATTTTAGTTATTTAAATGTTTTTCACTAATACAACATCAAAAAGAACAAAATAATTTTTTTCCAGGAATAATGACATTATCAATTACCTTCACATCACTTTAATCCTATGTTTCGGAACAAATCTAAATCGTCCGAGACAAATATCAGACTCGCCGAATTAGCTCGTTAATAAGATGGAAGGAATAATTAATATAATTTATCATCATCCAAATTATTCGCAAATTTGTCACGGAGAAAAGAATTCCAACTATTTTGAACAGGTATTTTCTCAACTCATTTTAATCTTGTTACTTGACAACTCGATAGTCAAGTGAAATGTAAGTGACGTGGTAATTCATTATGGAACTCGAGTTTGCCTTCTTTTAAGAGGACTACTTTGCTTATTTAATCTTTTATGATCTTAGTGTCACTCCGAAATTCGGATTGAGGTCTCCGGAGACGAGTCTCAACTCTACTTCACGGAACAGTTGAAAAGCTCTCCCTCTCCAGAGAGAAACATAGTTTGTTTTTACATAAAGAGGAAGAGGAGTCCTCGCAAAGTAAAGAAAGAAAATAAGAGAGCCACAATGCGTAATCCCTTCATAACTTACACCTTGCCCCTCTTTACACCGTACGTAATAAAAGATATTTTTACATTATTGTAGAATAAAATTTTTGTTTTAAGATGGATTTAAGTATAGACACTAAGATCGTATTCCAGTTATGATATCATGATATATAAAGAAAGTCAAACTGTCAAGACCCCAAATGTGCCCAAGTGGTTCACCGCAATTAGTAGGTCTTGGCACTAGGAGGAGGAGATGTGGTCAGGTTTGATCCTAAGATAGACCCAGTACTTATTTTGCAGCAGGCTGTGTCGACCTGGGAGTCAGTTTGGATGTTGTTGGGGTGTGACGAAAAATCCCACATCCCACCGGCCATCGATCCAGCATCTCAGCGTTCTACTCTAACCACGTCGACTCCATCATGATACCTAACATAACGTCATATCTGAGAAGGATCGTTTTAGAAAAAAACGTATCAAAATTAGTAAACAGTGTGTTTAAAACGTGGTGGTAACTCTCAGTCAAGGCTGTGACGTCACATGTAAGAATTACCGGTAAATAGTGATAATGCAGTCACCAAATTACTGAAGTAGTTACACATGAAATTTGTAACCCAGAGAAGTTCAATTACCCAACTTAGTATATCATCATAGTCAACTCCCTGTGATAAACATTTTTTTAAACTCATTCTATAGTCTTGAGGTACTGAGTTAACGAAGGATTAAAAATATCATTTGATATTTTTTAAGAGTAACATGATTGGCACACGAAATAAAACAAGTCTTTGAAAAATAACTTTTCGCCGGAGAGTAGGCGAGAGATTTACTGTCTCGTAAAAATATATGAAGTTCGAGAAAATATTATGAAAGGTGGCTAGGTCCTTTCATTGTTCCAGACCTTTATGGTGTCATCTTTCCAGACTTTACATATTTCCTCGAGACGCGTGTGGACGGAACAAAATGAAAACTGAAGTAAAGTGACGACAAATCGGAGGAGGATTGGCAATTTAACCGAATCCCTGTGTGCCAGGTGCTTCGAATGTAACGGCAGCTGTTCGGAGCGAAATGAAATCAATGCAGCTGCGGAGCTCAAGAAGAGTGCAAAATTGCTATAGCTTTGGTTCAGATATCATAAGTGTTGAGAAGTCGTTATTAGATAATCGGTAGAACTGAAATCGTTCATCAACACAGCTGTGGTCGTAAGAATTAAATTCGTGCTGGGAAGGGAGAGAAAATTGGGTATTTACCCAGAGCTCTTTTAAGAACCGAAAAGTGAGTTTTTATGAAAATGATCACATTTATGGACGTTTCTTCGAGTATTATATACTTCTATTCCCATTTCGTAACCGAAATCATTAATTTAAAAATATCATTTGATAAATAAAGATACAATTTTTTACTGATAGTATCTTTAACTTTGCTTTGAAATACACTTGACTAATTTTCAGGTGAATTTTAAGTTACATCAAGGTACACTGTTTTACAAAACTTAATGACATTGGTTAAATAGTGTTTTTAATATAGGTTTATTACTAAAAATATTGTAGACATAGAAGAATGAAAATGTTTATCACTAAAACCATATATATGAAGATAAAAATAAAAATATTGTGTAGATTAATGAATCTGAATGTTCTTTTTCTGAAAGATTTTGTCTGTTGATGACAGAGATTAAATCTGACTCAATCACTTCATAAATTACAGCAAGGAAACTTTGCAACAAGGAATTACGATCAATATGATCACGCATCAACATAACATATCTTATGTACGATATTACATTTATGATAATTGCTCCACTCGGTTCAACAGAAGAGGAACACACATGTCTTGGGACATTTCTTATCTACATTCTCCTGCTTGAAAAAATTTGATATACGTTCATTATGTCTTCTTTGTGTACGTAGGATAGGATCTATTTCAGTACAAGCATTTAATATCAGTTTGAATGGTCTCATTGTATATTACTAGTATCCGATCCGACCGGGTTTGCAAGGAAGATTTTATTGTTATGATATGGTCCACCTTTCAAGAGTTATTTAGTCGAATGTTCCTGGTGAGTACAGTTAGGCGATGTTGTAATAACATACCTTATGGTTTCATTAACATTATATTATTATGTACACGTCGGTAAGACTGTAACGTTAGTCTGAATATAATACAAAAGTTTTTCCTAATTAGGCGTGGTAAATTATTCTGCAGATGAAAATGTCAATACATGAATTTACAACGGATTAAATTATTTTTGTAATTATATAGAAAAGAAATTGTGTCAATAAACGAAATTTCATAATGAGGAAAAAAATGGTCTTTAAAATGAATTTATTTTCTAGACATTACATTTCAAATTTTAAAGTTGTTAGTAACGTATTGATTACTGAAATAGATACTTTTGTTTATTCGTAGAATTTCTAGATCACTTCTTCAAAATTAAAATATACAAATATGCCTCGATTGAAAGAGTATAGTATGTGTCAAAGATATTCCCGACAGTGGACTGAAAATAATTTTTAATAAGATACAATTTTAAAAAGCTCGTTAACAAAAAGTGATGGAAATACAAATCGTTCATGATAAATATCAGCATCTAATTAGATTTCGAAATGAGTCTATTTTCCGAATAAAATACTACATTTTAATTTTATATTGTTGTAAAAATTGGTTTGATTTACCTCAGGTAACTTTAATTTATGTTTCGTTATCGTATGAACTTATTGAAATACATTTCATATATCTATGCTGGTTGTTATAGCAAGTAAAATACAGCATTGAGGCATTGCTCCTTTGGTTTCCTTTGGCATAATATCCTCGAAATTAATTTTCGGTCCTATTCCACTACTTTTAATATTATGAATCTTATTTTTATATCCCTAATAATAGTTTTTTCAGCAATAATGGATCGTTGAATTGTATTCGACGCGAAAAAATTTCCCGTCTAGCCTTACCTTGTCAGTGCGTGAGAAGGTGATCGCCCATTTTTGGAAGCCACACGCAAACTCTTTGCTGGTGACATCCCGCTCCAGGTCTCGTGTCACCGACTTGGTGACGACGAATGTGAACACATGCGTGTTCGCACGATCATGCAGCTTCGCGAAGCGGAACAACAGAGACATGGCGACAGGCACGTGTTATTTCATACCATCTGAAACAAAGAAGAGGTAGTGAAATAACATTAACAGCAGAGTTTAATGGGAAATCGTATTTTATGATTTATTTTTCGCAGGATGACCATGACTGAGGAACCACGTGGGTAAACAAACTCGCTGACACCCCTTGGTTCCGGTACGATAATAGGCGTAATGTATAATCGGACGAGTTAATAATCACACGTTGATATGATGGGAACATTCATTAATGACTGGTTGAATGAACGCGGCGTTACCCGGGAGAATGAATTGAATAGAAAATATTTGTTTTTATACATACCGCACGAGTCACTCTTCTTACACTTTCGTGTGAGTCGACTCTGCCTCAATAGCTCCCGTACGAACGCTAGGGAAGTAATGCTCGTTTCCTTGAGTAGACGAGAAACAAAGATTTCCGAACCAATCTAGCCTCTACGCAACAACGAATAAAACGCTACAATGGATTATCATAAAAGACACACTAACATGATAAACGTGAAAACGATTCTACCCCCTACACCCACTATAGAGTAAAATATTGAGAAATCCAAAATCCTCTTTCCAGATATTTCAATAAGCAATGTTGAAGTACTCAATCTGTTCGTGAGATATTCGAAAAAAGCTAAAACTAAAAAGTAATGAAAATGGGAAAATTTTCGAAATCTCAAACGGACTATGCTCTTCTTAATATTTTGAAGGTCATTTAAGCAAATTTTCATCACGTGCGGATTAAAACTGTAGACTTGTATAAGAGACGTGCAAAAAATACACCTCCCGAGAGAATTTTCTTTATATAGAGAGATTGTTTAGAGCCATGCAAACAGATCCACAAAGAAATAAACAAGTGTCAGCTCCAATGACTAGGTACGAACGCTTCCTCTGTTAATCATGAGTTCAAACAAGCTCTAGGTCAGCCGCCATGATTTCGCAAGCTCTCCCCGAGTCACCGTCGTCTCTGAACTGCCACTGACCAGCAGTTCGCCGTCAGACTTTCGATATCTCGACAGTAACTAAACTCGTTTTGCTAGTGCCACGGATGCGAGGTGGCATGAACGCCAGTGAAATGAAAAAATAAAAGAGTAACCACTGTATCGATCTATGACGTTAACTACACGTACCGAACTATTTTTATTGTTAGGTGTGTGTTGAAATGTTAAATCCGCCTCTGCCTTAGAACCCATGATTGGAATTGATGGGATGGTTTCTTACTTTCTCCCGGAGAAAACATTTGTTTATTGTCCTCCACGGTATCTACTTTTTTGACGATAAATTTTATTTACTACGACTCACCCGATAAGATTGCACAGATATTTCTAATTGAAACCTACCCAGTGACTCTGTCCATGCAATCCACGACCACTAGTGAATACATGCGTTGATAAGTAAAGTGTGCTACGAAACTAAATTAATTTCTGTTAATTAAACCACTATCAATTCACGACATAATTATTTCGTGTCTTGTGGTGAGGTCGTCGTGAGGTCTGCTCTTCCAGCTGTCGCGGACTCGAATGGAAGTGTGCGCATAAGCGACAAAAAATACTGACTGATCGCGGGCCACGATATAAATACGCCAAACATTGGCGATGGCGGGGTGAGAGGGATATGTGACACCACTCCGCCTTGACCTCAATTGACTTCATGGTTTCTTCCGCATTTTCCTTAAGTCAAAGTCATGTTAGTTTGCCTCGAGAAACTGAACTTAAGGAAAAAGACATGAACGGAAACGCAATGTGTTTATTAGTTTATTGTATATTAGTCGCAGTAAATTAATTCATTGTTCTCAACGTGGTCATAGGCAGTTTGTAACAGTTCTCTTGACAATAAATTATTTATTTATTTATTGTCAGTCGAACTGGCTTGATGTTGGTACACAGCTTGTGCTCATTGTAGCCAACACTTTTACTTCGCCATCGTTCGTAAGAGTAATGATATATGTACTTAGCGTTATGTGGGCAGGACATTCGTACTTATCAAATCTTAAGTCCGTTGCCAATATGGGCCATCAAATCAATTCACTTGCTCTTGTGGCACTATTCTGTTCTTTCTGCATCGAGCGTGCGGAATTGATATCACCTTGTGTCTTAGCTTGTAGTGATATTAACTTGTATTTCTTTACAGAAAATAGTTGCTTTAGGCACTACTATTAATATGTATTTGCGTATTACTTAAATTCGTAGATGTTGGCAATTTGTGTTAGGTAGCCATATTGCATAATTTTTGACAAAGTTACTTGACATTCAGTATACAAACCTCCTTTTCGGTTAGAATTGACTTCACGGTCTTTGCCGAATTATTTCGACCTCGCTTCCTTTCGACCTGAACTGACTCAACGGTCTCAGTCGAACCCACTCTCTGACGCTACCTTTACTCAAGTCACATCGCCATAAGTTTGCTGAAGACTCATCATGCGCTCCATCAGTATTGCTGTCTCGTCGCCGCACACTGCATGCCGCGGCTTGTTGCACTCTGGGTGAGTTTGGGTAATAAATGATATACCTGACAATGCTGGGAATGTCTGTCATTACTTCTTTTCTCCTGTCGCTAGTTCTATAAGATTAGGGGATCTTCCACCTCCCTTCTAGCGAGCTTCCCTTTAATTAGAACGACACAGGCGCCTCCCTCAGACGTGGGAAGCTGCTGTCGCCTCGACACAGCTAACCGTGACTAGGGTGAGGAACATGAGAAGAAGAGACGTGTTGCGCAGATTTCAAACCCACCCAGCTCGGCCGAGAAGGGTTTGAAATCTGCGCTCCACCTCTCGGTGGTATCATGCAAGCGAAGACAATACCAATATACCATCGCTGTCGGTTTCCTTCGGGGTATCCGTTCATTATTTTTGGATGAAGTAAGTTTTGCCTGCAAATAACAAGTTAGTTTCACCGTATTTTATAAGAAACTAGTGTACTGACCTGATTTCTCACTGGAGATTTTTTAGTCACTTTACTGCATCTCATACTTAGTATCAATCAAAAAATGGCACAAATGAAACATATATTAGTTCAAAATATTTCTTTACACATCACATTGTGGTGGTCGTGGCACGATTTTAGAGTAACTCTTAAATTTTGTTTTAAGATTTAGGAAAGAGGAATAGGGGAAGTCGGAAAACAAGATGTCGAGAATTATTTTCCTCTTATTTCAAGCGTCAAGTGAACTCTTGTTTTGAAGGTCAAAAGTACAAAATTTCTTCAAGGCCGGAATAAAACTGTAGATTTGTGTAAGAGGCAAAGGTAGTCCGCAACACTCTAAGATGCATTAGAAGGTTTGAAAGGATGACAGGGGAGAATTGTTTCTTCCCAGCATTTAAGTAATAACTACGTTACAAATGAAGTTAATGTAGTGGGGCTTTACGGCTCGTCGACATCGAGGTCATTAGAGCCCTAAAATTCTGTACAGGTAGGGAAAATGCAGTTACGCACTAAGGAGAGCCAACATGACACTCCCCGCGTGTGAGACTCGCCGAATGACTAAACCATACCCACTAAAAACCCTCCAGAATTACAGCTCAAAACTCAAATATCAACATAACACAAAACTTTACATATATTATTACAATAATAAAATAAACAAAAAGGAGAGGAAAATGAATATTACCCTAGCGTCGGGATCGAAAAGAACAAGAGATGACCAAGGAAGGTCAGGAAAGAAAAAGGAAGGAGCCTCGCACAAGTAAGTGGAAGTAATGCCAGTCTCAGCTAAGGGCCCCGTGTTTGCCAAACACGTACTTACTAGATGTAAGTCCCCTGGGGGGACAAATGAAGTTAAATAAATAAATAAATTTTATTATAAAAAATGGTATTACAAATATAAATACAACATAATTTACTGTCTGGCGGGAAATGTTTATCATGTAAGAGTTTACCAGAGGGCACAACTCCAGATTGAAACAATACATTAATTCATTTCTTTTTACATTTTTTTGTCTTAAAGATTCAATATTTATGCAAAAAAAATTGATTTAAAATGGCGGAAGTCATGTTTTTTAGTACTCGAGAATCGTTCTAGTATTCGAGAATCGTCATGTCTTTTAGTATTCGAGAATCGTCATGTCTTTTAGTATTCGAGAATCGTCACGCGCCGTACATGAGTTACTCCGTGGCATCCAAATCGAGCAAAGGGATTGACTCTGACTTACGTTCAATTGCGAACTCTGACAAGATCCTTCTGAAGCCCTCCATACTCTCGTTCACTGGGAGAAAGTTTGAAGCAGAGAGAAAAGCGTCGTCTGGGAGTCTCGGGGTAAATTCACGACCAAACATATCTTCACGGTAGTTCCATAGTTAAAAGCTACTTACCGCACCGTCGCATCTACAAATGATTTTAATAAAACTAAAAATGAGTTTCCATTTCCCATTAAATGTCTTTTTAATGATTCTTTTAAATAATAAATACGTAAATGAACGTTGTATTTTATCACGCCATTGCTATAGTACTTCCAAAAATATAACTAATTAAATTTGAAAACTATTTTCTGTATACTATTATTGTCTCTTAAAATGTAAGTTTATTTTTATCAGTACTGAACCTTGGCACACTTGTTATGTCATTACATCCTGACCTGAAGTTTTCTCTGGTTTTTCTTCGGGTTAAAGCGGATTTTATATACAGGTTCTCCATGTTCTTGTCTAAGGACGGAGGTCTTTTGTAATAATTAATATCGAATTGTCAGAAATTTTAAGAGTTACGATTTATAAACAATATTTTACGAATAATTTCAATATTACAATAATACGTATTTGTGGAATAACTATTTTGTATTCGATTAGTTTATTGTTCTCCTCGTGGTCATACGTAGTTTGTAACAGCCTTTTTGACAATAAAGTTTATTTATTAAATAAAAAATTTGTTGATATTATGTTGACATTATAACATGTTGCTAACAATTATTTCTATCTTATAACACGTTGCTAACAATTATTCCTATTTTAGAAGTGTGCTGAAACGTTAAATCCGTCTCCGCCTTTGGGTCACTATTCGTGCTATCGGAGAGTAAATTAATTTTCATTCACATGGTCATACACATACATATCTTTGAATGACCATAGATGATAAGAGTGAATGTGGAAAAGGTATTGACGATGCTGGGCACATTACGTATGATTGTGAATTTAATGGTGTGGAACGGGCGAACTGGTTACGAAAGTTGAGAGAAGGGTTGTTGGTTGCACACTATTGGACGAATTATATAATCGAGGAAAAGGATTATAACGATTTTGAAGAATTTGTGGCAAAGAGTGTGGTAATAAGAGACTCACATAAGAGAGTTTAGCTACGTTGTAGATGAGCCGAACCTCCTCGAGGTTGGGTCAGTATCACTACTCCGAACACAAAGATACTCCAGAACACGAAGAAACAGAAACAAGGAAGTAGGAAGGAGACGGGGAATAATCAATATAGGGTCAGATAATTCAATCAAAGGAAAAGGAAAAAATGAAAGAAGAAACTAGTAAGAGGAAAGAAATGAAGTACTCTGGTAGTGGCTAGATAACAGAGGAACAGGGTTGAAAGTGAAGAAAACAATTGTAATAAACAATACATATCATTAAATCCAATCTTGTATGTAATGGGTCTTTGAACGTGAGAAGAGCCCAGTTGTACGATGAAAGCAAAGATGATGAATCGGAACGGAACAGAACGTCTCTTGTGTGCGAGGAAAATGCTTTGTGGAACCTCGCACATGAAGGGACGGCCTGTTCCACCCCGGCGGCACCCTCAGGCCTTCCACAGATCTTCTCCGCTCTTCACTGCCACCAAGATCCCACTGCGTTCGATCAGTCTTGATGAAATTCTTCAAAACCCTTAGATACATTCCGTGCTTCACTCGTAGCCTTCTAGACTTGCTCTTCCACCTAACCATGGTTTGGGTGAAGAAATTTGGAAGGAGAGGTGTTGGGTAATCCGATTAATGCAACTAACAGATTCATCACTCGCGAGTCACTACTCATTCAGAATCTTCCATCTGGTTTTTTGTGAATTCTGCGAATCAGAAATATTCAAACATGATGACATATTTCACAGTTTACACGGGGTTTCAAAATATTTTTTAGATCACTTTGTATATTGTAGTCAACATAGTTAATATTTCCTATTAAATGTGTCTTTTCTAGTAAAATGTTTCTTCCGTCTCAACTTAGCTCAGACTTTTTTGTAAACCTTTCACTTTATTTTTCTCAGGGTAACGCAATTTGTTTAGGGCCTATTACCTTTCAAAATATTTATCTTGCCAATCAACATCCTTTGACATTTTATAGAAAAGGAAATGACAGCATAATAAAGTCAACTTCAATCAAGATATAGTAGACTTACAGCAAGTCATAACTCTTGAGTAATACACACCAAACCTTCGAATACATTATGGTAAACAGACTAATTAATTTAAATAACAATACCCTTTAATTCCCTTTCAACAATTGACATGGGAATTTAAAACCAGGGAAACCATTTAATTTCACCGTATTTATTTATGATCGTTAAAAATTATATTTTTTTGTATAATGTAATTTAATTCAAAATTTTTATTTCGTTTTGCGGGTAAAATGTAAATTTTCTGGTGTGATGTAAAATATTTTCGTTCACTCGTTTGTATCCGTTTTTTCAAAATTTCGTTGTGAGAATCACAATTTTTCCGGGAAAATTGTATTCATTTTGTAATTTCGAATACTCGTCCTACGTTTTAAGCGGTTAATTATAAAAAGTTTTGGAAATTTCACTCAGTTTTATTTATATAAATTTAAATTTGTGTTGAGTAGTTATACAATAAAACCGTCAAAATGATGCTCGGAATGGTGAGTACAAATTAGACAATTAATTGTACAAATTTTTTGATACATAGAGAGAAAATAATATTTACATAATTCTAATAATTATTATTTGAATTATGTAAATAATAATTATTAGAATTATTATCTACATAAATTATGTCTTTATAACTATCAAAACGCGTTATTCTAAAGGAGCGGCTAATTTCTTCTATCCCAAGCTAAGTAACAAAGTGAATTTTTATTCGTAAATCTCTTTAAAATATTACTTAAAGAATGTTGATGTACGGAATATCAAATGATTTGTCTTTTTATTGGCTTTAGATTTTCGGAGATCAAAATCTGCTCTTGCATTTTAATATCATCTCCTTTTGACTTTTCTTTTGTGCTTGAGGTTTTCTCATGTATTTCGGTTCTAGTCGAGTGTTTCGTGCCAACAATTTCCCAAACATATGGGTTTCAAGATTTTTGTCATTTAAACTAGGTTGGGGGTCATTTCACTTTATTTATTAATTATAAAACTACTGTTATTAATTGTATTGATACGTTGTTCGTTTTCGAATCCGTTCTCAGCGACATAAAGAGGTTTATTTATTTACTTATGCTCTGACACCATATTGCCAACAGGATAAAGATGGCAACCCTCGGGTGCTGCAGATCGAACCAAAGGATATTCCTTTGGCCAAAGTAGTGTTTCGAGAAACAGGCCTCAGGAACTCCAAACTCAAATACCATGATCTTGCAAAGGAATACATGGACAAATCTTACGAATTGGACACAGAAGACTGGAGAACGGTACGTAGCATTCGTCATGGATTAGTCATAACGATTTACAAAACTGTCGCGAGAATTTAGGACACCTGGGTTAGATTTTGAATTCTGAAAATTCGATTTTCTGAAAATTTTTCCGAAAGGAAAAAAAATGAGTAGTATAAGCAGTTTCATATTTCTTGTGGGAGTAGTTACATACTAGATACATTATACAAATATAATTGTATAATCCTTCTTCCCCTTCTTCCAGCTCTTTCACCACCCCCTAATCAATGTGTGTAAATAGCTGAAAAAGAGTATGAATATGTTTTTGTATATTTTAACATAGCGGGTCAATCCATATGAGACGGACAAGAGAAAGTTGCTCAACCATTACAAAAAATCGTATTTTGTCTGTTGTTTTTCTTACTTTTAACCAGTTATAAACAATTTTTAATGATTTATCTCCAACCATTTACGAGTGGCGAAAATTTTTGTCTTCCAGCAAACGCGTGTTTTCGTATTTGTGTGCTTTTACATGATCTTTCATATCTCGTGAACTATTAATTCAAATATGATCAAATAAAATCCATTTTAAAGTTATTATCCATTTATAAATTATTTCAGTCGTATATTTTGTCTTTAACTTGTCCTTCTATGATAAAAATTGTTCTTATTTAGGTTAAGGATTAATAAACGAAAAAAAAATCGATTTTCTTATAACATTTCCGAAAGAAAAAAATGAGTAGTAAAAGCAGTTTCATATTTCTTGTGGGAGTAGTTACATACTAGATACATTATACAAATATAATTGTTCTTAGTTTTATACTTACTTTATTCTTCTTATTTTTAATGAATTTTTAGAAAAAGGAAATATTTTAAATCTGTCACGTTTAGATTTAATATCTGCGATGGGATTAATGATCAAAATTCTGAAAATGACAAAAAACCGTGTGTTTTGCATGAGGTTTATAAAAATTAAAACACTGTCTTGTTTATTGGGCTACTTGAGACTGGTCGGAAAATACTGCAAAACTACTTCTCTGGACAATACTTGATAAAAGTTCTTTTATCCAATTTTCCGAAGGAGATTACGCATTCTTTCGTGTACCTACGCGTGGAAAAGAAATATAACTTTAACCAGGTGAAGATTGTGACGAGATGAGAATCGAACCCGAAAACGTGGGTGGAAGTGATGTATTGTACTAGAAGGCGAAAGGGTGGTGCAGTGGCCAACACCCTTGCGCTTAAAGCTGGAAATCCCGGGTTCAGTTCTCGGTCAATGTAATCATAGACAGGTCAAAGTTATCACATATATTAAATTCTTTGGGGTTTAAAAAAAGTTGACTATTATTATTATTCGAAGAAATTATTTGTTGACTTTGGCCTTGCTCGAATGTTACGAAAACCCTCGCATCACTCTCTTAACGAGAAGTTAATACATAATACACTTACCTATCTTTATGAAAAGTCATTATTATGGTTACAAAATACCTTCTATCAAGAAGCTCTTAAGGTTAAAAAGAAACAAAATAGAGAAAGGAACGAAATTAATGGACGTATGGCCTCCTGGTCAATGCCTTTATATCAATCAGCATTTGCTGAGAGAAATTAATTAGTATACACAATAGAAAAATGAAATAAAATAATAATTCGAACAAAAATTATGAAAAAGAAAGTAATTTATCAAAACATTGGATGTGCCCAGATGGTGAATCTAAGAATACAGCTCCACATATTTACTTTTCGTACAGACTTAAATGTGAAGCACTTCATTTACAGTTGAGAGATTTTTGCGAATTCGAAACTATAGCCCAGTACTTAGTTGTGTAGGATTCATCCCACGAGAATGTCCCTGAGCTAACCTCCTGAAAAGAGTTGAACTCCTTAGTAACGCGCTAAACTGAAACATCCGTTTTATAACATAAGAGAGTATTGGATTACCAAGATGTATTTTCACGCCGCGAACCCGCCTGTCAGCGGGATTTCCATAAGGAGATCATCTATAGGTCACGACATTTGAATACTCGGTGGAATATTTTCACTGAAGCTCTATGCACAGCCCCCTCATCCAATGAAAACTGACCTATTTCCCAGTAGCGCGGGCAACACATCTGGATAGGGTCAGCTGAGTGAGAATGTAGACAGATTAAGGGTCAGCGTAGGACGATGTAGGACGAAGTTGTTGTTAAGATGGCAGATTCGTTGGGATACTGAAAAGGAAGAGATTCACAATGTTTCATTAATAAAGTTAAATTTGTGCCAAAGAACAAGCGTTGGTTCGACTCTAATGGGTCTATAGTGCAGGTTCTAACAGCGCATTGTGTTTTCAACTTTCATCTAAGGAAAACGAATATTATAGAGAATGGTGATGCTCTATGTAGATGTGGTGAAAAAAACAGACTGTCATTACTGTCCGATTGTGAGTTCAATAACGAAGAACGAGGGCAATATTAATGGGACTAATGAAAAGGAAAAATGTAATCGAAGAAAATGACTGGCATATACTTTTGGAAGACATGATTGACCTTGGAGAGTTAACGGACTTTAATGGCTATACGGACTACAATAAAGGAATGAGCTGGACGAGTAGATTGCATTCGCCTTCTTAAGAGAGAACCCCATTCCGGGAAACAGTGTCTAGGTACCAGGGAAAACACATTACAAAAATATGTCACTAATACCAGTACTTGGAAAAAATTGGAGTAATTGGATAAAATTGATATCCATAATTTTTTATGTGAAAGGAATTAATAAATGATTTTTTAAGTAAAGAACATACGTACGCTGCATGTTCAAACTGTTCCATCCTCTTCAAAGCAAGAAATGGAAAAGGATTTTCGCGTGGGACGGTCCCAGTACACAGGTGGATTTAGGCATAGCAATATAGTCAATAGCCCAGGAGCGCCAGATTTTACGGGCACCAAAAGAATGTTTGGGAAAAATTAGAACATTTGAAAAACGTTAAAAAATATGTGATGCTTTTTTAATATTCTCTAACACATGATTTTTATTTTTAGATAAGTTTATTTACTGCTGTATCGGGGTGCCAAACTTTTAAATACGTCTCTGTCCCTGTACACTTCAATGTTTCTGTCTCCACGTTGCAGGTATGGATCCGAGCCTGTACGGCGATGCGCGCCGCTCGCTACGAAGATGCCCTCGACGACGCCAATCGAGCGCTCGATTTCGACATCGACGATATCGATGCGTTGCTCGTCAAATCGCGCGCCCTCTACAACTTGGGCGAGTTCGAGAAGGCGCTTATGATGGCACATCGAGGATGGAAGAAGCGGAGGATGCCGCCAGAATTCGCTGAAGTCATCTTTGTCGTATGTTTTCTCTAGACTTTTTTATTTAAATGCTTCGTGAGTTTTTAATTTTTTTCATTGTAGTATTTGTAAATGTAGCATGCTATTGAAGCTTATGTACATGGAGCGACATTCATGTGAAAGGCTACAATTTTTTCTGGCCCCACCGGTCAGACTTGGTGAGGAGCACGAAAGCTACCACCTGTGCCACCAGAGGGGCTTAAGTTTTCCATTTAGTTCGAAAGTAGACTTAAGGTAGTATGAGCGACGTGGCGACATTTTTTAAAATAACAGAAAAAACTATTATCTATCAACTTGTCTATTAAAATTTAGTCCGGGAGGAGTTGATATTTGAGTAAAATGACCTTAAAGTTGCTAGGGCTCTTTGGTGGGACGGTTTTTATATAAATTCGCATATACTTTCTATTTGAATGGATATAATAAACTATCAAACGTGTCACATATTTTATACATAAGAAACTATAAAATTTGCCTTGCCTCTCCAAACAGTTAAGAAAGCTATTCAACGAAAACTGTCGCAGAACCAGATAACTCGAGTGAAACTAGTAACCATTCTAAAATAAATTTTTTCAATTTCAACAGCACAATTAATGATTGTTGCAGTGAAACTTCAAAAATATCAATCATAATCATAAATTATGAAATTCTTAATTTTTTATCGTATATTAGTGTTTGTATTATCAATTGCTTTAACTCCGAATATGATCAAATTTCCTATTTTGTTCCACAGGCAGAGGAAACCATTGAAGATTGTATTGGGCGCAATGTGGGGCCTATCATGTTGGAGTTCCTCGATGTCATCTACGAAATGGAGAAGGAGAGAGTGGAGGAGGAGCTGCGTGCCAGTCAACTGCGCGAGGACCCATGCAACTTCCCTGAGGTACGCCAACTCTAGTTTCCAACTTTTTTATTTGTCAACACCTAACATATTCATTTTCTCGAGGACTTTTCAATCATATTGTAACATTTTATTATTTACCTACATTTTAATATTTTAACTTTTTGCGTCGTTATAGATTCCGTTTGCCGTTTTTATTTAATTTTTATTAATATATTTCAATAATATAAAATTTAAATAAATTTCTTTAACATAATTCTTGAAATGTTTGCTAAGTTCATGCACTAATCTAAATCGATTTGGAGATATTTTACTTTTACAATTTGAAAGCTCTACTTTCATATTTGTTCAATAAATATTAACATACAAACCACTGGATCGAAATTGAGAAGACTTTAACATTGAATATGGACAAGTTTGTATCTACAAATTACTACAAACTCAAGCTTTTCTATAAGATTATTTCATTCAAATTTCAGACTCTTCTCCATAAACAAAATCTTTACAAAGTACCAGTTGTCATAATTAAATAACATGCAGATTGTGAAGTACATATAAAAAATATGAATGAAAATTTTGTCAGAAACTCTGCGCGCAGACGGACGAATTTCTAGAAAGAAACTTTTCGAAGTCAGGGATCCAACGCAGATACCGCCAAATTTCGCGATCGAAAATTTGCACGATTACAAGACTTTCCATGTGCTACATATACAACATGTCCCAGAGCTCCACGCGGAAATTGGAGAGATAATAAAGCATATAAATAGGAACAAACAATCATTAAGGTACTGTGTCCTTCAATGTTTCCCCAAGACAGTATAACAGTTTAAAGGGGTATTGAGAAACTGATAAGTGTTCAAAGTTCAACAACAAGTTAAAATAAATTCAATGTCTTTGTCATTAACAGCGACACAGGTCTCTCATCAATGTCACGAGACTTCAGGTAGAACATACTCATCAATACTTGCAACATCGGTGTGAGGTCTACGTAGCTGTAAATGGGAATAACTTTTAACATTTAAATTTAAATGCTTAAATTTCTGTTTAACTTTCAACACCTATATCACTTTCATATTCCTCTAATAAGGCACTTTGCACACCATCTTGTCTTGGGTTCTTACTTTGTCTTGGCGTTATTTCTATTTCCTTCGGGAGAAATTTCCGGATAGCCATACCTTGACTTTTTGTTTCTATTACGGTGCTCTATCATTTCTTCAATTTTTCGTGAAGTTCTGGGACACCTATATACAATGAAAATTTATACATTATTATTTATTTCGCAACAAAAACATATATGTTTATAACTACATGCCATAATTTCTTTGCTTTGTGTTATCCTTATTTTTTAACAATGTCATTACACAGATAAACTACTTTCGCCTCATATTTCAGTCTGCACCTCTTTGCCACTCTAGTGCTTTTACGTGACCGTCCACACCACGGAAACGCGGGTAAAATCTATCTGGTCTCTCCCATTATTCTTTCTTTCCTTTTATTTCATTTCTCAATGTACACACCTGACCAACGCTTTCGAAGAAAATTGTATATCTGTTTGGTGTGAATAGTATCTCTTCACGACTCTTCATATTCATGACTCCTTCTTTCTTACGCCCCACTATCATGTGTCTCCTCTCATCCATCCATCCACACATCGTCACTTGTCGTTCCCATTCTTTTTAAATAGCTTTGGAAGTTGCCCAGTTATTATTTCCATAACTTCTCGGCTTGGGTGGAACCATCTTTTACCCCGTTTTACGTACGTCACGGTCTTGATGTAAGCAAACACATTGCGTCCTTTCGTTGAATCCGTCCATATTATTTGCCAGGATTCCAGTAGTTTCCCATCTCGATTCACTTCGCTCCTTTGCGTATGGTCTCTTGGTCGATTTTTACCGTTCCTGTCCGTCTTAGCCAGTATCTTAATCATAATAGACCTTCATAAAATATACAGTGGAAACAGTTGTACTTGAACTAATTTTGTGCGTGAAACGAACAGGATGAAGAAGAGACAGGTGTGCTCGGGGGTTCAGTGGCGCAGCGCTTATGCCGTGAGCGCCTGGAGGATTACATGGCGTGCAAGTACCTCGGTCGTCTGTGTCGAGATCGTCAGTTCTTGTTGAGCATCAACGACCCCACTGCGCTCGAAGGACCCAACAGCGCTTCGTCGGACAGAGTCCTCGAATACATTCGACAAGGTCTGGATATCCTCAAGAAGAAGCAGGTACGTTAGACTGTCTCTATCAATTATTTATAAAATAAATATTTATTTCGATTTTTTATGGAGAATTTTTTTTATTCAATATCTGTTGATTACTGCCATCATCAGGTGAATGTAGTGTATAAACAAATGTGTCAATTTAAGCTTGGTAACAAAAAAAACTACATATACAAATAAAACAATTCCATGGAAAAATAAATAATATTAAAAAAAAAACTTCGAAGCATAAAATAAAAATAAATAACGATAAATTTTGGATAAGTAATCAGTGTCAATTTGCAACTTCAATGTGTAATTAAATTATGATTGTAGACGTAAACAATGTCAACATTTATAAAATAACTTGTAATATTTATAAAGTAACTTGTTCTTTATGTAATAAAGAAGAAAATTTTGAAGAAAATATAAAAAGGCAAAATTACAGTTAATGGAGAAACAGTTACAAATAATGGAGGAGGAATAAAACAATTACATTCATAATACCTGTACGGCAAATATAAACCGAAAAAGGGAGTAAAGATTTGTGAGTTTACAGTTAATGTTTAATTAGCAAGAAAATAATTGTTCGAATTGTCAAGAAGTGTTATCGAAATAATGACTCGCGTAATGAGTAAGTTATAAAGATAATCAGTATAAATAAATAAATATATTTTATAAATATTATCTTTATTCATTATTTGTTTTCAACGTCTATTTTGGAGAGTGGAGATATAGCAGATACTTCAGGAAAATCGAAAAATATGCTTATACCATTACAATAATAAATTTGGTGTCATAAAATCAGTTACAAACAGCGTATAACCGCACGGAGGACAATAAATTAATTTACTCTCCGGAAGCAAACAAGAGACTATCCCATCAATTCCGGTCAAGGGCCCTGAGGTGGAGGCGGATTTAACATTTCAGTACACTCCTAAGATAAGAAGAAAAATAGTAAGCTACGTGTTATAATATAAACAGAATACCAATAAACTTATACTTAAGAAAATACAAAGAAAGTTATTTCACAAGTGCCTATTATTAAACTATTGATTCGGAAAATTTTGTTTATAAATCATAATTATTACAACAACTCTAAATTCGAGATTAATTGTTACAATAGACCGCCTCCCCTAAGCAAGAGCCTAGAGATCCTGTGTATAAAATCCACCTCTACCCGAAGGAAAACGAAAAAAATTGGGACAAATATTCTGATTTATTAAATTATTCATTGATTACCTGGCAATTATGTATAATTTTTACAATAATATGTTCTAGTGTCATGTACTTTAAAACCAATCTGGCAAACGAGGGATAGTTAAGAATTTGAAGGGGTAATGGCTGACACACTTTCAGTGACTATATTTACTTATTGATTGATTTGATACCTTCACGTACTAGTTCAGACTATTCGCTCCGTCTGTACATGTATTTTTTTATTTTCAAGATTGCCCATCCTTGTCTAGAAGATAGCGAATTGAAAAACTATTTTAAATGTCATTTTCTTTCATTCGTTCGTTACGAATGAAATCACACGATGAGTTACGTCACTTACAAAGGTGCAAGAGAAGTTTCACTTCAGTGTTTTCTAGTACAATTAGATTTCTAGATCGTCGTCGGTTAGTATCAAGTGTAATCGATTGTTTCAGGAAACGCTACGCGAGCGGATGCCGTTGTATTCAGTCCGCTACAGAGAAGCGATTTGCTCTTTCACAGTGAAGAAGCGCATGCAAGAGAGGAAAGAGAAGATGCGGGAGATGATTCGGGACACTGCTCTTTCCATGTTGGAGAGGATGCGAAAAGCGAGAATGGTGAAGGACTATAAGGTGAACGCTGCACTATTTCCTTTTTGAGTCCGAGAAGTAGAGTCCTTAAAGAAAAGAACCGCCAGCGTCGGAAATGTAATGCGAAATTTCTCATAGTTCCCAAGAAGACTCCGCTCGGATCCTCGAAGTCATGTGACTTTACCGAAAATAGTGCAACATGGCTGCCTATCACGAATTGTCAACTTCTACGAATATAAATAATATCCCAATAAATATTAACAGTCGTCCCAAAAGCTATTTGCTGTAAAGAAATAAAAGTTAATAACACAACAAACCACGATGCAAGGTAATATTTGTTCCACGCACTCGACGTACAAAAACACTGAATAGCGCCACAAGAACTTGTGAATTGAATTGATGACCGATGTTGGTAATAGATTTAAATTTAAAGAAAACCGAAAGTACTGGAAATATAACGCGATGTATACTTATCATTAAACGTAAGGATAATGAAGTAAAAATATTCACTACACTGTGCACAAGCCCTGTACCATCAAGCCAATTCGATTTGTAATAAATAAACAAAATAATTTAATTATTTTTCAGGAGAGCAGTCTTAAACTGCCTATGACTGTGTTGAGGACAATGAACTAATTTACTGCTGCTACTTTACAATAAACTAATAAACATAGTGCTCTCCTGTACATGTTTATTTTTTCTTAGGTTGCATTTTCTGTGAGTACAGTATACTACCTCTTGGGTATGGACACGTGAATAACATCGCTATCCACTGGGAGTCTATGGCGCTCCGATAGCTTTTCTTCCTCACACACTACTGTAAGGAAGCTGTAACCTAGCGAGCGACACAAGCAGTGAGACTATGAGATAATACCCACTCAGACGTCTTGGACTTCGCTGGCGGCTCTCTTTTCTTTGAGGACTCTACCACAAACAGAGGAATGCGTACAGAGTAAATTTAATGGAATTTCTCATAGTACTATCACGATATGGATCATATGCATACCATATTCCTATTGGCTGCAGCTTGCGTCTCTTTTCCTTCTAAGAGTTCACTGAAAAGAAACAGGAGGAATGGTTATTTATAGCAAATTTACTCTATCAGAGCCTCTGCCGGACAATTTTGAAACTAAATAATTTCGTCGGTAGCGATTTTCTGGTAGGATTTTCCCATTCAGAGCAGATGAACGTGGGGAATAAGCCGAGAGTTTGACCTCGGCTCTTTTTTATACTGGGTAATTGTGGAGCATTAGCAACATTATCAATGAATGATAAATTTATCATTATCGGGTCTTTTACGCAGAACACCCAATAAACGTGTGGATTTCTAGCGCTGAGTACACCATGGAAAAGTTTTGTTTCGTTAGGCACACATAATGTAATAACAAAGTATTATAAATGTATATAAATATTATTTGTTATTTTGCAATAAAATAAACTAATTTCATTATAGAACTATTTTCTAGGTTTGGTATTATAGACCGTAAGAGTATTTTGTTTCTCTGCATAGTTAGTGGAATTGTCGTACTGGACGGAAATATTGTGTACACCAGGGTTCAGCAGTAGGCACTCCTAGAATGGACCAATGCATTGTTATAAGTTGTTTTCCGGGAGTTACGGTCCCTTTGCGTAGCTTAAGAGCTTTCTCCTGTTATGACCTTCCAGGGAATGTACTCTCGCCCAGAAGATGGTCACATAGATTCCCATTGCCACAAACGAACCTTAATGAACCACAAGAAGTTGTAACTTCTCTAAGTGTTGTTGGTATCGACTGGAGATTTTCACTCCGTACATCGTATTATCCTGGTTCCTTCCTTTCAAAGAACATTGAACAATTTTATTGTATAACAGTGAATTTCGCTTCTTAGTTAACTTGTACGCCGATACTACACTATGATATGACAGTCTCTGGATGATAAATTTCTCTTTCTTAGTTTTTTTTTTATTCACGAATTTAATAGATGCCAACTGAGCAAATGTACACTCCAAACGAATATCACTCAAGATTTTTAGAGCTAAATGTAAAAAAAATAAAGTGAAATAAATGAAAAACATATTAATTTTGAAAGTGCACTGAAATATTGCGTTGAGTAGTCTTCAATTTTAAAATTAAGAGATAATAAAAAGATGTACAGTAACTCTTATATAACGTATGTATAATTCTCTGACACAGTGAAGTTAAAAAATATCGACGCGTTAGCAATTTCGTAATGATACAGAAAGTGACAATAAGTAATATAATTTTTCTGCAATGTGTTTATTGAAATAACAGAACGAGGTTTAATTGACTAGGCAAATTTGATGTAATATTTTTGTTTAAGTAACTGTTCCCAATGTTACAAATATGGTAATAATTGAGTTTTCTTTCATTTTCAATGCGTGAGGGTTCTTAAATGACGTATAAGTAATATTTGAAAGCATTTTCTCAGAAAAAAAACTCACGTTTTTGAAGAAATTCTGAATGAAGGTACTTTATTTCTTAAGGTATTCCACTACACAAATTTGTGAATAATATTCTGAAAAGCAGGTATTAAAAATAACTATTCGTTTCATATTAGTAACGTGCCCGAGGGAAACAAACTACCCTAAGAAGGGTGTTTCTATTCCAAGTTATCAACAGACGTTACTAAATAATGAGAGATGAGTAGTTAATTTGTGGATAAGGTGTGGTCACGTGGAAGAGTAGACCTGATGGCTTGCCACATAATAATAATAATAATAATAATAATTGTTATTTTCTCTCAGGCCTGTACCTGGTATATTGGTCATCTGTCTCTATTTATAATTATTGAAGGAAATGTCTAACTATGTCCAAATTATGTCCTAAAAGTGTCCATGAATTAAGAATAAAGGATCTCTGCGCGAAAATTACGGTTGTTTTTGTAACTGATATTGTCTAATTTTCCATGAAGTAGTTTATGCATTATTCCTATACTTGAAATAATTATGGGAAGAACTTTTTTGTAAGTTTTCTACTGCTGTTGAATTAAGAATCCAAGGTTGCTGTATTTTCTGATCTTCTTTGCATAGGTATTTTGAATGTTGACAATGTTGGGAAGGGCTACATCGAAGATGCAAGTTTAGTTATTAATATTACTGTTTTCATTAACTATTTTCACGATTTGTAGTTGGATTCAGGCCAGGCGCGGGGTATACCAAGCATGCTCACCTCAAGCAATGTCACGATCTTCTGACTATTAAAAATCTTCCGACTATTCTACAGGTGTTAAGGAAGGTTGCTTTTTGTAAAGTTAGAAAGATGGTTTTGGGAGTCGAAGACGATTGATGCTCAGATGCAGACTGTGATGGATGACTGCAGTAGTGGACAGGACTATTGAAACTATATACACATTCAATATTCTGTAAGTGAGGAATTTTATATTTTCAAATCTTCATAGTTTTTAATTTTATCATTGTAAGTAGTTTGTAGGTTGTGGGTGTTGGGTACTGCCATATCTATGATGTGTGTGATTTTCTTGAGTTTGTCTATTAGAATAATAACTGATCTATTGTGAAGGATTGACTTGTCGGTGAGGATTTATCTATAAAAATTAATTTTGTTCCTGCTGTTCTCTGAAATGGATTGGGAAGTACTTGTAGTACGGGACGGTGTCTTCTATTAGTTCATACTTCCCGCAGAGTTTCTGATGTATAATATTAGCAACCTGNTAAAAATTAATTTTGTTCCTGCTGTTCTCTGAAATGGATTGGGAAGTACTTGTAGTACGGGACGGTGTCTTCTATTAGTTCATACTTCTCGCAGAGTTTCTGATGTATAATTGTGTTTGTGGGTGTGTCTGTGCTAATAGAGTGCATCCTCCTGTGATGTGTTGGATATTTTCTAGTTTAATTTTGAACCACCTACATTTTTCATCTGCTATGTCAGTGTCTTGCAATATAAATTTTCTTTAGATTTTAGTTTAGTTTAGCGGTAGAGATTTGGGCTAGGTACATCTCCACACACCAGAGCGGATGCTGGGAGAGGTGGGATTTTCTCGTAACTCGGTGTTTGTGAGCTATTCTCACGTCCCGCCTAGGGGGTAACCTCTGGACCAACCTCTCTGCCCAGTTCGCTGGATGAGAGGAAGGGATCTCTAGTGAGTAGCGACAGCTAATAGACTGGGACAAAAAGGGACAACGGTAAAGTTGAGGTCCGCATGGACGAGACAGACTCCACGTCTATCTCACGAGATAGGCTCAACGACTCAAGAGCAATGCACATATGGTGTAAAAGTTAGATTCTTCCTTTCTCTGGTGAAAGAAAGCTTGGAGTAGCTTTATTTGTGAACTGTGTAGGTTCTTCAAATGGATTATGCCTTTTGCCCTCGTTCCTTGCGAGGAAGATTATGCCTTTTTATTTTTGAGCTTCTGTGGTGTGACCTATACTTCATGATGGTCCTGACTTTTCGCTGGAGGTTTATTTATATCTGTTAGTGTCCATGAAACTACTCCAAATGAATACGTGAGGATAGAAATGACAAATGAATTAATTACTTTTGTTGAATTTCGGCCATTTAAATCTGAGTGCATTAATTTTTCGACTCGATCTTCAAATTCCACACTTAGTTGCTTTTCTATGCGTGTATGGTGTATGCATCTAGATTGTTGTAGTCCCAGATATTTGTACAATTCATTTTTTTCCATTCCTTTAAGAATTTTATTGTCATTTGTTGTATAAGGTATTCTTTTAATGTTTTAATGAAAATGTCCAATGTTCTGCACTTATCGGTACCAAGTCTCATTCTAATAACCTTACTGAAGTTTCTGCTAGTGTGAATAAGTGATTAAGCTTGGTTGACGATGATGAGTATATTTTAGTGTCATCCATATCCAATAGGTGAGTGATATTGTGGCTTTGTTGTTCTGCAGATTTAATCGAAAACCACATCTCGTACCATTCAGTGGGTTTTGGGCAATACATACCAAAGAGCACTGAGTGAATCTCCTTGAAATATGTCTCTCTTAATGATTAATTCTTCCAGTTGCTTTCATTTTTCTGCCCATTCCTAAATTAATGGTCGTATACCATTTTTTCATTGTTGCTTTCAGAAAATTAATGAGGACATTTCATTTGAGGAATTGATGAGGAATTGTACATTTCAAGGACTTGATGATGCCAAGAGTGCGGGACAGGGTCGAATGCCTTTTCATAATCAATATAGCTGCTGAATAAGTTTCAATTTTTTTACTTGGACTTCCTTCTGGATGAACGTATGAGCAAGCCGATGAGTCCGGGGCTTGGCTTCGTGTATTAGGAACCAGCTATCACTAGTGAAGGGGGTTAGCCATTCACCAGGTTACCAGGGTCCCGTTGGTTATGTATACTGGTCCAGTTATGTATACTGGGGTTCGTATACTCAGTCCGGGTGACACGTAATACTTAAAGCAAATTTGTAGTCTCTGACGTGGGATTCGGTTTCTGCCTTTCTAATTTATTATTATTATTATTAATTTTATTGAAATAAGATCAGGAAAAAGATTTTCTCTTAATTCCGGATGTCGGTTATTATTTAGCTCAGCTACAAACAATAGGTAATTATCTTCAAGAGCAGATTAAAATGCGACGACTACCTGAGAGGTAGTATTTATATCTATGGCAAAGACTTTAAGAGAAAGGACACGAGAGTGAGTGAAAGAGAACGTTAATCTTGTTTCGATGTGTGTGTAGGTGTTCTATCAGACGGTGGAGCGTGCTTACGAGTTCATCCAAAGCAAACCCACGGCCCTGCTTGAGCGGAAGCGCGCTTTCTTAGAAGGCCTCTTCAACCTGGCAGGGGTGGGTTTTCTGGACATGTTAACTTTCAACAAGGACGATCCTGAAGAGATGAAAGTCCTGCAGGCCAAAATGCATATGGGAATAAGCACACCGCGGGGAGCTGCGATTGACGCTGTCCTGGCTGGCACGCTGAGACCTTGCATCGACTACAAGTAAGTGACACTCATATTCTGGCGGGGTGAATCTAGATGCTCACGCCATATATTACTCCCATGGGAACAGCTACAACTCTCCAAACTACCCACCCTGTCGCCTATAGTTGTGAGGAAAATATTATACATCATGGTGAGGTTGGAATCATGGATTTTTGATATTAGCAGACAGGACGTTAAATTATTGTGTATACGGGCACTGTGACAAGTATTGACTTATGGATTTGTGATTTGGGGACAACATTTAATATGCCGGCAATTTGAAAGAAAGACAATTTCAATAGAGCGACAACTCTTACTCCATGTGACAGGTTGTTATAATACAGTTTCATCAGATGCGCTGCCGTTGGTTGCTGGGATTTTACCCATAGATTTACAAATTCATAAAATAAAATATCGACATCTATTAAAGCAAGGGGATAACTGTAAATGGAGAACGATTAACTAAGGATGATAGAATGGCACGACGACGGTTAACGGAGTACTTAATGGAGGGATGACAGACAAGGTGGGATGTAAGCTTGAAAGGATGACAGACATACAGTTATTTAGAGAAGGTAACTTTTCTACATAAGAATAGACGATAGTATAGGGCAAGTCGACTAATGTTAGAGTACCTTACTGGACATGGTAATTTTAGGAATACTTACGGAGGATCGGAAAGGATGTTTTAGCTGATTGTGATTGTTGCAAAAATGAAGAGACACCACTGCACATTTGGTGGGATTATGTGATCTTCGGGACGGAGCGTGCACAGTATATGAAAAAATATAGACTGAAAGATATTTTGAATTTAAAAGATTTTCGACAACTGATAAATGAAGAAGGGAAATACAACGTATTGGAAGAGTACTTCACATTCATTGGGATTTTGTGAAAGGCATTACTGTGGGATTAGAATGAGAAATAGCTAGATATATAAGATATGCACGCCTCTTCGTGGCGGGGACGGTCCACGCGCTATGCGGTCAAGTTGCAATTTTGTGTGCAATGCAGAAAATGTGAAATGTGAAGGGGACCCTGGATTGCGATATCTTTAGAGTTCGGCGACCTGATGGTCAGGAAATAAAATGTCGTCTGTCGTCTCTATCAATCCCTAACACCCCAGCACCCTTAAGTCGCCGAACACCGGCGGACCTGGGACGACAGAAGAAGAAAGAAGAGAAGCAATGAACATAACTACATCTGTGTATAATAATCAGGAAGAGCACAAGAGTGCAGGCGTGACATCAAGTGTTAACACAATAGTGATACATGATGACCGATTTTGTACTGAGAAACATCAACATCATCAGGAATCTCACTATATATCTCATCGGTCCCAAAAAACTACAGATTCATCCCTAATACCTGTCGTTCCCGATTATTCTTTCATTTCACTCACTACCTATTCCACCCCTGGGGGAGCAACACCCTTGGTTAAATTAAGGCTTTCATAGTATTATCCTCTTTTTTCGTCATCAAGTAAACAAAATTTTCATTTAGGGGTGGGAAATTGAAGATGAGAGTGGTTTCTCGAAATCTAATGTAGACATCAATATGCCTCAAGCATTGCAAATCAATCGTGAAAAAATTCATTATGCTCGTAATATAACTGTTTATTGGTATAAATTACATACACATAGACTGAATGTAAATTGTGGAAATTGAATAAAACTCTATTCGATATGAACTTCTTTCTATTTTTTACATCAATTTCATACCAGGACAAAACTGTAGATACTACTTTCTAGTTGCGGGTAAGTTTTACTCTGTTTCATATTTAGCATTAATAATGTAAACCGGGCATTATAACGGTTATGAATAATGTACGATAATACACAATGGTTCATTATCTAACTCACGTACAATTCCTTACGAATATAGTTTGTACCAACATGGTCAGCTGCGTCAGAGCTGTCAACTGTCTTGACTGAAGAAGTCAAGTAACATCTTTTTGAAATAAATTAATCAAATAGCTTCTTTTTTTATGTAATTTTTAAACATTATTTTTAGCTCTAAGGTACAATTTTTCATTTGGGAAATTTACTTGGGCTGGTTACGCAGAAAAGAAAGTATAATATTCTGGGGTATTTACGTATTAATAAATATGATGATGAAGTAATTTCTAGGGAAACGTTGACCTAAGCAGTTTTTTCCAATAGCGGATGCCTTTGCCTTCAGACACTGTGTAAGATGGAGGAGTGGGCCGAACATCCACTCTTCGGCTTCGCGATGTGATTATATTGGCACAATACCAGGAACTGCCGCATGAGATATACCTGATCAGAAGTACGAGAACCGTTATATATGACTTTTAAAAACCTCCCTTATATTGAGTTCATACAAAATAATTGATGTAATGGATAACGGAGCATAATGGATGGAGAATTAGGAACCCCTGACGGGTACCAGTTTTACGCAACATATTGAAACAATTTTGATGAAAATAATATCATGTGATCACTCAAGCGATCAATCGAGAGTAGTGCCATAAGCCATGTGACGTGCGTAAAGGACCAACAACGGTGGTCTAGTGATTGAGTCTTCACTTCCACTATCCCACTGAGCAGTAGAGCGTGGGTTTGAACCCTGCTCGGTCGAACTAGGTGAGGTTTTCAGCTGGGGTTTTCGTCATCTGCTCCAGACCCAGGCAAGCTCACATCTCTCCTTCCCGATTCCCGTACCAAAGTCCAATGGTTAGGTGGAAGAGCTGACCTAAACCTCGCCAATAGGTGTAAAAAAAGTGGAGCAATGGCAAAATAATCACAGTCGAGATGGGACTTCGACTCAACTTTCTTGCTTTCAGGAAACGCCTGCACGAGTGCGAGATCCGCCTGGGGCTGGCTGAGTCCAACCTGGAGCGCGCTTGGATCTACGCCGACATGTCGCACAACTCGAGTGAAGCGAAACGCTTCGACCTGTCTCGCCACTACGGTCGCAAGTGCGTGACGGAGGCGCGGTCCGTGGAGCACTGGTCGTGGTGCATCGACGCCGACCTCTCCATCGCCAAATCGGAGATGCGCCAGCACAACGTCATTGAGGCCATGCAGGCCATCCAGGAGGCCATGGAATTCGCGCAGCGGATGAAGAGCGAGAGCATCATGGAATTGCTCACCATGGTAACGACTTCATCAAATTTCTTTCGTTCCTCTCTCTTTGCGTAATCCGGAATCTACCGCGTTGGCAGTTAATTTAATAGATATATAGTTTTAATTAACTTTCATGCCACGACCATGACGTTTACCGTTCTTTGCGACCGTTATTTCCATTATTATAAGAACCCGAATTTACGAAAATATTCGATGGAAATAAGTTTTTGATTTACTGTAGGCCACTTTCTACTTCAATGGTCTATTTTTAGTTCTATATGTAAATTAGTATAATGTAGATCATTGGTGAACGTATTGCCATCTATTTTACATTCAATTTTTTGTTTTCACTTAAAACTCATAGAGCACATATTGCGTTTTATTCGAGAGTTTTTACGTAACGTACCCGCTTCCTGACGAATACGTTAGGTTGATGACGCTAACCGCGTAACGTACATGGTGCAATCGATGCATTTTGCATAGCGTATCTTCGAATCAAATTATAATAAAAATTGTAAACCCAAAGAAAGTACTTCTATGTAACCGTACACAAGTCAACTGTACTGTGAGTTCACCAGCTCGTGTTCATACGGCTCACACAACCAACAAATCTTTCGCTTACCCTCTCACATACCAACATAACCTCAATTCGAGATCAGAATCCGCCAAACCAGAGCAGTACGCTCAGCAGCGTATCTCTAACATCATACGCCAACAGAGGCGTTGTAAAGTACTACGTTACGGGAGTTAGAGGTACACTAACTCCTGAGCATGAACTTGCGTGTGGATAGCGTATGTAATATCACGCGGATACGCTATACAAATGTCCCTATTATTTACCAACCTCTTTTTATGATCGAGATATTTTTTTATTTCTCATGCGTGGTAAGATAACAACCGTTTTTCTCTAAAGATAAACTAGCGAAGGATTTATTATTGTGGCTGGAAAGAATAAATAAGTTTTCATGTTTGAGAACCATTTTCTTTGTTTAAAGCGGTTGGTAAGTTTTTCTAAAATATTGATTTATGTCAACTACTGTTGGGATAAACAAAGCTTCGAACGTTGTTTGTATCAGTAATATGCAAGTGCACTTTCTCACCGTTTCATCATTGCAAGATTGGTTTATTTAACTACGAAAATGTGTATGCTATTAGATTCAAAATATTTTAAGAATAGTTTCTGACATATTTCATTTTATTGAAGAGACGTGCATGATATTTTAAATATCATTCAGAGAAAATATATACCGATCAGTAAAACTACTGACTATGGATATCAAACCTAAACGGTAGTGGATACTCGGGAACTCAGTATACAATAAAACGGAAACAACTGTATTGATAATTTTCCTGTGGTACCAGTGAGATTCATTGTTGGCCAGCCTTTTTCTACGGTCAAGTTCTTCGTTTCCGACGCACGCATAAAATGACAAAAAATGTCAATAGCAATTCAAAATGAGTTATATACTATTTTTTCTATTTGTTTATTGTAAGTCATATCTTCGTCGTGAGAAATTACATGACACATATCTAATTACATTTCATCTAACATTACCTGACAACTTACACTATATACTATCGTTAATCAAACCTCCTCTTATTACCCATAGTCGTGTGATATAATTATTGAATTCTTCATAATTCTCTTTATTCGCTATCATTCGGTGTTATCTTCGTTTTCTGCTCTTTAGATTTCATTTCTGCGAAATACTACCCTCGTTCAGCTCTTTTTAACTCGCATTCCCAAATTACATGTTCCACTGTTTCATCTTTTTGCAAACAGCCACTTGTCCCATTATCTCTCTGTTTGATCCTTTTTAAGTAATTATTGAAACGGTCATGGCCTGTTAGTAATCTGCCATTGCAAACCCTGGGTGGAACCATATCCTATTTTTATACATGAATGTCACATCTGATATGAATTTATAAGTTAGTCTCCTTCTGTCACTCTACTCCCATCGAATCTGCCACGCTTCTTCTATTACGTCTGTCATTTTCTTCGTACATCCCTTTTATTCAATTCTAACAGTGTTGCCATCTATTTCAAGTGTTTTCTCATCGCAATTCTCAATGCCCACTTTTGCTTGGCCAAATCTACTGCCAAGACTCCCAGAAATAAGTTTAGTTCGTCCGCGAATACCGTGTATGTATACTAATTATATACTGTTTCAGTTGCTTTAGTTTTAGAACTCCCAATTACAGTAGTAAAAATACATTAGTATAAATAAATTAGTATAAAAATAGTGGGTCCATAATACAAAGTGATATTAGTAATGAGGTATAATTATATTCACTTCCGACCCAACAAGGTAGTAATTTTCCCGTCTAGAGGTATAATAAGTCTAAAATTTGTACAAAACAAATCTGACTTAAAAACATTTTACAAAATATTTTCAACATCTGTTACCGGAATTTTGTAATGTATTTTACGCATCGTCGTGAGTGAGAAGTCCATTAAACCCATGTTGAAACATTTTTAGAAACGATGTTATTTCTTCCACAGAAGGAGGGAAAGAATAGCGAAGAAAATCAACCAGAATTCCATACTTCAACAGACCTCCATGAGATTTCGTGTTCATCTACTCGCTCCCTCATAGTTTTCAGCTTTTTTGTTCACCGTATTTTTAACAGTGTCATTATACGGTCCTCTTTCCATATTTCTCCTAAGTCATTTATCGCATAGTTATTTAATAGTGTATAAGCTCGTGTATTGAGCATAACTTGCACCCGCAGTGCTCCGTGGTAATCCAGAACGCTCCCGCCGAGGTGATCGAGGATCCGCGCAAGCGCCGCGAGCAATCCATCGTGGAGCTGATGGTGACGGACGAGCTGCGCGCCGAAGCCACCATGCTGCTACAGGCGATTCGCGAGAGGGAGAGTCAGAGGTCGTACAGGAAGTCGGAGGAGAAGAAGAAAAAGAAGAACGTGGACTTCTCGCACATCAGCGGAGGAGGACACGCGCAACTGGAGTCGCGACTGGAGGCGCGTGAAGACAGCGAGGAGTGAACGCGAGGGTAAGGGTCAAGGGTCAAGAGTAACGTACACACTTACTAGCGTAGACGATAATAAACTTGACTATGCATGTACGAGCACGTGCTCATACGGCACACGCAACCAACAAATCTCTCGCGTACCCTCTCAGATATAAACATAACCTCAAATCCACACCAGAATCCGCCATGACTTCTCTCACTAGTGTATCACTGACGTCACACGCAAACAGAGGCGTCGTAACGTACTACGCTAGAAGCATTAGTGTACCACTGAGATTTCGTAGAAGTAACTTGCATGTGGATAGTGTAAACGATATCTCGCAGATACGCTATGCAAAAACTCCATATTATATTAAGCTGGTCGGATTTTTCTCCGGTTTTCCTTGGGGTCGTGAGGTTGATTTTATTTATGGGTTCTCTAATGGTCTGGCCTGGGGGAAACAGACTGATTAATACTATCGTATGTACCTCGCGATGAAAGAATATTAACGAGATGTAACCAATGCAATGGAGAGAAAGCACGGCGTTGTCATACGAGTATGTCTGCTGAGGGTGGTAATCAAGCGTAGCTACACACATTGCAGAGGGTGCGACGTAGTATCCAGACATAGGTTGCTAAATCCGGTGGAAAAGCTAACTTCAGGTATCCTCTGTCTTAGTCCAGTAATACGAATCGGTAGATGTAGACGGTAGCTTCCGAACGTAAACTCACTACGACTCTGCTGACACGAGTAAAGTGCCCACGTATCATTGACATTCTATTAGTTTTATAACTCGCAGCTAACTTTTTATCTTATCTAGGAACTTATGCAAAACATTTTGAATCCGTCTCTGCCTTAGGGCCTTTGATCGGAATTGATGGGATGGTCCCTTGCTTGCTTCCGGAGACTAAATTAGTTTACTGTCCTCCACGTGGTCATACGCAGTTTGTACTGTTTTTTGACAATAAATTTATTATTATTATTTATTATTATCAACTGAGAGAGGAGGAGTCGGTAGTCTAGCAATGCTGACATTGACTCCTCGACTTCCGCGTGGTCTTTTGGCTTCTCCTTCATTACTATTCTTTTGCCGCGGGAACTGTAATAATCCATTTCGAATATCGAGTTATTTTAATAGTTACGTAAGAAAATTAACAAAGAGTTGGTTATAATACTTTCTTGTCAGATACATTTTTTGTTTTTTATTAAATATAAACTTGTTTATTTACAGCACATATTATAGCTAACAATTTTTGATCTTATCTTAAGGAGACGCAGAAATGATAAATCAGCCACTGCTCTTGATTGGAATTAATGAGAATTAAATCCCTTTCTTGCTTCTGAAGAGTAAATTAGTTTGTTTTCCTCCGTCACATGCAGCTGTAACTGCTATTTTGAACTGTAAATTTATTGTCAAAATATATTTATTTACGTAAGACACGTTAAGCGGGAAAACGACTAACTTATCGTTTAAAAAGCATGTTACTCGCGTTTTTTTACTATCTAAGCATGGTGCACACCTGCCATTTTGAGTAATCTCATTACGTCACTTCTCAAGGCAGATAATCGGATTTTCGATTCTGTGACACTATCGGGGATGTATGTATCTGCTGAAAGTGGGATGTGCGGACCCAAAGATATCAATTACGTACCACGCGATTTTTGTTGTGTGTTTATTAGATGCTCATAAGTGTTATTGTTTTCTTTTTTATTAGATATGAAATGAAAAGAAATTTTTGTTTAAATTTTGAAACATATTAAAAATATTGGTGCGATACTAGAAATGTGTACGTACCAAAAATGGTAACTATTATGTGATTTTAAGTAGATGCAACCTAAACGATTTGTAAAAAGGTTTGTTGCTTAAATGAAATAGGTGTATTATTTACTATTAACGTAATTTACCATTCACATGTGAACACATTTTTTTAGAAACAAATTTTCCTTGGGGGCCGTTTATTTCCCACGAAACTAATTGCGTATGTCAAAATTATGAGACCAGATAGGGGCAAAATGTACGGTGGGTAATGAGAGATTTGAGTAGATGTAAGAAGATATATTTCAATGACCGTTTCTACGATAAATAAACAACTGTTTTAAGATTTTTGAATTTGGCGGAACGATAATGGTGAGATGTGACTCAAATGCAACAATAGCGCTCAATATCAGTTGATAGAATGATTCATTAACCATGTTTTCTAACATTTTTAATAATTATGGAGAAGAGATCCAAAATAAACACATCTCATACGGACAATAGTTGATAGAATTCTACGTATTTCTTGTTTACTTGTTGACAGTCATCGAATACGAATACGGTTGTTGCACGCTTTGTTATTACCGAAAGGTATTTTATAAGTACAAAAGTTGTGATTTACTCTCATAAAAATAATCTTACGATGTCTTTTGTAAACATTCAATAAATTTCCATGAGCACTGTGCTTTACCTACCCTCAATATTGCAGAACGTCTAAACAGTAAGCTCAATGAAATGTCGATGAGATTCTGTAAAAAGGATTTATCTCAATGCATTGGTAAGAAATCCTAAGAACTTTTGAAAAAGAACTAATTTTTGAAATTTGGAATCGGAACAATCGATTTCCTTTTCTGTAAGTGAACGACATTAGACAAAAGTTAACTGAAAATATGTAGAAATTAAGAGTCAAATCTAGACCTTCTATTCTGTCTATAATATCGGTTCTTCTTTAACACTTAAATTTCAAAACGCTTCGTCAATTAATCAGACAATGTATAAATACAATTTGAAATGTCAAAAAATGTGCTTTTGATAACCGAATTCGCAATGATGAGAACTTTTTATGAAACTCTAAAATGACTTTATGGAATTAAAAATACACAAAGACATGACTTTATGGAATTAAAAATACATATATGTTGCAGAGAGGAAAATCATTTCCAAATGACGACGTGGCCTCGTCGATTCTCGGTGTCGAGAAAATCTCCCAAAGAATGAAGACATTTCTGGGGAGTATCACGGTCGTCCTCGACGTGTTGTAAGTTCGCGGAGAAGTGTTTCTGGTCACGTCGACTGTGTCAATCGGCACCTGCGCCTTTGGGGGCTTTGCGTCGTCCTTTGCACGCTTCCTCTCTGCCCCTGGCTCAACACATCTCCACTTTCCGTCAAAGAAGAGAGAGAGCTCTAGACAAGAGTCATGAACATATTTCTCATTATATGTGGAGTCCCTCAAGTAAGAGGCGCTCATCCGCAGCAAGGAATCACTTCAACACTGTTTACATATCTTTAATATCCACTTCTGAGAATTTCTATGAGAAGAAAACTAGTACTTACATTTTGACGTACATTCATTTGTGAAAAATATAAAAAATGTCAAGAATATTTTGGCGGAATCATAGATCTTAATATATGTACCACTGTTGTATATCTATACACAGTAAATGAAAATGTATGTTTAAAAATATTATTTATTTAATAAATTTTTTATTGAAACTAGTTTTGCTCGATTTGGATCTTACTACTTTGAAATTAGTAGACAAGTATATAGTTCATATATTATTAAATATAATACATAAAAGTCCAGAAATATTTTGCATTCTAAATGCATAAAAGTTACTCAGAGAGATTTTGATTAGAAAATTGAGTTTTTACCGTTGGTGGATTGAATACAATGAAGTTTGTTACTTGGATTTTCTCATCAACACAATTTGCAGAAATTTCTGATCAACACATTATGATACGTTGCCTTTTTAAGACGAACACTCCTCGACATAGTTTTCAAACTAATGACCATACGTTAGTTTATCTACAAAATAATATGGTGAATATTTTCACAAGAATATGAACATTAGAGAAAACCTTCTTGCGAGAGAACGTAAATGTGGAACACCTCAGAAGAGATAAAATGCAGGAAGTGTTTTTGTTACAATTTCCTCTTTCAGGTCACGTAATTACTATCTCAAAATTTATAGTTTAAAGAATAAAAGTTTATAGTGGTTTGATGTTAATGGAATAGTGCCGCAAACGATCTTCAATCACTAATCATTGATGGTAGTGATTGGAAAATACTTGCCAGGTAATATTGCACTTGCAATAATACACTTTTAAATACCGTGTTTTATATATAAAAAAATTAATTCTTGGCAACGATATATGGTTGCTGTGGAAATCAGTCTGGGAGGAGAGGGTGTTATCTTAGAGTTACTCTACAACAACGAATATATACTACTTCTGATTTTAAATGAACTTTGTGAATCATAAATTGTGTTACTGACCCGTTCGCGGATCAATATGTCTGTGGCTCCCAAAGAAACCCGCTTCAAAGAACCGCGTGGTCCTACGACGTCCATGAAACGAAATCTTCAGAGTTCGCACGATGACGTGAATGACAAGGCCAGCGGTAACTACACCAGGAAATCCATGGAATCCAAGACCTACACTGTAGAATCCATGAATTATCATTGTCTGAAGAGTTCTTCTTTCACGGATTCGAGTGAATGTGGGGATCATTTCTGTAAGCGATTCTGTGACGGGAGTAGTGATTCGTGTGGTTCGATGTGCAGTTGCAAGACGTCTATCCTCACGTCGAGAGATTCGCGTTCGTCAGACTGCACATCCCTCACACGACTCAAGATCTGCGCCAAGAAATCTACGAAGAGGAGGAATCTTTTGGATAACAATTTATTGAATGACACTCTGGCTATCGAGACAAGCGATTTCAGTTCCTTGTCTGTTCCCATCAAGTCGATCCCTTCGCTATCGGATGGTATTCCTTCCATGGAATGGTCGCTGGAGAGGAACTCTGAAGGAACGTTGGAGACGGAGGAGAAGATAGTGGAAAGCGGACAAGAAGACAAGAGATTCAGTGAGTTCACAACAAATGAATTCACTCCTCTTAGCACCAACCAAACGATGACTGCTCCTGTCAAGCGCGATTTACCAAGGTATATCTTTTATTTATTTATTTATTTCTTCTTGGTCATGAGATAGTCCACTACTACATATCACATCGTGTTACACATCGTATCTTTAAATATTTGCTTCAAAATTACGGTCAATTTAATGCGGGGGTACTTTTCAAAATCATCCTCTTAATCAACCATAATAATCTTATTAATAAACTATAGAAATCCTATTTACGGTCGAATGGAATTTGTCCCAGAAGATCCACCATGAGAGCTACGTATACCAAAATTTAACTTATTTTATCTTGTATCTTGTAAGAAGCAAAACTTTTTTATCATATGGTGTAGCAATGTATGTAGTCAGGGTCGTGGCAGACGACCACTGCTTCGCGTAGTTCTATGTTTAACCAGGTCGCTATTTAGGTGGCTCTTGGCTCGGAAGTGGTGGAGGTCGAACTAATGCTTTCTCCCCAACATTTGAGTTTTTCCGAGTTGATATTGGTTCCAGAGAAAAAAAGATTCGGATGAAAAGATCGGGATTTTCTGTCTTACAAGCAGTTTCCTCAAAGTCGAAACTTTCATCTCCCTCTCTACCTGAAAATTTCATGAGAAGGATTATTTTTTTAAATACATTAAAAAATAATTTTTATTGCGACTGCAAGTATTATTTTTATCTTTAGTAAAAAGTACGTTTCGTAACTATGACATACGCTTTTACAGGTGTAAGACGGGAAGAATAAATTGAAGTATTTAAGCTGGGTGTGGCGACAAGAGCACTGAAACAGTTATGTTTTCATCGATGGACACGGCCTCTTCCTAACTCCATGAAGCTAGCAGACAAACTTGAGTTAGAATGCCTTTTCACAGCTTATTTAAGAGCATCACATAAATTAAAGATTCTTTAATGCTAATTAAATGCTCTGATCCAAAATTTTTTCCTTTTTATATTCATTTTCAGAAAAAATTGCATTGTACCTGTTTCATCATTAAGCTACAGTTGTATTCCCTTGATTATTAAGCAAGAAAAATGTAAATTTTCTCGCTTATTAAAAGAGCGGAACATACGGAAAAGCGAACATTTATTAACTGTAAATATGCGATTATTGAAAATGCATTTTGACGTAGCTTGTCTTCTAGTTTATGATCCAGTAAAAGTGACCGTTGGGTGGCCATTTTTTGTCGCCTTGAGTGGCCACTTGAAAAGAATGGCGTTTGGCGCTAATAGATGGGCACTCAATGGCCATTTTCACACGAGTGGAAGTGTTTTCTCAGACGTTGATTTCCTTAACTCTTTATCTCTTATCTAGTAGGGGTCAGAGATGGATGGTACGGTGCCTCTTTTTGATATGTCAGGGTGTCGGATGCCCTTCCTGAAGCACCTTCCCGAGCCGGGTGATAAATGAATGACATGAGAGTGAACGATGATGAGTAAATATTGTGGTGGAATGACAGACAGGGGAAACGGGAGTACCCCGAGAAAACCCGCCACGAACTCTACCACCATGGATCAGACAGGGTTTGAACCAGCGTCACCAGAGGTAGAAGGCGAGCACGCTAGGCACTACGCCACGGGCCTGTTTTCTCGTAAATGTCACCGACTGTTATATGACGGTTCGTCCCTTTCAGCTCCTCCCAACGTAAGACAACCGTGGTGCACGTGGTGCATGTTTCGTCGTCTTCGCCCGCGTTGTTGAGATTCAGCCCTACGCCGCAAGAGAACGAGGAAGAGAAACAACTGGAAGGGAAAGGTAACGTAGCAGTGGAGGAAGAAGAGAAAGAGGGTGAATCAGACAACACGAAGAGAGGAGAAGAAGAAGTGAAGGAAATGGTCGATCTTGAGAGTGAGGAATCCCCTCCTGGTCTCTCTAACGTTTCCGTTGATGTCCAGGTGAATACTTCATCAACGTTCTCAGGAATTCACTTTTACGTAAAATACATACACGTACACTCAAAAGTCACGTGACTTTACTAAGAGAAAATGCAACCTAAGAAAAAAAAATACACGAACGGGAACGTATTGTCTATTAGTTTATTGTTAAGTAGTAGTACTAAATTTGTTTACTGTCCTAAATGTGGTCATATACATTGTTTGTTACTGCTCTCTTGACAGTAATTTATTAATTAATTTATTAATTTATTGTCTGTCTAACTGGGTTAATGTTGGTACATAACTTGTACACAGTGTAGCTAACAATTTTACTTCATCAACCACAAGAGTAATGATAAGGGTGCCTCGCGTATTGTTCGGAGTACTTTCGTATTTATTTAAACCTAAATCTATTGTCAACATCAGTCATCAATTCAATTCACTTGGTCTTGTGATGCTATTCACTTACATTGACCCCGTTATCCACAATAAATGCTGATTATTGAGTAGACGTCCAGGAAAGTAAAACACTTCTACACGGCCAACGTTTCGAAAACTTATTTTTCCTTCATCAGAGCAGAATATATAATTATTATAAACTCCATCATCACCACCCCACTACGTTATATATACCTATCTCCATCAAGTCACACAACATGTATCCTGTCACCATGGCGTCACTGACACTCATGGAGTTCCTCAATAATCAGTATTTATTATAAAAATCATGCTTTTGTGACTAATATTAATATTTATTCTGATATTGCTTAAATTTGTAGAAGTTCGCAATTCGTGTCAGGTAGCCATTTTGCATCATTTTCGGTTTAAGTTGCATGATTCTGAGTATAGATAGTTCGTTTCTTGTTCTGAGGGACCAGTGTTGACCAACATGCTTTTGGAATGAGCAAAGCTTTTAAATGGTAACGTCCATAAAAGAATATTTTGAGGTGCTAGTTAAGTGCGACAGAGATTGATAATCTGGGCGGAGAAAAGGTAGGGTGTTTTAACTCCCACTCTGGCTGTAACCGTTTTTTCTCTTGTGATGTATGAAAAGTTCACCCTCTGCGGCTAACAACCGCAGTTGTAATACTCGGATACAGTAATCTGGATCCTATTTATACGCTGCTCCTCCGATCTCGGTAAAATTCACGATGTGTCTAGTGAGTAAACTCACACAAAAACTGAGCCTTACTTGCACTCGTCATTCGTGGTCCTTGTTGGCCGAAACGAGATACATAAATAAATACATACATACATAGATCATACAATTCTCGTGTAACATAATTTTAAAATATTACTCAGGTTCACTCTCTCAGATACCTTACACAGCTACATAAAGTTGAGAAACCAGCAGTACATATTTTTGTCACGAGAGGTTTACTCGTAAAGAACCAGCTTTCTTACGAGTAACAACATGTTTTTATATCAAGAGGCTGATTCGCGCTTTCCACCGATGGTACTGGAAACTAGTTGTGACCAGAGTGCGTCTAGAGAGAGTATGGCCCATCTATCCCCACCACCGAGATCCACCATGTTTCCGTCAAAGTGGCGCGTGATTCTAACGTGAGTATAAAACGCTTGTTTCACGTCATGAACCGCAAGGTAGCGTGCCAGTCAAATGCTTGCCTAGTCGTCCCGAGGCGACACACGACGGGGACAGCAGCGGCGGCCGCGACTGGTTGTAAAACCAAAACGCTTGTAAAATATAAACTATTCGTACACATTTTACGACTTCAAGACAGTTTTCATCTTTCTTAAATGCAAAAAATACAGAATGCATTTAACTGGATTAGGATATATTTTTATTTACTTGAATTACTCTCCTAAGTTGAAGTATTTTAACACGTCTATTTTTAAAACCTTTTTTTCAGTAACACTTGTAGATAGACACATGCTGTCGCGAACCTTTTTGTAGAACTCTTTGACGTGAACAATATTGTCAGTCATTGTTTTCACCTATCTCTCTAACTATTTAGGCAGCGTATGCAACAATCTCTCTCCTAAGATTGATTTTCCCTCCGACTTAATTGTCTATTATCGTTATTGCCTATTACTTGTGACGCATAAGGTAACAAAACATATATGTTAATCTTGCCTGAGGACATGTCTATGAATTAAAATAAGAATCACGAAAATCGGATTAGTAGTTCTCGAGTTTTAGGAGGTGTAATAGGTTTGCAGACCGACAGACATTAAAGTGACATGAATTGAATGAATTCAATTGCAATGTATCTTGGAATTTTAAATTCGCTCTCCATTGACGGAAAAATGGTTCAGCCAATCCGAAACCTGACTCGCATCGGCCACACACTCTCTCAAGACGCACTCTGTATCTGAATAGGGTACTTATAGGTACTCTAGTATTCTGACAATCAAGCTTTCTACGTAACCTTTAGCATAACCAAAGGGACCCAGAACATAAAGAAAATCGATTTTTTTTCTTCTTATTAGAGACAGACAAATTTAGACGAATACACATTTCGGATCTTTTCCCCTAATGAGCTTTGTTTTCGAATACAAATATAAGATCTCAGATCTTCACATGTCGTGTATTATCAGTATTTCGTGCCACGAAGACCATAGCAACATTTTAAAAATTAGTTCGAAAATATTTCTGAATATTATAATGTTTTATGAAGACAACTACACACTACTATTTTATTCCTTGTGACATTTAATCATGGAAGACAGTTTCAACATCACCTAGTGTAGTGATATTTAGTTTTAAAAAATTGATTCAACATTAAATTTTTCACTTTCTATTGAAGGTTTTTGTTTGTACATAAATGAATATTTTTCAAGATTTTTGTTTGAACTCCATAAAGCTCCGTTAATCAGAATTTATATGTTTATAATTTAAAAATAGCTTGTGCTACATTAACGAGTTCAGTGGTATTATTGAACTAATTCCATTTAACTATTCAAACTAATTTACATGTGCAATTTTTAGTAATAAGTAGATATATGTTTAACTTGGTTTTTGAAGTGAATATTTCGATTTTTTAGTATATTTTATTGGATTTTTAATGTATAGTTTGTACTTTTAAGCACAAATTTTAATTGCACATTTTTCGATTCGTTAGAGCATACCTTACCAAACTCTGCTCATTACACCGATTGTTTTTTGGGAGGGGGGGCTTAGGTGCTCGTCAACATCGAGGTCATTAGAGCCCTAAAATTCTGTACAAGTAGGGAAAATGCAGTTACGCACTAAGGAGAGCCAACATGACTCTCCCCGCGTGTGGGACTCGCTGAATGACTCAACCGTACCCACTAAAAACCCTCCTGAATTACAGCTCAAAACTCAAATTCCAACATAGCTCAAGACTTTACTTAAAAACATTTTAAAAGAAGAAGAAGAAAGAGTAAAATGAAAGATACCCTAGCCCTAATAGCGTCGGGATCGAAAAGAACAAGAGGTGACCAAGGGAGGAGAGAAAGGAAGGAGTCTTGCACAAGTCTTACACTTGTGCAAAGAGGATGCAATGTGGTATTACATTCTGCAGCACGGTATTGCGTGCAGTGATTTGGTATGCATACGACACACGAGTAGATTAGCATCACATCGTTGCGAAGCGATTGACGAACGGAGGGACAGAAGGAGGGAGGTAAACTCTCCAGGGATATGATGTCCCTTGTCCCTAAGTGCCAATGGGAATCTGAGAGGGTGGTTCAGTAGGATCGAGCAAAGGGTACTCCACGCAATAGACCTTAGGATGAGAAATAGTCCCTCCGGTGCTTGAACTGAGAACTCACCGCGTAGTATATTGAATGAGAGGGGAGATCTCTCAATACACGGTCTCTTGGATAATCGAAACCAAAAACTCGCTGACTCGAAGATAGGATAGTGCAAAAGCACTTGATGGTTTATACCAACATCTCTGATGTGATTTTTCTATTGATGTAAAAAAAAAAGAAAGTGTAAGATTGATACAAACACAAGATGTGGATGAAATTACATCTTTCCTTGTCCGAAAAAAGGTAAGTATACAACCAGAAACATAGGATATAACGAAATGGTGGTAGAGCGTGACATTGACTTGGAACTCTGAAAAACACTTATTCCAAGATAGTAATAATAATAATAAATTTATTGTCAAAAAACAGTACAAACTGCTCATGACCACGTGGAGGACAACAAACTAATTTTATAATAAAGCTAATATTTCTAATCCTTGATCCCACAGCGTGTGGCATGAAAAATAGATCAGTGCATTATTGATTTACAACCTATTCAAGTGGCTATAACTTAAAGATGGCAAAATTTAAGTTACATAAATCCGTTTTCTGATTTTTTACGAAGGAAAGCATGTAGCTAAGGGTTAATAAGTTAAAAAAAGTGGGATATAAAATATCTCAACTACTGAATTATTACATTACAATAAATGTCAGTTTTATCAATTGTATATTTTGAACATAATTTCAAAATTTTAATACCAATGAAAATTAATTCAAATATATAATTATTTACTTGTAATAAGGGCGAGTAGACTTCCGTCAATATACGGAATTTTCTTGATTTTCTCAGGCTTGTATCAATCGTATCTCTCAAGTATAAAATCCAAAAGGTTACTTCTAATTTTTATTATTTAGGGCTGTACTTGAACCAGTTAAAAGTTTGTATTACTTTACTCAACAGATATTAAACGTTAAATTTTCATGTAATTTCATGTATCAACGACTACAATATAACTATCATTTTTATTGAAACAAAACATGTATATTTTATAATTAAATGTATTGAAAATATTTTAAATTAATGATCATGAAAAAGTTGTTTAAGTTATTGAACCATGATTTTTTGATTGATGGATGGTGGCAAAACGTCAAAATTGGTATCGTACGGAAGCTCTCAGTTAAAGAGAAATTTATATCTGTTTCTAAGTTGAACGTAATTGTATACAAATGTACATTGATTATCATGATACGAAAGTACCCAACACTAATAATCGCTGTATTAAAACGAATCCGTATATCCGTGTATACTTCCAAAAAGTTTCCTGAAAACCGAACATCTCTCCTTCCCATTTCCCTTACCCAAGTCCAATGGTTAGGTGGAAGAGCAGGTCTCATGGCCAGAATCTCGCCAAAAGGCCTATAATAATAATAATAATAATAATAATAACAACAACTAGTATTGCTACAGCTGTTTACTCGTATTTTCGTAGATTTCCGGAACTCCCAACCCAAACCTTCGACCTCGTTTGGCAAGTATATTGCGACTCTCACCTTCCGTCGGTGCTACCAACAATGTGGCACCAACCATTGCCGACGCTTGCGACACGGCTGATTCACCCGTTAGCCCCGCGGAAGCAGCAGCGACCGCGGCACAGGCAAGTATGCTAGAATTCATGAAAAAGTGGGAATCCATGGGCCACCCTAACAAAGACAAACTTGATGAGTGGGGGGTAGAGTTTTTTATTGCTTCCTGAATGTATAGTAGTACTCATGAACTATTCAGGTATAGCCATTATACCTTTCGAAAGCTTTTGAAATGCACCGATCACGCAGCCACGTCATTTATGATACTCTCCAATTACCACTATGTTTCCATGAATTTCGAAAAAACTTGTTTCTAATGCAGCCAAATTTCTTTTGTTACTTGCTCCTTACGCCACTCAGTGCACACTTATATCACGTCTCATAGCGCAGAAATAAGTTTTCTGATTCCATTACATCTTCTTTTGAGACGAAGGGATCAGCTGATCACAAAGACGCAGAGGGTATCCGCAGAAGGTAGTTTTCCCTCATTTGCTTTTTAATGTTCTTATTGTCTAATTATTTTTACTAAAATAACTATGATTTTAACGGACGGAATTTAAGATAGTACTAGCGTAGGTAGACTTAAATCACTAAAAAATCTGAAATTGGCGAAAATAAACAGAGTAACATGTATTTATTGTAATTCAACTTGAAAAACATACCTCACCGGCCATTTAAATGAAATAATTACAATCATAATTGAAGGAGATATACATTGCGTCTTATGGAGAAATAAATCACTTATTTACAAAATTAGACCAACTTTTAAATCACACAAGTGATAGTAGTTTACTTTTATTTGTAGTAAATTTTCCCTAGTCTTTATATATTGCTTTTATCTATAGGTCACCGGACATTACAAAAATATATTTTACTTTTTCCTTTGAGGTGAGATGCATAAATCACGAAACCGTTGCGTTCCACCGCCATGTTTGTACTTTATGTTCTTGTGCATTAGAAACGAGTCAAGCGAGTTCCTAAACGTTGTTTGTACTATAATATTAACCGATAGACAGAAATTAAATCATGTTTCTTCTTTGTTATTATTGATATTGTTGTGTTTTAAAACAATTAGAATAATAATAAAGAAAACAATTATACATCTCCATAATTTGACTAACTTCCAGTGCTGATCCCACCGTAACAGTCATAAAAAAAAACGGAAACGCAACGGAAGATTATCAGTAACTTTTTATCGTTATTTCAGTGCCAGCGTCAGTAGTATAATTTCACATTTTTGTTTCTTCTGACCTAACGATGTTGTTTCTCAGCTTATGTAGGGAGGGTTAAGAATCGACGTCATCAACGTTTTCCTTGTAACGGGTTTGGAGTTGTTTCAGAGCTAACTTTAGTTGGGGAGAGGGATCCAGTCATCAACAATTTGTCGTTGTTTGCAACACAGTGCTTTTCTAATGGGAAAGACTGGGGGTAATTTTCTATTTTTAACGTGAAATACCGTCCAGGGAAAAAATAAAATTACATGCTATTGAGTCAAGAGAAACGCGGTGCAACAATTATTATCACAGTTTGAGTGAATTAATCACTGAATAATCGCACCTCAAAATGTGTTGCTCGCCGTTTTATTGGAATGATGATAAATAATAAACTTTATTGTACAGAAAGCAGTTGCAAACTGCAAATAACCACGTGAGGTGTAATAAACTAAGTTGCTCTCCGGAAGCAAGCAAGGGAACATCCTACCAATTCCGATCAAGGGCCCAAGGGCAGTGGTGGGTTTAACATTTATAAAAATGTTATTTAATAAATACTTACTGTTTTGCATTCATTATTCCAAAATGAATCGTAGATATTACGGGCAGTACAAATTCGAGATTAATAATAACCAAAGTATTAATGACATTCCCGCTCATGGAAAATATGCCACTATCCAAAGCGAAACCTGAGAAAAACCCGGGCTAGGATGGGATCCGTCACTATGTAAAATGTAACTGTAACGACAAAACAAATTATTAGTACTTTTTAGTTTCATTAAATTGTTAAGTATGTCGGTCAACTGAGATGAAGAAGATGCATTTATTCCATCGTATACTTTCCAGGCGCATCTCATGCTCAAAGATCTTCTCGCACTGAGAACTGCGTTGCGCCTGCCAGCCCGACAATCGTCTCAACGGAGTGATCCGGGGATTTCCCGTTCCCCGTCGACGACATCTGCCACTACGTCAGCTGCATCACGTGGTCCGCGCTTCCGCCCTCCTTTCCGCCTGCAATCGGCCGCTCGTCTGCAGGAGAAGATGGATGCGCAGTATACTAGGTAGGCATGGCATCGCGTAGGATCAGTGGCGGATCATATGGGGGGGGGGAGCTAAGGGGGCTAGTGTCCCCCCCGCCATTGGACTTGAACTCTCAACAGATAAAGACATACTTTGTTATATAGTGTTTCCAGATATTTTGCACACTAAATCACTAAATGATAAAAGGTAAATTTCAAGATAGGCGTAATAAACATTTGAATTTGAATTTCTGCGTATTACATGCACTGATTGGAGCGACTAGCAACACTAGGCGTAATCCATGCAGGTTAACCTCTGCGATACTTGTATAGGCGATACGGCGCAATTTAATTAACACGTTGCGAGGAGGCAGTAGGCGACGTCTTTCTTCAAGAGGCCTTTACCTTCTTCACAGAGGATGGGATGGTCTCGAGATGTTCGAAATTTGTCTTTTCTACATTATTCATATCATCAATGGACGACATGCGTATTTCTGTTTATTGATACCGTTTTTCCTTCCATACATTGTGCAGTCTCTATGTAGTACGTTGTTAGCTGTTTGTTATCTCACTAGTAGATCCTTTATTTATTTGTACTCGGATTAAGAAGACCTCTTCAAGACAGTTCTTTTAAAGAATATATCCTAAAAAACTCTTGCTAGTTACTTTATTTTATAACTTTCATATATTTTTACTTGTTACCTATGTCTGCATTAAAAATACATCTTCATGAATTATTTGATTTGATCATTTTATAAAATTCTGATTTGGTCACGGAATTCTTATCCTTTAATAAGTATTTTAAACAATTAATAAGTTTGGTCAACATTGAATATAGTTAATTGTTAATATATATTTGATAGTTGATGTATTCTATTTAAAGATAATATTTATAAATTGTGTCGTAAAACCCGAATTATTAAACAAATGCTTAGCACCCCTCCCTCCTTGATATCCGCCTCCGCATAGTATGCCTAATATATAATGGAAATAGTTATAATTTTGTACTTTATAACAAGAATTATAACAACTTAAAAAAAATAAAACCACTTGTAATTGATACTAATAAATAGGAAAGGACCTTCAAGAATTAGGGGTACCAAATTTACAAGCTAGTGAAACAATGGGAGAAATCATGAAAAAAATGGTTTTTGGAGGAAGAAGAGGGAAGAACAAAAAACATAGATGATTAGAGGAACGGAAATACACCCATTCGTTGCGTATTCGGGATTACTGGGTTAAAAGGAAGATAACAAATGTTGATACCGCGTGACCGTAAGCGATCCATTCGCGAAGATGGTGAGGACAAGAAAATGAGATTGTAGGTTGATAACTATTTTATGACTTTCTAAAACTACTACTAACCATAGGTAAAATATTGGAAGTAGGCTGACTATCTCCCTCATTCTGTCACCACTTCTTCGTTCCGAGACATCTTGTCCCGGAGATGCCCCCTGATACATCTCCTTTCGCAAAATTAATATCTTTACCCTTGGCGGCTGGAATGAACCAACTTCTGAATAATTCTTATTGTAAATTATTTTTTACTGTGTTAATAAAAGACATACAATTAGTGCAATTTTAGATTCTGTACCAAATTCTGAGAAAAATGATACAAAACATGAACCATTTTCAAGCATTCTATATTGATGTTGACAACAGCAGTATAACCATCTCAAGAACGATTGCTTGAAAATGTATTATTTTTCTCAGGATTTTTACAGAACAGAAAATTAAACTTTTTGTCTTTTATTTGCACGGTAAGAAATTTATTTGAAATAAGAACTATCCAGTAGGCGAATCGTTCCGGTCACCAAGAGTTAGGATGTCAGTGAGAGTGAAAGATGATATGTCAGGGAGCATCACTGGATCAAGACGTCTGGGAACGAAGAAGTGGTGTCAGCGTGAGGGAATAGGCAACTACCTTCCGATATTTTTCAACCAATACATTCTGACCACCTACATCAACTCACCAAGGTTTCCTTGATCAATTTCATTTCCATTGTTTCAGCCAGACGAGGCTCGAATTTCATGAAAACAAGGAAAAGAAACAATAGTGATAAACGCTCGAGGGCCCACATTATGTGACATCCTCGATTTACTAACGTGGCATTTCATTCCCTGTTTGATAAACATAAAACTGAAAAAGATAAATTACGTTATGTTGAATGAAAATTCCGGACTGCGCCACCTCGTTCATCTCAGTCTACCATTCAACTTTCGAGACCTTGACCTCTGAAGTGGTCTCATAGAGATTAGTATCGTCATATGAGGCGACTCCCATAGGGCGTTCTTTATTGTGGGTCGATATTTTCCAATTCTGGTGTTCACAGACATACATAATCTATATGAAAAAATATAATTTTTTAATTATATTAGAATGTTTAGTAAGACGTTCTATAGGCTTCTTTGTAAATTCCATTTTAAATGCAACCCATGTCTCATGAAACGCAGAAAAATGTTTTAAGGAAACGTGTTTCATGCAACGCAACGATTGCATTGGATTTTATTGATAAATGGCGAGATCAAATGAAATAAGAAAAGTTTTAACTGGTTTTCTTATGAGAACCATTATTTATGTCACAAAAATGTTTGCTCATATTGAATTGTTCATACTAATGACTAAAATGAATGAAATAGTAATCAGCGACCAGCAACTGACGGTTTGCGGACTCTATGAATTTTTACCTATGAATTTTTACGGTCCGTAGGAAAGTCTTGGTATTAGTTTGAACTTTATTAATTCTAAATCAGAAAATAAGATTATAAGATGTGGGGTTTCATGAAACAGGGTTTTATAGGTGTCCACAGCGTCTGTGTATCATTTGTACAAGACTGAGGAACATACATATTAAGATTCTAACAAAAGTTACCTGTAAGTGAACTAGGAATGGACAAAATCTAATTTAAGGAGATTAGACAGTAATTTTAGATTAATCAACGAATACAGTAAGAAGTGATAAACTGTCCTCCAACAGACCACAACTGTCTTATCATAGCATGGAGTGAGGTTTTTTAAATTATGTTAACTCTTTTAGAAAAGTAGCATATGGTATGACACTTTTAAGTAATGATGCAACGAAAAAATTATATAGTGTGGGAGCTGATTGGTTTCCATACTGGATTTCTTTTGAATACTGTTGGCCAGGTTGAATTGAAAAGGAGACTTAAAACGAACACTCCTTTTATAACTTTCGGCTTCCTATGGTATTGCTTAGCAATGGGGTCAAAGACCCGATCTATTGTAGCCCAATTTTAAGATATTACTGTTTATTAGCGCAATAAGAGAGCCATTTTACTGAAGTTTTCTCTCTACATTCGTTCTAAACTTCGATAGGCAAAATAAAGAAAATACTACGTTTTGTGCAATAATATGACAATTTCCATCTTTTTCTTTCGGAAAGGAAAACGAAAAACACTATAAGACGCTTGTAGGATTAAAAAAATGCAGAATAAATATAAATCATTTCTGAGAGACCTGAACTCAGTTCATGAAATAAACACGATTCTCTTTGGAAACATTTCAAGTACGAATATACGAATCGACTATCATTTGCTTTCACACAATCTGAATACGCAAATGACGATCGAGGAACAAAGGATGTTCATGCTGAGAAATTCACACATAAAATTTGTTCTCAAAATCTACCTACCACACAAAATATCTCTTAATGTTATTCATTCTTAACATACAGAATATTACAATATACTCTCGGGACATAAATTATACCATTAATTCTGATGGAAAATTTATAATGATCCGCGATATTATACGATTCATGAGTAAAGATTTCAAATGTCTCTGCATTTAAACATTTACTCAAAATGAGTGACCACAATAACATACACGAATAAGGAATCTTCAAGGTAATAAAATTGTGAAAATCTTTGGCTTGTGAAGTTTCTTAAATGGAGAAAATACATTACAAGACCTGAATGTAAAAACTAATAAATAGGTAAATATTTTATTGTAAAAAAGCAGTGAAAACTACGCTTGACCACTCGAACAAGAAATAGTTTATTTTTGTTATATCTACAGAATACGGAACCAACGGACACGTGGTTTGTAAAGTATGAATCCGTGGTTATTAAATTACATACGTATTTCTGTAATTAGGGGACTGCATCGCAAATATTGTCCATTTCCTTCACTGTTACTTTGTCTTCTAGGTTTCATCCGTCACTATGTTAATTGGTCTCAGGAGGTCTGTGAAGTTGGCACCTCCACTTTCATATAAAAGGAAATAAATCCATAATAATACATTAATTCATAACGTGAAAGTGTGTCTGTCTGTTTGCTGATCACGACTAAACCAAGAAAACGATCGTCATAAAATTCGGCAAGGAGATAGTTTAGATGTTCAGGTTGAACATAGACAAATTTTAGTTTTTACAATGTGTGATATGAAAGATTAAAAATGTTTTCTTTTACCATGAATGTTGATAAAATCGAAAAAAAAAGAGTTATATCCGCTTACACTTCCTAAACGGTTAGAGATAGGTAACCACCATAAATGGCAATAGTTTGCCTCAAAGAATTCCATAAACAAGTTCGCTACAGCATGTCTATCTTCAAAAATTATCCTAAATAACCAATAAAAAGCTATTAAAAGTTGATGTGTGAAAATTCTTCGATTTGAGGGTAATTTAAGAAGGAAAAATCAATCATCAAACAATTTAATGGATTATTTGTTTTGTGCATTTCACAAAGAAAAAAATCCTTAAATTGTAAAATTTTGAAAAATAGTTTAGATTTTACAAGTATTTTAATGAAATGTAGTAATCGCGACATGCCTCAGAAGCGAAAATTCAACCGGAGCGGTTCCCGCGAGTCGGTAAAGTGAATACACTCAAGTTTTGTATTAAATTTGTATTTTTATGAATTTGAAAAATTCGGTTACTGTACTCGTAAATTCATGTAAAAGCCAGTCAGTAAAAGTATTTTGATATTACAAAACATATAGATTTTATTTTTTCCTGAGCAAAAGAAGATTAGTGTGCGAAAAATCCCGGGCAACGTCGGGTAATCAGCAAGTTGTTCTATATTTTTTTGCTAATTGTGAGCTAATTTCGTCCGCTAATTAATAATGTGTGCTCATCCGGTAACTAGACCAATAGAAAACGGTAACTAGAAAGAAATGGATAACAAAAGAGTGGGTAAAACTTTTGCCATCCATTTTTTTTCTGCTTTCCGAATGAACATAGAATAATGTTTTTGCGCACACAACGACCACATAACTAGCACAAAATTATTCTCTAGCACCACCACTTTTGTCATCCATTTTTTCTGATTTCCGAATGAGCGGGTAGACTAATCGATCAGCAATGAGAACATGCTAGACTTTTCACACCAAAATACATTAATTCTGTAAATTTTATTAATGTAGTTAGAGACGTTCTCGCAAAAAATTCCAAATGTATACATACATACATATACGTATTTCTCGCTTAATAGTATAGGATTGGTCAATATTTATTTTAGTAATCACGAATTAGAACGCATGTTTCATCCACAAATATGGCCTTACTCGTGGTCAAGGCATGAGAACAATTCCTAAAAGCTCGAAGATCCCTCCAGCTCTATTTCCTGTGCCATGCCTAGCCGCGTTCCACATTTTGGAGGCACAGACACGCAATGAATACATAACACTCCCCGGGCGTCCATTATGCATGTGGTCTCTGCTGTTACACTGAACACCATGCTGCCTGCTGTTTGCTTTGAATATTGCAAAGTGTTGTCGCTATTTCTTCGTTTTAGCTGCTACATCCCATGCGGACAGTTGCCGCCGGAATCACGCCCAGATCTCACGAGAAAGCGCTTGCATACAGCGCCGACGGATTATCTGCGCGCAGGGTCTTTGGGCGAGATACTTTTCTAAAACCATTGACTCACTATCGAGATAAAAAATAGCATATCTTAACTCGCACTTGTATAAAAAAGTGGTCCAATTGTAGTAAAAAGCCAGTTGTACGAAATTAAGTTTACTTTATCCAGCGATAAGTGTCCAAAATTGACACGGAACTGTCTATGGTTAGGCTAGTAGCAGCCATCTCGTGCGTGTAGATATTAGAGTTTTTACATAACGTACACGCTTCCTAGCGTATACGGTACGTTAAGGACGCTAACCGCGTAAAGCCCATGGTACGATCTAGTTTTATCGAGGCATTTTGCATAGCGTACCATCGACTCAAATTATAGTAAAAATTGTAATCCCACACAAACTACTTCTACCCAAGCGTACACAAGTAAACTGTACTGTGAGTACACCAGTACGTGGTCATAAGGTACACACAACCAAGAAATCTCTCGCATAACCTCTCAGAAATCAACATAACCTCAAATCCAGATCAGAATCCGCCATGACCTCTCTCGATAGTGAACCACAAACATCATATGCAAACAAAAGTGTTGTTACGTACTACGCTAGAAGCGTTGGTGTACCACTATCTTTCGAGCATGCGCGAAAGCAGCTTACGTATGGATAGCTCTCAGGTACGCTACGTAGCAACTCCCTATTGTATCGGTATTGTAGTTGCTTGGCAAAGATGGAAACGGTAAAGCGAGTCCTGGGGGTGACATATGTTCTGGGAATGGAAACGATGAAAATATGCGAAATTTACATCAAAGTAACGCAAAACTATTGGTCACTGCACTACTTTATTGATAATCGATACAGTTTAAGCACTGAGATTCATATGATCTATACAATATACCAAACCCATGGGTCAAGTTTGGATTTACAACGAAAGCAAAAACAATGGAGTGTAATTTTTCTCAGTGTCGAGAGAAAAATAGACGATCGTTACAAACAATGAGCGGTAGAAACTAAATGTCAACCAAACCATAGTCATTGGTAAGGGCAAAGAAACCCACAAAATTATGAATATTTCTGGCATGATTATACTACATGGTAAAAGGGGCCATATGTTTCGGAATCTTTTATACTTCCGATCGATTGTTTGACCGCGTAGCCATGTACGAAAAATTTCGATAAAACTTTCGATCGAAAGAAGTAGAAATTCTCATACGAGGCAGAGATAAAATATTCTCAAAAATATCATGATATTTTATAATTTTTACTCCTTATATATAAGTTTTAACATTTTACTTAAGTATAAATATATTTAAAATAATAACAATAGTTAATTAATACAAATTGACTGATTAAAAATAAGAACATTAAACAATAATAATAAATTAATGTACGTTTCACGAACTATAAGATAAAATCCTGTAAAAGGGAAGACAAACAGAATAAAAGTACACAGAAAAGAGATATGGTCTGCTAAAAATATATGAAACTGCGCTTTAAGACATGAATGATAATTGTAGGCACCAAAGATACATAGATATATGTGGGATTTAAAATTAAATTTTTGGTCTCCGTTGGCATGAAAGATAAATGAACTAATGCTCATGTGTTTTCTAAACCCACCAAACAGCATCAGAGGGCGAGATGACGTGTTGAAACAATGACAGGAGATATTAATTTCTAACCCTCGCAGCGTCCTAATTGGAAAGGATATCGACAGTATCAAGTAATGATCAGGATATGGCTCTTGATTGACAACACGTCATGGAGAAGATTAACGGCGCGTAGAGAGTCGATATTCCTTCGAGATATCTCAATGGAAATATCTTGTTTCTCTTTACCCACTACAAAAAAATGTATGAAGATGTTTCATTTTGCATAAAACCTTAATAACATTGAGGATAATTTTCGAATCTCAGATTAGATTGCATAGCTATAATCATGCATCGTTTATGCAAAATATTAGTATTTTTGTGTTCGCGTATGTATCTTCGGGGTATTATCTTTCGTTTTCATGTTGTATTTTTCTAGTATTGTACTTCTATTTGTTATATTTTAATTTGAGTTTGATTCTTATAGTGTATCTTGGTATGTTTTCGTATGCTAGATTAATTTGATGGTAATAAAATCGTGTGAGCTTGGTCAATAAAAACGATTTCTTAATAACACCCCAACGTTTCGGTTTTTATTTGAAACCTTCTTCAGGGATTATAACAGGTGACTATTACTATCAGAAACTAGTGAAATTACTTAAAGAGGAAATCGTATATAATAATGCATGCAAATAATTATCAACATTTATAATTTACCAACTTTAAAAAAAGTTTTTGATCTAAATTTTATGCACTATTTTCTTAAAGATTGTTGATGCAATGAGCACATCAAGTGAGTATTGATAGAACATAAGAGAAGAAAATTAAATTTTTGGTTGTGTTATGGAAAATTCAAACCTAATGATGGGTAAATTAAGCTTGCTAATGCTTCTGTCAAATAGAGATCTCTTTTCAACTTTCAATTGATTGCATAAATCTCTGTCCAAAGGAATACACAATCAATCGAACGTATGCTTGAATTACTGAACCTGTGATTCACTCTTTACATCTATTACATGAAATCCAGGAAGTAAATTTATTGCTGGTACTTTTGGAACTAATGTATCTTTTGCTACTACAGTTACAAACTCCTGAAAAATTTTAAGTTTCATCTCTTCATATTTGTATGCATCTTCTATTTAGAAACATACATCCGTTGTAACTTTCTCAAGTAATCTACTGTTTGACTTTGACTCATATATAGATCACAACTCCATATAACATGCACTCCATGTAAAAATTTGCTCTTTCACAAATAAAATAATCTTTCTTTACGTTTTAATACTCTTTAGAATTTCCATGATATACTCCAAAAGCTGTCTATTGGGATGAAACCATTTTCGATTTTTTTCTCTTTTCTTTGACACTATTCCAACCTTCATGAATGCATCAGTAATCTTTCTTCTGGAATTCTTATCCCCCTTTTTAATCTTCTCCACATTCGTTTGAATGCTAACAATTTACTTTATAATTTTTTTAAATAAATAATTTATAGTATGTACCGTGAAACTTCTCTGACGGACACTAATGGACCATTGAAATTTGTAAGTTTTTGAGAAGTGTCGACATTCGGGTAGTGTAGGTCAACGTGAAATAAAATGATGGCAATTAAAAAGTGTCCGCTATTGAGAATTAAGGGAAGTTTCATTGTATTCCGTAATGGAACATGTATTAGAAGAGAGATCCAATGTGTTGCCGAGCAGCGGTCACACACATCTCACGTCAGAGCATCACATTAACATGTAAGCTCTTGCTTGGCGGTGGGTAGCCCTAATCTCGCGACTGCACATATGGCGCCCACTGAAGACCCGAAGGGGTGTTCCCTGTCCGCGCTCTAGTTGCCGCAGCGTCCACCACAATGGGGGAGAGCGCCACTGTCACTCCAATCCCATTTTCCAATCGTGATAAGGCCAGACCGCTGCATCGCGAAAATGCTCTTTGGAAGGTATTCTCATTGAGGTATAAAGCGATGAAAGGAAGTCCCTTGAGGTTTGTGATCTAGGAGTAGTCCGTAGAGTTCAAAGAGAGTTCGCCTGAATTATTTTCTCGTCGCATAAGAACTTGAAGTAGAAGGTGCTGAGCGTAGGATATCTTTTGAACTATGTGAGAGATGAGAGAGACAACACAAAATGGATTTCTTTTCTAGAGTTTCAAACTTAAGTCGAGTACCAGGTCTTACTATGCCTCATGTGCTTAACAGTTCCCGATTTCATAAATTCACAATAGCCAGTACGAAACATGAGTACGTATTCAGTAGAAGACAGCGATGAAAAATTTCGACGCAGAGTATCCCCGAAAATTTCGCAGGAAAATAAAAAAAAAATCATATATGTATATATTAAGTCAACTTTGTTTCATGGAGAGTTTTGTGCGGTTTGTTGGATGGTGATATTTTTATAATTGATAGAGCTGCAAAATCTAAAAAGGAATTCTCACGAAAGAAATAGAAAAAAAAGAAGATCGGTATTCCAGTCTTTACACAGTTATACCAGTATTTTGTACTTTAAGCTTTCCTTCTTTTTATTTTTTGGTATTTTGGTTTCTCACTTTTAATTCTTTTGTTTGAAACGTAATAAATTGGGTGAGCAATTTAAAAACCGGTGAAGTCTCAATGACGGAAAAGTTTTGCTAATTGATGATTTTTAGAAATTAAACGAGTTTTAGATCTTTGAAAGCAAACGAGTATATATTCTGGGTCATAACGAAAATTCATTCCCTCGATATCGTAGATTCATATGATCGAGTCATCATTCCATTTCGTACGACACCCCAAAATGCCTCATAATTTATGTCAATCACAGAGTCAGGCCATATTGTGACCGTGTCCTCAATTATTCTTTTTTTCTCGAATTCCAATGCTAATGTTGAATTACAAACAAAATGTTAAATTTTTACAGTGCAGATGTTTGTAATTTAAGCTATCTCACTACCAAATTTCACCCACATAGTTTAGTACAGGCGAGTTTTATCCCCAAATGGATGAAAGCACTTTCACATTTATTATATTAGTGAGGATTACATATTTTATTATTTTCTTCTTCAAATGTACAATTCTTAACTCAACTAGCATATTCTTTTCTCGTGTTTCCGGTTTCCCATTTCACAACGAATTTGCATGCTAATGAGACCACACTCGCATCTCTTTATTTATTATTCTGTGAATCTCATCGAAATTAAAAAAGCTGTCACCAATGTTTATTATAAATCGTATTTTTAGGTTCATCTTTGCACGTTTTTGCACCGACTGGTTCAGCGGTCGGCAACCTATGACCCGCGAGTCACCTAGTGACTCACTGGGAAAATTTCAATTCCCTGTAACAATTCTTAATTATATACTAACGATGATCGATAGGTATTCTTGCCAACGAATTCAAGTGTGCTTGCCAATGTTCAAGCCTTTCGAAATTACTAGGTGCTCGCGGGTCATAGGTTGCCGACCGCTGGACTAGTTAGTCGGTAAACATCGCCTATTTCCTAAAAATAGAGCTAGTCGCTAAACAGCACCTATTTCTTATTTCAATAGACGCTCCTTAGCGACCAAGTCCAACACATATCGCCGGTGCACAAAACGTACGAAGATGAAATTTTAGAGGCTCCCTGAAACACCCTTCTTCAGATAAGTTCACAAAAATTGATCGAGATTTTTCATGAATGTTAATAATCCACATTTATCTCGAAGTAAGGATGTTAACAGTCATTGTAGAAATGAAACATAATTCTTGCGATTTGGACAAATTTATTATTTTTTTGTTTTGACAATGTTTCGGTAACGAACGTCAGGGCTTAGTAGAGTTTATACAATTAAAAATATGCTTTCCAATCGTCAACACTTATATCATTGTCTATGTGTTGGTAGTTGGAGAGCATGTGTACTAAGCCGTGATAAAGGTAACTTTCGTTGCCGAAACGTTGGCAAAGTAAGAAAATAAATAATTTGGTCAAACCCCATGAATTTTGGGTTGCACATTTATCTCCTTTACTAGTGTAATACTGGAGATGATATGTGATGTACATACCATCAGTTCGCCGTATTTTCACAGCGCAGATAATAAAGGCAGTGTAGGAATCGGGAGTGGCAGTTGTTGTATGATTCGTTAGTGGCCTCTAATGAGTCGATGGACGAATCGATTGGACCTGCTCTGAATGTGTTAACTCAATTGCGTCGACAACCGCTGTTTGTTCAAACGCTAGGATCACTCGATAAAGAGCGGTACAATCGCTGGAGCACGCTTTGGAAAGAAAACATGCAAATTAAGAGGGACGGACAGAAAGCTTTCGAATGCTGTGTAGAAGGTGGGAACGAACAGAAGCGAGTTACAAAGAGTACGTGAAAGAATTACTAATGATTCAATACAAATTGGGGGTCTCTTTAAGGTTTGATACCTAAATATACTTTTTATGAAACAGTTATGAACTTCCACTACAACAAGATATGAATAAACAAACAAACAAACTTTTTTGTTAAAAACAACAACAACAACAAAACAGTTGCAAATTGCCTATGACCACGTGGGGGGGCAATAAACTAAGAAGAGACACTGAAATACTCTCTAGTACTAATGAACGCATTTTTATGGTATTACATTTATCCGTGTTGAAAATTCAAGGTTTTATAGTATGACATTCTGTTAATTTACAATGTAAAAATGACAAAAATATTAAATGTTTTAGGAAAAGTTTTTAAGCGATTTCCTAAATGATTAACTTCATTAGATACGAATCTAAAATTTCAGGTTTCCAGAGAAAAGACAGAGTAGGACTGATTGTCAATCTTGAAAATATTTTACCACAGTCATCGAGAGACAGGGTGCCACAAGTCAAATGAACTTCTTCAGTAAAACTTCATTATTGATATTTAAATTGCATTCTTTTTTGCGTTGAAATATTATTAGTAGAGGTATGCAATACTCGATGATTAAGTGTTATTTAAATTTATTTCAGTAATATATTGAGAAAAAATTCTACGTGTCTCGATTAAAGAGTGAAGAACTTCCTGAAAATATGATACCCGTAGCATACTCGGTTTATTAATTCGAAGAGTTACAGTATGAGCCACATAAAGAGGCAAAGTATACAGAAAGGAAAATACTGTTAGATGAAGATTCGTATCCCATGACATTTGTCACGTCGCGCTATGCGCTGAGAATACTTGTGGAATCGGAGACCGATTGGCATTCCAAAGCCGACCGACAATCGACGAGGGGAACATGTGAATCGAGACTGTTAGACTGCGGTAGAAATTCTGTAGCGTTTAATTACACGCAGTTAACGTTTCCGGTATGCCACAAGAGCATTTGATTCGCTACATGCCACGACGGCAAAGAGGAAGGTGCACGAGCTCTTCACGGCGTTTGGTATTCAATCGGCGAACCAGATTGAAGTCATTACATTCATTCAACAAGTGTTTAGGATTAATTTTCACCATTCATATATAATTTGATAAATTGTTAACATGTTTTCTGTAGTGTATTTTATTTACTGAGTTTTATTAAGATGAAGAGAATCCTCACCCGGGTTATTCTCCGGTTTTCCTTCGGGTAGAGACGGATTAATAAAACAAAAATAGCAACGTAAATATACAATGAAAACAAATTACATCATTCACGCTTATTTTATGAATTACTAGTANAATTACTAGTATAGCGCACTTCAGAGAATGTACCAATTTGTGCATTCACATAGTAATCTAATTTTGTATTTTAAGTAACTTCTCAAAATTGCTAAATATTTTCCCTAAATACTACTACACCCCACATAATTAATTAAGTTTCGTTCCATCGAGTACTTCTACTTTTGAGTACGTAATACTAACACGCAAATTTGGTAAACCATACACTTTAAGTGGTTGAATTAACTTGTCGTATAATAAATAAATAAAACGAGTACTTTTTCTTTTATTTATCTGAATTTGATAGCTTTGCCTAATTAAACTATACATTAAATCAACTTCATTAATATACCACCTCAGTTAATAGCATTTGGTTATTGAGGTGGTATATTACTGAGCATTGTTTCTGAACGTGCGTGATCAAGGTTATCTGCTCGTATCATAATGATGATGATGAAATCGTATCAGAATTGCTTCTGTATTAGAGGAGTGTCTATCTCGAGGCACGCTGTCAGGTGACTCCACGAGAAGGTTCCTCTTAGGCAGGCACTTCACTTGGCGTTGCGTATTTGTGTATTTGCCAACACGGCCAAGTGTAGATGAGCTATTTGTCTGTATTCGATATATTTGTTCTACTGTGGCAATTACGCAAATACGCGACCACCCGTATCCGTCCTCTTGTCGGATTTTAGTCGCACATCAAAGGATTCCAATAAGGCAAATATTTGCGTGAACAATCCACACTCGGTTTGCCGTGTTTCGCTCAGTAGACCCCACGTGATCGAGATTTCTTGATATTCATGTTTTCTAACCTATATTTTGACATTTCGTATTCTACAATTTCTTTAGCATGGACTGGAACATTTATATGACCTGGGAAAACGAAACAGTATAAATATTTTTTGAATTATATCAAATACATCCCGTTCATCATTGGTATAAGAAAACATATTTGGTATTATTGTGTTATTTGCGTGTTCGGACCACGTGTGGATGGCATTTTTGTGATATTTGTGAGTTTGTCAATTATTTAGTCAAATACAGCGAATAATACCGCAACAAGTGAAGTGCCAACATACACCTTGGTCGTTGCACTCGACCACCATCTGTTCTCAGACAGCATCTAAATGACGGGAATAACAAAGGTGCAGGTGACTGATGGGGAGCGAAAGTTTTGCTGAAATGATAGACACGGGAATCGCGAGTCTTCCGAGGAAACCTGTCGTGAACCCGCTTTGTCGTAAATCCGAGTACAACCACCGCGGAGTCGGAGTTTTTCAGGAACTGGCGGCAGAACACGGAAATAATTTCTAAGGGTTTTAACTGTTGGGAGTGGGGTGCAGTGTCCTGGAGAGTTGGGGGTGAGAGGGAAGGAATTTGAAGGCTAGTTTCATGAGAGGGGAATGAAATTCAGGGATTTGTTCATTTAATAGGGAAATGTTGTTGTTTTTTAGAATACTATGGATATGTAAAATTTCTAATTTGATCCGGGGTCAAAATCTATTTTCTACTTCTAATATATAAAAATCATTCTCAATGTTAAATGTGTGTGTGTTTTCTACTAGGTGGTTGGCGAAGTGTGAGACTTTAGTGTTATTTTTCCATGCATTTATGTGTTCTTGTACTCTTTGTTTGAACGTTCGTCCAGACCGCCCCACGTACACGGAGGGACAATCACTGCATGAGAGGGCTTACACTCCACTTCGCAGGAGATGGGGAGTGGGATCATTAGTGTATAACTGGGTTGAGTTAAGTGTTTGTGGGGAGAAGAAGGTAGTGTGAAGGTTGAAATGTTTTAATGAATTAGCGATTAGAATTGCTTATAGGTATCAAATCTCATTCTAATATCTTTACTGAATGTTTCTACTAGAGTAAGTGATGGTTGAGGATGATGAGTATATTTTAATATCATCCATATCGAATAGGTGAGTGATATTGTGGCTTTGTTGTTCCGTAGCTTTTAATTGAAAACCACTTCTCGTACCATTCAGGAGATTAGAGATTGGTTTTAGGGCAATGCAATTAATAAGATCTATTTTGGTGAATATTTCCCAGTTTCGTTGGCAACTTTTCAACGCGCATATGATACCTTAAGTCGGCATACAATAGTATAAAAACTGCTAAGCTGCGCGCTTTTTGACCCATTTCTGTAACTTGTCCGACGTGGAAAAGAATCCTATGATGTCACCGTGATCACATGTAACACGCGTGTCCGCTTTGACAGCTACCTGGTGCATCTTCTGGAGGAACAGTCCGTGAACCGAAACAGACCGTGTGGAGGCAAGCCCAACATGTTGCCTTTGCGCCTGCCGTTGCCGCAGATGGAGCATCGTCCCCTGCCACCGCTCGCAGTGAATATCTATTGTCAAGCAGAGAGGATGATGGTGAATGGGGAATACGAAGCGGCACTCATCCTCTTCTCACGAGGCGCAGTCTTGCATCCGGATTCTCCACGTTTCCAGGCGGGAATCGCCAAGGCGAAGATGGCCATCGAACACACAGTCGGTGAGACATTCACTCGTTTTCACTTGCTACATCATTACACTGATCATCATTAAGCTACGTTTACACTTATAAACATGTATGAGCGACTAGTCTGATATACATATCTATTTGCACGAGCGATGGCAATATACTTACTCTTTGACATGTCGCGCGACAGCACCTCAAACAAATCCCTATATATTTTGAATCAGCTTCATTCAGGATATACATGTATGCGCATACAAGTCGCAAACGCGTATGCGCATGCGCAGACCCCATGGCCAGTACGCACTCCGCCGTGTTTGTTTACAAACTACCTGTGTCCTTTGTAGGTTATATCATTGTTATGATTAGTTTTACTCATATTCTATTGAATCTTAAGTGTTGAGTAGTGTATATTAACTAGTTCCGCTTAGGTTAGTTCATTTCTTTAGTAGATTATTATTATCAGTTTGTGATCTTCCTTCGCGATACACCAAAGAATTCCCTGATACACATCACGGAGAGTACACGCTGCCGTATGTATTATGAGGTAGGCGTGTCTGAGCTCATACAAATCGCAAACCTTCGCATACATATATCTCATACAAGTCGCACATACATGTATACGAGTAAGTATACATGTGTAAGTGTTAACGTACCTTTATACACAAAAGACTGTTGCATACAGTAGAATCCTTGTTAACCGGTCCATCGCGTTGAGCAGTTTATTTTCCTTTTTTTCAGCGTATAAAAGGTGGCAGGTAGTAGTTCAAAATTAATTGTTTGACGGGCCTTTGCTGCCAATTTCTCTGGAAAGTAAAACGGGATGACGAGACGTAGGGTGTGCAGTGATTTTGAGCGGAGGAGGGGGAGGGAGTTTGCCAGTTTGATTCCCCTTTTTGCTTCCGAGTATATTTTTCTATGAATCAATAAACTCAATGTCTAATTTTCTATGAATCAATTTTTTCGTGATCGTTTATGCATAGATGTATGCACATACCGTATAATAAAATGTGTTCCAATGACGTTTATTCGTGATAACCTGGTGAAGTTGTAGACTCATTTTGAACGAAAATCGATTTTTCGGAGGAACCTCCGATTAACCGGTCAAACGACTAACAGGCCAGGGTCTCGGTCGCGACCAGACCTGTTAAGAGGGCTTCTACTGTATTTCAGAGGTATCGTGTCCAGAATTTGGGCATGTCTGTGTCCTTCCTAGGATGGTAGTCGGAAACCAAACCATGTCGTAGGAACGTTTGATTCTACAAAGGATAAGGTGGACATATTGATGCTACAGGTGTGATAATAGAAAGGGGGGAAACGATAAACGATACGCTTCTTGCAGTGAACGAAATGTCGCAGTGTACCAGTTATAAATAAGACCTATCATCAAATTATATATTCTGATTAAAATCGGATCTTATCGATGCTCATATTTGTCGGCAAAACGCTCTTCAATGTTTGTCAGAACCTCGTGTATCTCTGGCTTTGCGATAGGGATGCCATTACTGCTTTGAGGTACTGTTAGCTCAATGCTCACCAGTGGCGGATGTAGACCGTAGTCGAGGGGGGCTAACCGGGGAGGGATCTGGGGAGCATTTATGGGTGAAAATCACGGTTTTACAACACAAATTTTATAAATATTATCTTTTAAATAAAATACATCAACTCAAATAGATAATCAACGATTAACAATATAAAATACTAACCAATTTTATTAATTATTTAAATTGGAAAAGGTTTTATTTAAAATGCTTTTATCTATTGAGTGTCCAGGTTCAATAGGGGGCTATAGCCCCCGTAGCCTTCCCATAGAAACTTAACATAGAAACATAAAATACTTTAATTACTTCTTTGATCAAAATAGTTCATATGATCTATCATGATGTGATCTCACTTGGAATTATTATTCGTAATAGTATAATCTTTAATCCTCACACAACGCCAAGGAAGAAGTATTTCTCCTTTGAGACAGGAGGTCGGGAAAGACTTAGCACTCTCTAGAGGACGTGTCCGCCCCCGAAAGGAATTTTCTTGATCTATTTTTCTCGCTGAATCTGGGTCACTTAAGAACATTGATTTATTGGGGTGGTTTTATGAATCTCTAGCCTTTAAATTAAAGAAATCGAATTTCATGGGTTAAACATTTGAAGAAAATAATTGTTCTAAATAATACAAGTAGGAGAAATACCATTTTGAGAAAATCTCTGTCTAGAGAAGTATTCATTATTTCTTATTTTATAACTAAGTATGATATACCGCGAACTGATCTTATTCAATCACTTAAATTACAGATATTTATCATTCACTTAAGAAGATTCACAGGAAAAGTTTGAGTACATACTCATCTCTTACGGGATCGTGCTAATACGATCCATCCCTCGGGTCCCGTACCAAAACCCGTCCACCACGGGGCAATGGATCGGTTCGAGGGGGAAGGGGGGAGATTTTTCGCCAGCGACATCGGTTGTTACTCGTTGAGGTAACCCAGACTTACGAGGAAACCTGTCTAACACGAGCAGAGAACCCCAAAAGAAGATTCGACAGACTCGCCGTAGAGAGGGAAACATTTCTGACAGCTGTGTTCCACCACCTTGAGTGCACTGCTACCGGGACACGCACCCTGCCCAGATCCTAGGTCAAGCTGTGCAAATGAAACGGATGTCTCGGACAGGTGGGAGAGGCAACTGTTGGGTGCCTCGGGCTGTTACCCATCGAGCGTTCGACGATCCAGTCCGGATCTCGTAACATGGGGAGAGGTCTTGCCCTCGGCTCGATGGGTGATAAATCGCCCCTGTGGCGAACCTTCATCAAAAGAGAAGCTGTTCGGAGGACGAACGGCCAAACCCCAGCGCATCCCGTACCCAACCTCGGGCTTACCACCCGGATAACGGATCGGCGGCTGGGGATGCACACGAAGTGGCAGAGGTCCAGTCATGGTCGTGGGAATGGTGATGCCTGGACTCGGGAGCCACTCAGCACCTTAAACCGAGTAGGCGGGGTAGGGGCGATCAACCCAGTATCACTCGTGACTCGCAATCATACAGGGAAAACTACTGTCGCCAACTTCCCCCATTCACATTTTCTACCGAATTCCTCCCTCCAACTTGCTTTTTCACCGTTCAAAAAGAGACTATCCTTTCACGCTTTCCCCCACCTTTTTTGTACACTTTATTTGTCATCTCAGTTTGCTGAAATTTTTGAATCCGCCTCTGCCTTAGGGCCCTTGATCGGAATTGATGGGATGGTCCCTTGCTTGCTTCCGGAGAGTAAATTAGTTTATTGTCCTCCACGTGGTCATACGCAGTTTGTACTGTTTTTGACAATAAATTTATTATTATTAAATCAGTCCCGCGTATTTTTAAATATTAAGCTCTACATTCTTTTGTATTCACAAAATACGTAAATACTGTTGTTAATTGACTCCAGTCATGTGCCCTTATTTTTCAAGGGGTCGAAGGTGGAGGAAGAGAAAATATCTGAGGGTTTTGTCAGGGAATTTTAATGGTGTCGGATGTTTTAGAGACACCCCCCACCCCCCACTGCGGGAGATATGGTGAAACACTTCTTCACTCCGCTTCATGTTATACTACTCTGACATTAAGTTTCCAAAAGAGGATACTTTTCAATTACGGACAAATTTTAAAGTCACATGAGTGTCTGTAATAGAGTATATTCACTGTATATGAATGACTGGAGGAATGAATGGCAGGGCAAATGGAAAAACCCCGAGAAGACTTGCCGCAATCCTGCTTCGTCCACCCACGCAAATTCTACATAGAACAACAGGGATGTGAACCAATGTCGCTAGAGGGAGAAAGTGACTGCACTACAAAGAGGGTCACTCTAAAAATGTAAATACTGATATTGAAGAAAGGGCAAATATATTTCATTCACTGAATAAATTGAAACATCCAATTAACTCTCAAGAGTGGACAATTTTTTAATTGTAATTTTATTCTACATTGACTTCAATCTCCCAAATGTAGACAATTCTCAATAGCGAACAAATTTGAAGGTCATTTGAGTGTCCGCCATAGAGGTTTGCTACAGTGTATGACGGTCAGGGATCTGATCGACATGCAGTGAAAATTAGGAAAGTATGCAATAAAAAGTTCAAAATTTACACTTCAAATATGCGCGAAGTTCCAATATCTGCACTAAAAATCCTATTAAATGCAACAAACAATTCGAAATATGTACAAATTCATCTAGTTATTAGAATTACGTATTCATCTAGTTATTAGAAAGAAAGTGGTAATGTAAATAGCGTTAGCTGAGTAATAAGTAGATAAGTAAATTAATAAGTATGGATAAGATAAAAAGAGTCTATAAAACTAGATAGAGGCATTAACTATCAAAGAAAGTTATCGACATTTATTTCACTTTTCGACATAATCACTCTGTACATTCAGACACGTATCTCTAATTCCCTAATTACTTGCAAGCCGGTGGCAAAGATGTCTTTTGGTAGCTGTTGGGGACAACGAGTAACCTCCTGGATTACGGCATCATCAGTTTTAAAATGACTGCCACCCAAATTATTTCGTCATCGAACGTCACACGCAGGTCATTACGAATGATTTATTCCACACCCTGCACAGTATCATCTCCTCAGCAGTTGACATCTCTTCAGGGGACGACCAGGATTCTCCCCATCTCTAATGCTTTGCATCCCCTTGTTAAACCTCTGGATCCAATTGAACTCAGCTTTTTGTGAGAAACTGGTTTCACCATACAAGGGATGCATTTCGCGATGCACTTCTTCTGTGTACAGTCATTTGGCTTACAGAAAATGCATAACTACACGCCGTACTCATACGGCACAACCACCATCGTGCACTGACTATCTCTGACTGACTACATGCCCACGAGATGTCACGCAGATTTTACGACAAGTGTATATATATGCTGCTATCTACTTGCAAAAACGCGGTTGTAATTTAAAACGGTATAAGGGAAACTGACGTTTGCGACTTATATATTGGCTTGCCCTCTTACTACAGAGCTCATTCATATATTATAGTATATTTTCAAAATTAAATGTATTAATTTTGATTGAAGCAGTTTAATCTAAGAATTAGTCCATTTCAAAAAATCTAAAAAAAATGCACTTATATGCAGTATCATATTTAATTCAAATGGTTTGACGAAATTAAAGTGCTAGAAATTGATTTCTCAAAACCCTAGAAAGTAAAAAAAAGAATAATAAAATAAAATAAAAACTAGCCCTGATGATGTTGGCGAGGTAGTAATGGGGCCTCCAATGTTCGTAGAATCCGCATCACGTCTGCTGCTGGGTGATGATCTCAAGAGTAGGCGGCAACGCCGTCATTCACACCGCCTGTCGTCCATTGACCATAGGACGATGATGCACACGCTAAGGAAGTCGGGGAATCCGGCCAAGTTGGCGGCGGAAGCGTGCGCAAACTCAACGCTCGGCATGAAGCCATTGTACGAGCGGGTTGTGCGTTTCAAAATGCCGGGACGCGATGTCATCGAACGCTTGCTGCGAGGCGCAGGGGATGGCATTGGAGGAACTGGTGGTTTTGGAGAAGGACTTTTCACAGGTGAGAGACTGACAGCTCTCGTTAAGGGGTGAATACTTAATTTCCCCATTATTTTATTTCTTGTCGCATCCCCATCCTAAGACATTCCACGACATATTCAGTACATGGGTTATTCACAGAAATTAGGATGTAGACGTCTAAAACCCACTTCCNATACACATCTTCTATTGTTCCATGTAGATAAGCTACAATAGCACGCTACATTTTCCATTTATAAATATAACAATGGAAATATCTTTGGTAAACTGCTTCGTTGTGACCTCTGTACTTCTTCGTACGCTGTGTTTTAGTTGCTGATATAGAAGAAATTACCAAGAAAAAGAGAAAGGATGTGGCGGCGCGTGTGGAGCCTTGGTACACGGTTCCGTTTGAAGGTACTCGAGAACTGCTTGTGGGGACCATCCCAGATATCGCCAAGTTCATACACAGGCGTGAGGTAAAACTCTCCTCTTAGGTAGCACTAGCGCAGGTATTACAATGAAAACACTAAAATATCTGAAATCGGCATAAATAAACAGAGTAACGAGCACTTAATGTGATTTCAAGTCGAAAAACACTCCTACCAGACATTTTAATGAAGTAATTGCAATTATAATTGATGGTTTAATACATTGCCTCTTATGGAGAAAACACTTATTTACAAAACGAGACCAGGTTTTAAATCATGAAAGTGTAGGACGTTTACTTTGATTACTAGTAAATTTTCCTTAGTATTTTTACATTACTTTTATTTATAGGTCACCGGTCATTTGAGAAAGATATTTCACTTTTTCCTTTGAGGTGAGATGCATGAATCACGAAACCGTTGTGCTCGACCTCCATGTTTTTACTTAATGCTCTTGTGCATTTCATACGAGTCAAACGAGTTCCTGAATATTGTTAGTACTATATTATTATCTAATAGATAGAAATTAAATCATGTTTTCTCATTATTATTATTCATATTGTTGTGTTTTGTGACAATAATAATAATAATAATAAACTATTATTAATCTCAGTGATTTGAGTAATTTGGAGTGCTGGTCTCACCTTAATAAGCTCCATTCACGATCGCTGTCGACTATATTGACAGCCGTTGTGGTTACTTAAGTAATGAATCGTTTCGAAGAGCTGAAGAATGTTTGTTGTAACTTTATATTTTCATTTGCTAGAGGTTGGCAGCATTATCGACGTCACTCCCCTCTATCAAATGCAGTGCAAACAAAAAACACTATATAACATAGTACTTTTTACGTTTAAATGTTTTGCAAAAATTCTAGTTGAAATGAACGTTATTCTGTTATTTTTATTTTTTGCTAACTTTTATGGATGATAGAACAATGATCGAGGGTTGCATATTGGGAAATCCTTCTGGCAAATATCCATCCGCCATGCTGTTGTTGTACACCGAAGAGGTTCTGTTTCAATACTATTTCCTATAAGTAGTCTAGTTATTCATAGCTACGACAAAAATATTGTTTGTATAGAGGATGTTTCTGAACTCCATTTACAAACTTGGAGGGGAGGTGGAAAACAATAGGAATCATAATCACATAGGAAAGCAAAACCCCACTTACCGCCCTCAGGTGACAAAGAGACAAAGCAAGGACACAAGACAGAATGTGTCTTTATCACTTGAGAGCGGTATTTGGGACCCTGCTTTTCTATGTGATTATGATTCCTATTGGAGTTTACCTCAGATTCCCGAAGGGTAGAGCTCCGCAATATCAGTGCATGTGACGAGCATTGTGCTCCCTCTGCTTTCACACTAGCAATATACCCTGTAACTCCATTTACAACAGACTGAGTGAGATGGTTGTTGGTCTGCATATTGAAGCATGAGTACATTTATAGTGTCACCGATTCTGTATTGTCCTAATGTTCTGTCATAATTAAAATTGATAACAGGTTAACTATTTGTATAACACTAATCACTATTATTAAATATTTCATCAATTTATAAATTACACAACAAGCAATAGATTTATAGATAATGAATATGTTATATGTGATGTACAACTTCGAACAACATGCGATATTTCCTGGCGTACCACTAGCATGTCGAACAAAGTCCTTCGAACTTTATGTACACGCCGTTGTGAGCGCACGCATCACTCAGCATGGCAGACGCACAGCGGTAGCACGGCGAGGAGAATCCTCTTTGCTTCCATTTGCATACCTAACGCGGTCCCGTAATCCCTCGCTAGTATCCTTGCGGCTTTAGGTGGCCAAGTTGCCTGCTTGATTTCGAGAGCGACGTAACTTCAAGACTTCACCTTTTGGGAAATGCAACCTCCCTATTTTCACTACAAATGCGACACAGCTAGACGCAGAAAGAGCGCGCACAGTATTTTCTTGACATTGTGGATTCTAGAACTCTCATTTCGCCAACATTAGTAGTACCCATACGAATATTTCTAAAGGAAAATTGGATGAAACCAGGCAAAACGAGCAACCCAATAAATTATGTTATTGCCGTAATTATATAATTTGCTTGGTAATTGTGGAGCATTAGAAACATTATCAAAGAAAGATAAATTAAACGTCGCTTGTATCAAAAGAAGTGTAAATTGTAAATTTATTGAAAATAATGAAATAAAGGAAAGAACAATGAAGAATTATTAGAAGAAAACAAATACGGAGTGAGCAACCTAAGTATAGAGAAAAACATTTCGGCAAGTGCGCAGAGGGAACTGAACGGAGGTCATTAAAAGAGTGTTGGAGTGGTGCTGGGGGTGGGGTGGGGGGGATGTTGGAGGTTTTCCAGGAACTGGCGGTAGAAGACGGAAAGAATTTCTCAGGGTTTTAACTGTATAGAGTAGGGTGCAGCGCACTGGAGAGTTGGGGGTGAGAAGGAAGGAATTTGAAGGCTAGTTTCAGAAGAGGGGAATGAAATTCAGGGATTTGTTCATTTAATACGCAGATATTGTTTTGAGGATACTATGGATATGTAAAATTTCTAATTTGATCCGGGGCCAAAATCTATTTTCTACTTCTAAAATATAAAAATCATTCTCAATGTTAAATGTGGGTGTGTTTTCTACTAGGTGGTTGGCGAAGTGTGAGACTTTAGTGTTATTTTTCCATGCATTTATGTGTTCTTGTACTCTTTGTTTGAACGTTCGTCCAGACCGCCCCACGTACACGGAGGGACAATCACTGCATGAGAGGGCTTACACTCCACTTCGGAGGAGATGGGGAGTGGGATCATTAGTGTATAATTGGGTTGAGTTAAGTGTTTGTGGGGAGAAGAAGGTAGTGTGAATGTTGAAATGTTTTAATGAAATAGGTTTTTTAAGTGAAATGGAATGAATATCTGATTTGAATATTATTGTTTGGAGTAAGTGATGTGAGGTTCTTTGTTTGACAAAATCTAACTTTCTCAGTGATTATATTGTTAATGAGAGAGGTGTTGTACACATTTTTTGATGCTATAAGTTTCATTGTGTCCAATTCTTTTTTGATCATATCTAGTGAGAGTGGAATGATGAAGAGACGATGAACCATGGAGTGGAAAGCAGCATGTTTGTGCGAGGGAGGGTGTAGTGAGGAATTGTGAATGGTGTCTGAAAATGTGTCTTTCCTGAATATATCAAACTGGTGGTGGTTGTTTACAAAAGAAATAGAGAGGTCTAGGAAATTGAGTGTTCTATTGTCATTTTCAATTTCTATGGTGAAGGTTATAATTTGATTTATTTACTACTGTAGAACCCCTCTTAACCGGTCTTGGGTCAACTCGCCCTCGAATTAACCGGTCTATCTAGTGAAGCAGTTTTTTTTCTCTTTCAGCGTATAATAGCTAGCAGGAAGAAGCTCGAACAATGATTGTTTGACAGATCTTTACTGGAAAGTTTCTGGAAAGTAAACGGGTTGTCGCGACGTTAAGTGTGCAATGTATTAGTGTTATGACGGACAGAACACTTCAGAAGACGGAAGTTTACCAGTTCATTACCCCTTTTCTTTCGAGACTATTTTTCTATGAATCAATGTATACATATGTCTATTTTTATATGAAGCAATTTTTTCGTGTTCTTTTATGCACGTATGAACATACAGTACATTAAAATGAGTTGCAACGACTTCACATTTGATTGTTTATTCGTGATAACCTGCCGAAGAAATTGTAGGTTATTTTTGAACGAAAATCAGTTTTTCACGGGATTGACTGGCCAAACGGGTTAAAAGGGACTGTACTTAACTCACTACTGTTCTTAACTCACTGAATGTTCATAATTGATGGTATGGTAGAAAATGAGTTTCGAATATTGCTTCGTTTATTCTATTGATTCGTATAGTGATGTCTAATATAAATCACCAATGTTTTAAAATATTAAATTTAGAAGTAAATACATCTTTTTTATTCTAAATTTTTGAAAAGTCTAGTAATTTGTTTTTCGTGTTAAAAACTCCTCGGGATGGGATGCAAAAGGCTTTCGAGATGATAGCTTGACAAAGGTGATTATTTTTGCGATTAAAGAAGTGAGCTATGTAATTTGTTTAATATCTCAAGTATCTCATTGAATAAACCTAAAATTGTGTTAGCCCACTACGGTAAAATAGAAGTCCGTGATAAAAGTAGTTTTCTTTAAATACTGTAAGGGTATTTCAATTATCTTATAGTCATAACTTGCATTCCAATCATTGAATAGTGAATATATTGAAATGTAATGGCAATCTTGTTTTCTTCCTTGTTATTTTCTATTTTTATCCTGTTTTGTCTTTTATCTAATGAATCGCCATGAACGTATTTAAATGCTTATGATATTTTATATTTTCAGGATTTTGTTCTTTCTATGTTTTACCCACTGTAGTCAAACATTTCTTTGTATATTTCTCTATTAATTTTAGTAAATAATATTATCAAGCCTACAAGTTTTCTTTAGTGGTGTATACAATTTTTTTTCATGGCTGTGTACATAACACGCATTTTGTCTGAAATTCAAATAAATACATAAATAAATAAACATCCTGGCACACGGTTCCGAATACGGAGTTTACAATTTTAACTGCGCAGTCAAACTTTCCAATTTAAAGACATACTTTTCGTTTTCAAACTGTCTAGCAGAGTGGTACGACATTCTTAAACATGAGAAACGAATTAGACAATTCTAATCGTGAGGCCTTACGACCATGGTATTACCTGCTCATTAATAACACCTGTTGGCTAATTACTTTCGTTAATTCGTCGCGAGATTAATTAAACACGCTTTATTGTTCTACCATGCTTGGGTGGGATTCCCAAATTCAAATTTCTCATATTTCCAGTTTCGCTATATTATATGGATTGCTTACGATATACAACTATGGATTGTTTCGTTATGTTGCTCTGATGAAATCTAATCAGATTAAAATTATTTCATTCACTTTGTAGTACGCCGTACCGACTTCTGGAGATAATGCTATACACGATTATTACCCCATTAGTGTATTAAGAATTTTCTCAAACAAAATCATATTATCGTAAACATCAGCAATTTTTATACATTTGCGTTAAATTACAAACATATTGACATTATATATGTATTATAACTCGCAGCTAACTTTTTATCTTATCTAGGAACTTTTGCTGAAAATTTTGAATCCGCCTCTGCCTTAGGGCCCTTGATCGGAACTGATGGGATGGTCCCTTGCTTGCTTCCGGAGAGTAAATTAGTTTATTGTCCTCCACGTGGTCATACGCAGTTTGTACTGTTTTTTGACAATAAATAAATTTAAATTTACAAGTAAATATAATATATATGTTACGCACAAAACCCGAATTCGTCCATTGGACGAAAAACCGACCAAAAATAGTTTTCGCAGATATGTTTTTGTCAGAACTAGTTTTCAGCGTTTTCAAAGTGCTCAATACTAGTTCTGGCCAAAGGGGATTGTCCAAAACGTTATGTCCTCTTAACAATAATGAAACTTCTTATATTTGATGCCAATTGATATTTGTAGTATTTAGTATGGAATAAATGTTATTTTCGTATTAGTGGCATAAGGAAAAATGGTAGTAACGCGCTTTTAAGTGTTTTTATGTGTTTATTGCTATAAAGGTATTCATCCCGAGTATATTACAAGCTTTTATTTAACTTGATGCGTTTGATGTATGTGTGTATGTATGTGTACTTTGCATGACAATAGATTATGGTACCATTTTAGGAAAATCCACCCCAAGAGATTGAAATGAGGATAAATATTTGTTATCCTTCCGTTTCCAAATTCGTAATTTTATTTTTCGGCCATGTCCAAGTTTCCAATCGAGCTGTAATTTTACAGATATGTGTAGTTTGCATAACAATAGACGATTATGGTACGGTTTTACGAAAATCTATCCGTAAGCGGGTTGATAGTATGTGAGCATCCATAACTCCAGATTGCTTGGAGGAATTTGAACACAACATGGTACACAGATGATTGACTATCTGACAACAAGCACCGTGGAGATACGACAACACTGGCACTTCCAGGGACGGGATGGGAAGGGGATGGCATGTAAAAATAATTGAAAAAAATATTATTAGGAAACTATAGTTTTCGGTACCGTAGAGATAGATAAAACAAACCCAATAAGTTGAGCACTGATCCAGAGAGGAGATATGTTCCTAGCACCCATTAGGGTGGCAACACGATGGCAAGTTAAAATAATCATAAACGACCGATATTAGCGTGGAATTCATCCTTTTAGGTACCACTCAATTGAAGAGTGACACTCTCAATGCAACATATGACCACGGTCACCCTCCACGAGGGATGTACACAGATTGGGCAGGGGAAAAGATGGGGGTTAACTGTAACAATGTCCCCTATAAGTTTTGAGATTGAAGTTTTAGGGGTCTCTGAAACCAGTAGCGATATTTCCGATGACAATTAAGTCCACGGTCAACCACTATATACTTATAGTACCTCTTGGAAAGGGAATGCAATGTATAATTTTAAATACTGAGGACAATGTATAATTTTAAATACAGAAATGTTTAAGTTGTATTAGTATTTATGATGCTCGATCCCTTTGACTTTTAAATTAATATTTCATATTTTAAAAAATATCTATGTTTATGCATCTTCTATGTTTACGAGTATGTTTATGTACTTACAATGAGTGACCAAAGAATGATATTTTTTCTAGTTTTACTTCTTTCATTTTCAATTTTTATTTTTTTAACATAGTACTTTGTAAATAAAAAGGTGTTTCAGAAAAAGTTCTTTTACGTTTATTTTATTGAAAGTTAGATTGAATTGTGTTTTACCCGATGTACCGGGTCAGAATGTTGCACTTTCACATAAAGGACTTCAGAGATCCACCTCGCTCATTCCTCAAGCTAATGACATGCAATATGGCAATCATTTTGTTTTTTTAGATAATTCTTTTATAATAATTATTAAAGAATAAAAATTGTTCTGATTATTTATTTACATAGTTATGACTTACATTGATGCATTGAGAGCGACCATCTCACGAACTAATTGAGATATTCTGTACGTAAACATTGAATTAGATTATCTAATAACGGAAATTTAGATTTTTTGATACTTCATTCTTTAATGGTTGCAAAGGAATATAAATCTCAACTTTTCGTCGTTCGCCCTAACGGCATTGTGCTTTATTTTTTCTGCATCTCGTGAACTAATTTCATACCTCTCGATTTTTGTTTGTAAAGATCGTGAAATCAAATATCTATAAATTTTCTAGAATGATTCATTCTATTTGAATTTTATTTGAATTGTATTGTAGTCTCACAGTGAAAGGATTGTTTCAAAAATCGTATTTAAAAGAAGTGAATTAGAGTAAAATGATTATTTAAATTTTTGCGATGTCTCAGTTATGAATAAAGATATTTGTACCGATTTTTGTACGCCAACGTTCTGTTTTAGTAAATACTAAATTATAAAGATGGTCAAACATATCTGAACAACAAAAACGTCCATGCGTTTTTAAGCGACCATTTCAATTTTTTAGGGTCAAGTTATGGTAAAGTGTTATATATGCAGATAGATAAAAATTGTGGAAGAAATTAATTCTTGGATTATATTATTAGGTTTTTTAAATATTTCAACTCAGTTCATAAAAAGGTTAATTTTAAAATCGAGGACATATATAATAGAAATGTACATCTCCCATCAATCCTTTTATAAGAAACACCACAAAGTGGAAACGAGACACATTTGTAAAAGTCTCATGCATGGAATAACATATTAACCACAGTAAATACTCTAGAAATTATACACGCTAAAACTTCATAATTGTGAAAGTGCTCAATACTAGGTCCTTCAAAACGTTGAAAACCAATTCTGGCAGAAACACATTTGCCAAAACTAGTTTTGCTCGTTTTTTTCGTCCAATTCGGGTTTTGTGCGTAACATATATACATATTTTTATTCAAGCATATAATAATAATGTAGTATAATAGCAGTTACCCTTTTCTTAAACTACCGAAGTTCGTAATCCATTCTTCTTTTTATTCGAATCTTGTCTAAGATGATTTATCTTGATCTATTTCATCCTTTTGGATGCGGTGGTACAAATATAATTGATGGAATTGACGCGCGGTTAAATTGCTCGGAAATTTGAGTGTAACCTATATTCTGCTTGAAAATATGAAAGTTTACTTTTAGGTAAAAAGTCTATATTATTTTCCTGAATAATAAGGCAGATACTTATTTCTCCCATATCTTGTAGTCGAGGGCAAGTTTCACTCGGTTTCATATTTAGGGTTAAATAATATAAGTAGGACGTCAGAACAGTTATGAAAAGTACGTGATATTACACAACTGAGCATTACGTAATCCATGTACAGTACCCTGCGAATATTTTTCAGTACTTACCAGACGCGTCAGTGGATTCATTTGTCAGGAATCAAGAAGTTAAGCATATTGTACATCATTTTAAAATAAATAAGTGTAGTAGCGTCTTTTCTTGATGTAATTTTGATTTACGATCTCGGAGAGGAGAAGTTAAAAGATGAAATGATAGGGAATCTCCAATATACGTTTTAATGCTCTAACAACTAAACTACATGTGTGTGAGTTGTTCCGTCCGGTTATGCAGAAAAGGAAAGAAAATTCTCTCTTTCTTTTTTTCATTATGCTAAAGAATGAAGCTTATCGAATGCCGCATCCTTTACACCTTCAATTTCTTGACCAAGCCACGGGGGATGTTGGTAGTCAAATTATTAACACGAAAAGCTTTATGCCAACTGTCTTACCTTAGCGTGTTCTCTGAGAGAGTTTGAGTAGAGCGAGCAAGAGAGGGAGATCGCATTCGATTGTCGGAGTCGATATGTTGACGCTTTGGGCTTCTCAAACACAATCGACGGCTCGTAGCTCCCACCCCCGCCGCGACCCCACTCCCACGGGAGATCCACTGCTGTGGATGACTCACCCTCGCGTCGCTAGAAATAACCCAGCCCGAGCAAATAGTGAGAGAGCGCCCGCATCAAACCGCTGCTTGTGGTTGGATATGGTGGTGAAACTGTGGGCTTTTTTCCCTCTATAACAGAGAGGATTAATGAAAAAGGTTTCGATATGAATTTTTTTCATCGCATAATGTTAGAGGCACTTTCTCTTGTGACAGACACCCCACACATAAAATAAAAAAAATAATTTTATTATATTTATTTTTCATGTAATCTGAAAGTGAAAGTGTATTAATTTTCTACTAGAGCCTTTCCACATTTATGAACTCAGTACTTAATAATTAATAGTATTACGTAAAACTGAATGAAATCGATATTGATAAAGTACTCATTTAATGCTTTAATTATCATTTCTCTTAAGTATTTTCAAATAAATGCACAAAATTTTCAAAGGTGTTATGCTAGTTTTTAATTAGTTAGAAATTTTTAAGCAATATGTATCCCAAATTTTGATGTTCTCTGTGCGTAGATTCACAAACATTTTAGACTAATTTTTTAAATAAATTAATATCAAAAGATAGATAAAAAATTAACGACGCTTGTAAATCTTTCTCAGAAACCTACACTTCACATGAAATGTCAGATTTCTGTATACAGCGCTACTAAATCATCCATCCCTTGTCTATGGGGGAGCTGCTTAGACCCGCATCCGTTCAAGGGTCTGGTTCCTCCATCAATTATCAAGCATGATATCACTATCATTGCACCCAATTCTTTTTTAACCCACTCTAGGGGCAAACTCTACCACCGTATTCATAAATACAATATAATTTTTTTCCCAAATGACTCAAAACATCTTTTGTCAAGTTCGATTACTCTCGTACATCTTTCTATCTTATTGTATCATATCGCTCCTTTCAAACATATTCTGTAGAAGGATTCATTCAATAGCATTCTACGCTATATCTTGGGTACGTCTTCTATTCTCAATCGCCTCTAACAATACTATTTTTACGGCGAATATTAGACTATTTGCACCCACCAACCTCTGTTCATAGATGAGATAAGGTTCCACAATACGTCTCTTAAATTCGACGCATCGACTTTAGAGAGCATTGTTTAAGAGTGCAGGTCCCTACGATGGCTCGGGGATTAGCATACTTGCTTTCCATCGGTCCAATCCGGGTTCAATTCCCGGTGGGTCAGATAAAAGTAGTAGCTTTTTACTTCACTGCCCCAGTTCATAAAACTGAGATAATTGAAAAGCGAACCCACCTTCCATCCACATTCTCCTCCCCCTAATATTACTAACTCTCACTATTACTAACAACAACTATCACCTCTACTTGGGCCAAGTTGTTGCTAAGCCCAGCTAACCGTCCCACCTTCTAACAAATGCCCACACCATCCCTCCTCCTACGTCCTATCACCCCATATAGATAAGTTTGAATATCACGCTGCATTTCCCATTTACAAATACTACAATATCAAAAAAAGTACAACTTTTATGTTTGTGAAGAGAGCGCAGAATCACAGTATCACACGATTTTCCTGTACGTGTGCTCCCAGAAACAGTAGTGAATGAGTGAAAGGGAAATAATGAATAACAGGAAAAATGGGAATACTACAAGAGCTCTGGTCTGCCGTTGGCCCGCTTTGTCCATTACGTCGAAATTCCTTTTGGTTCAACAGCAATTAGAAGCGATGCTCTCTGATGCTGCTAGCGAACACACTAACCACTGCACCTCAAGTCAATTTGTTTGGAGAGACTAGATCCCGTTCACACTACAGCCTTCTGTTGTTTCTTCCCCCGATTATCAATTCTCATATTCGTAATGGTGTCCTGCTTTTTCCCTGAGGCCATGCGCTGTGGAGTGCTACCGTTTTGCATCACTTGTAATTCAGTCACTTCAAAACTCAATCACTGGTCCTCAGGAGACGAAATGACCGCAGCGCAAATCTCCAGAGAGAGCTTTTGTCAATTGTGACCAATCAATGGGCACCCTCGAGACATCAAATGTTTGTTAGTGGAAGTGAGAGAGAAGTTTAACAACATGATGTGAAGGAGCGATTTTGGTTTCTGTGCCCATTCGTCTACTGATATAAAAATATATTAGTGTTAGGTCTGATTTATTCTACGAGGAATTTTAATTATACATAATATGTCCATTCCTTCCTTCCTTCATTAAGTTTTTGCAGACGTTGAATATACATTTTTTGTCCAATGGAAAAGGAGACTAATTATAAATAAGATTCAAGACAAAATGTATTTGTAGTTTCCAAATATTTTTTTGAAAATATACTCATTAGGACTCGATACAATTCTAAAAGCGGTCGTAAAATGTAATGAAACTGTCATTTTAAAGCTTCTTTCGGAATTGCCCTCAATGTCATGGTCCTAGCTTTTTGAATGTCTGAAATTGTGGTAAAACGTGTGTCTTTCATATTCAATTTTTGATTTGGGGAAGAGCAAAATATTCACCGGACCCAAATCAGGGAAATAGGATGGGTGATCAAGGAAAACGGTACGTTTTTTCGAAATCGCGTTCCTATACGATGGTGTATTGTCATGCAACAAGGGCCATATCTCTTGAATTCGGTGGAACTTGGTGAATTCTGGACGATAAACATTAAGAACTGTAACACCCGAGTAGTGAGCGGCATTTACTGATTCACCATCTGGCATGAATAATTTGTAAATAACTCCCGTCATAAAAAAGAAAAATGTGATTTAGTTTTGATTTGGCTCTTCTCGAGTCTTTACCGTCTCTAAATCTTGCATAACCCTTAAAAAACGCTTACTACTCAATACTTTACTCCCTAATAAGTTTTTATCACTTAAAAGGTTTCTGTGGCACTTTTACACGACATAAAACAAATGTAAATATTTTCGCGTAGCTCCATTTCTACTTTCCCGACCGACGTCGAATGAGTAATGTCGAAAGTTGCGTAATCATGAGTCAGTCGACGATGCCAGCGCTTTGAATTTACTACCAGAACCAGTCTTGAAAAGTAGCAATATTTACTGTTGTAATACTCTCAAGGTTAGCGCTAATAGTTACGAAAAGATTAAATCGCACGCGCAGTGATTTGCATCGCACGCACAGTGCAAATCTCGATGTTGGATTTAGCATCCATCTTTTTTGCTTTTTGGGGTTTTACGTAAGCGTATATATTGTGGGGACCTCCCAGGTATCGACTGCTATGCTTTGTAGTTAGACGCAAACCAATGCTTTCTTCATTAGAGGACCTTGGTCTGATTTCTTTTGAACTTGATCTTGTGTATCGGGTATAAATTAAATTGTTTTTGAGTAGACTTTTGAGTCAAGGGTAACGAAGAAACAACTATTATTATTTGTGATTTGAGTGTTTTAAACACATATTTTACAATAAAACGCAAATTCATAATTTTCAGACTAATCGTTACACAGAGTATACAACAGTACGTTTCGACTGTGAACACAGTCCTCTTCAGACAGAAAAAAAATAAATGTGATGTTTTTTGCGATGTCCTCAATTTCGTGAGAAGAGAATTGTTTTCTTTTATGAATGTACAAAAAAAAAAATTATTTGAATTGAATAAAGAATTCATACGCACTATTCTTTAAAACATATTTTACATCACAAATGGGATGCTTGGTGTTTTATTGTATTGATGATTTGATCTGCTTCGTTCCCTGACTTCATCCCTTCCACTAGTTGCCTCCCAGTGCCAATCTACTGTAGTCCAATCTCCCTCGATGATCATCTGCCCTTGAGGCACGCGTGCCGCTCTAGCCACGAACAGGTTGGGTGCCTCCCTCGTTAAGAGGTCCCTTCGGCGGCTGGATATCGCCCTGGGGCCCTTTGCAACATGGAAGCGCATTCTATAGATGCTTGCCACTAGGAACGTCTTGCGTGGAATTGACACCCCAAGGTGGTTATTATTAATGAGCGAACTCACGGCATACGTGGGGAATAATTTATATTTCTTTATTTACGTAAGTCAATAAGTAAGTCTCAAGACTGGATAGAGGCAAAATAAAGTAACTACCTGACATTTATTTAACTTTTCGGTATATCCCTGTTCATTCAGACGCTTCTCCCATCTCTTTACAAGTCCCTCAAAGTCCGTGTCCACTGTGACGGTGAAAAAAAAGTCCACAGGAGAACCAGGACGCTCCCCATATCTGATGTTTTTCCTTCTTCGGGATCCAATGGAACGCAACTTTCCGTGAGATACAGTTGCCGCCATACATGGGATGCATTTCGGTGGACAGTCGTTGGTGCTTAAAAAACGTACGACTGCTCGTAGTTCTTCTCGTGTACACTCATGCAACACAACCGCCATCGCGCACTCGCTGCCTGTGACTGACTGCGTGCCTACGAGATGTCGCGCAACCTACACCTCAAGTATACACATGCTGCTATCTGCTGGTAAAAATATCGCTCATAATTTAAAACGATATAAGGGAAACTGGTGTTTGCAACTTATATGTTGACTTGCCCTCGTACTTGCCTTTATATCTGCTAGACTACTAGAAGGCGAAGATTTCGCGGTCATATAACAACCGGAGAGTCATATTACGATAATCGGCATATTATGACAACCAATGCAGTTCTTCTTTGGAAGAGTAGCGTCTGCGCCGCTCACCAATTACGGTTGAGCGAAAGAGCGCGCCAAGAGAGAGCAAGGACCCAACACAAAAACGCTTTATTAGAGGAATATAAAAGTGAAATAGGTGTTCAAAGTTATAAACGTTTTACGCAGATGTTAAAAGTTCTCCCCTTTTACAGCTATGTAGACCTCACAACTGATGTTGCATGCATTGACGAGAAGGTTTTACCCGACGTTTTGCGAATCCCTGCGAAACCGGTGCGTGGCCTGTATCGCTGCTAATTGGTCGTTATTTGAACATCTGCAGTAATTTGTTGTTGAACTTTTATCTTCAATATCACTTCATTCATTCCCTTAACAAAGAGCTTTAAGCATATTTTTGTCTTGTGTTCTTACTTGATCTTGATGTCATTTTATCATCTTCGAGAAATATATCAGGACATGTGTACTTTGAAGTGTTTTGTTCCTATCACTGTATTCTGCCATTTCTCTAATTTTTTGAGGACTATTGGAACCAACTTTGTTTTTTATTGTTTCACATCATGTTTCGATGAATGATTACTACATGACATTTAATTTACAATTACTAATATCTTACTTTATGATATTATAACACAATACTATTTCTTCATATTATTTATTTTCCTACATAAGTTTTTGTAGTCAAGAATATTTAGACGTAGTCATTTCTTTGTCTTTGTCTTCATTTCGCATTTTACAAATTTTCTGTTTTTTTTCCTCGTATAACTTGACTTTTTTTTTGTTTAAGTCCTGAATTAGGTTCATAATTTCATTTGAGAATATATCTAGAGGTATATTGTTCATTTTGTCTGTTTTAAACGGCTGACGTTTTATACCTAACTCCCTCGGTCTATAGTCCAATTATAATGCCGTCTTTCTGCACGTCTGCAGTCCGATAAAAGTGTTCTTTCCTCCTCTCTTACTCGTACACTCGTCACAGTTTGTGTTTTGTATCTTTCTTAGGTATGTTTGCAAAATTACCGTGTCCTGTTCTTACTTCCAGCGCTTCTTTTCCAGATCTGAACCACCTCTTGTTATTACACGCGTATTTTACGTCTTTAATGTTAGTACGTTTGGGACACTCTGTAGACATATGTCCGGGGTATTGTCGAACATATATTTGTAATTGTTCATTCCGAAACAATCCCCGAACAAAGGCGAGACGTAACCGAAGCAACGTTGCAATTCCCTTCCCGCGGCTCCCAAGTGACTCTTCGCCGCGGGTCTTTCTTCTGGTTTTCTCTCAAGACTTCGAAATCAGTAGCCATGAGCGAGTGCGTTGCGGAACGCCCTAAGTCGGCGCGGCCCAAGTCCACGTCCGCGGCCACGCCGGCCAGTCAAAGCAAGCGCCTAACATCCACGCAAAAGTTGCGCCCCGCTGCACCACCCGGCGCTCGGGCGGCGCGATCGCCACCTGCCAAAAAAGTACTCGCTTTTTGTTTTTGTTTTTTAAATCCGCCTCTGCCTTGGGGTTCTAGATCAGAATTAATGGGATGGCCCCTAACTTGCTTCCGGAGAGCAAATTAGATCATTGTCCACGTGGTCGTAAGAAGTTTGTTCTGTTTAGGCTGTAAAATACCGGAATGTGTTTGCCTACCTTCATCACTGTCAGCACATCTATATTCGAGGACGTCTTGACCCAGAGATGTTCCCTGAGATACACATCACCTTTCACTCACACTTACACTCGTACCTAAAAGTGACCGGAATGATTCACCTACAGGACAATTCGAATTTGCTTAGCCATACGATTAAAATACAAAAAGTTCGGTTCATTTTGGGTTCGTACAATATTATAAGAAGTACGATACCAAGCAACCATTATTTCGTAAGGAGACGATTATATTGCTGTCGTCATCATTATTATAGTATGCTTCCTTTATTTAACAGACTGTCCCTGTGTTCCACTTATCATAACTATTTTTCTCCTTCCCTTCTCCAGGAATACTCACCATACTGTACATTTTGAAAAAAAGGGTGAAAAATGGGGAAAGTGCGCACAAGGAGAAAAAAGAGCCAAATATATTTGTTTCGAAGTTTTTCAAAAAAATAATAATATTAATTAGCGTATGGATAGTTGTTGCTCTTTTTCTACTAGTGTATCCTGTGGGATCATTTACATGCAGCATAATAAATCTACATGTCGCGTGTTGAATTTTGCACCCGAAAAATTCACCGACCTCGACCGGGGTCGAACTCATCTATTACTTAGAAAATATTTTAAAAAGCATGCACGTACACTTCCTTAGAAATAGACAAAATAATTATCCAAAGAAGCCTGGTGATATTTTGGGTTGATTTTTAATCTTCTTGAATTCAGAACCCCTCTGTGGGAACAAATACAATTTAAGGATTTTTCCCAAGTGGTCACACGCAGATCTAAGCTGGTGTTTGGGAACAACTCATTTAACATTGTCTATCTGCTTAACGTGTTGTGGACCTATTCTTGACAATAATCGTCTGAAGCATTTTCAAGTCACATTAGAAGTCAGTTAATAAAGGTTAATCAGGAGTCTCGGGCTCGATTCCCGGCTCTTCGCTATTTTCACCTGACCGAAAGTTATCACATATCTTCTCCACGTGTAGTGTACACGGAAGAAATATGTACATAATAAAGATTAGTTACATAATTCATCGAAATTATTTCATATTTTTCATTACAATTTTAGGGTGTCTCCAAACTTGACTGGCACTGCCGAAACAATATTTTAAAATATATTAAAAATATTTTATACATAGAATTTTTCACTAGAGACATGAACAGACCCACACAAAAAATGAATCTCCCAGTAAAAAATAAGTATCAGATATTCACATTACCCTGATATTTTCAGAACAACATTAGAGAAATGCAGATTTACAACAAAACAACATTTGAAACAGCAAATATTGATATAATTCTTTGCGTTTGAGATTTGAACTCAACATTTTGTGTTTTACAAATAAGTTATCTTTGTATAACCTTCTACACGCGCGCTTTCAGTGCGGTGGACCCTAACGACGAGACGACAATAGTGAAAATAGTATTACCAAATAATGAGCTTTACGATTAAAATATTGCTCGTATTGTATATTTTATGATAGTTACCGATTTAACTTAACGATATGAAGTCATTAGATAATTTAATATACAAACACGCTGTGACGATGAACTATTATTGAACAAATGTATATGTTCTTTGTTCTCCAGGAGTACTGGAAGCGATTCCCGGGACCGTTGCATGTTCCGGCCGCGGCAAATCTTCGTGATCCGAAGTCGGCTCCCCTGTTGCACAAACAAGGAGGGCACATCGGCAACAACTCGTATGCTGCGACCATTTCTCCAACGACAGCAGGGGTCGGTGCCAAGGTAACAGGAACAAATTATTATCATTATTATTATTATTATTATTATTATTTTATTTCGTTTAGGATCTCAGCTTTTTCTGCTGGTCGTAGTGAGGTACGGGCTACACCAAGCACACTCACTCTGGATGATCCAAAAATTTTCTGACTATTCTTAATGTGTTGAGCAAAACAACTTTCTGAAGTTGTACATAAATGGTCTTACGCAGTTTTAACATGCTAATACTATTGTGGAGGGAGATAGGGATGACTCCTGTAAAGTACATTACTACCGGTACCATGTAAACTCCCTCCATGTTCCATAACCTATGTTCCATATTATTATTATTATTATTATTATTATTATTATTATTATTATTCATACACGGAACGGACAAAGTTTATAATGGGTATTTAAGAGTAGTCGCGACTTGAGTTGGTGGAGCCGATGAGAACGTAACTACTATATTCGTGCGAGCATCATCTCACATGTGGCACGTTTCCCTCTCCACACGTTTACTCGTCCTCTGAGCCTTTTTACATGCGTCTTGATGTCATATTGTCAGCCTCTGCAGTGTTCCAAATGAGAGTAAAACGTTCGGGAGGTGGAATTATTATGGAAGTACTGACCATAGCTCAGCCGCATTGGAAGATCCAGAATGATGTATCCGGAGTGTGAGCTAATTGGATATTACTGTTTTCGCCGTGAGAGTGACAGGGCGAGAATATCTTTTCGGTGGATAGTATGGAGTAAGCGTTTGAAACTATTTGTAGAGCGCTGCGCCAACTCGACTTGCGGAAGTCAACATTTCCATGGATTAGATAGGCAACACCCGTTTCATAATACACTTCAGTTATGCGGATTGCCTACCCCTGATACGATGCTCGTTTCAGGGGTTATTGGCATACATATCGTAGTGTAAATCTGAGTGAATTTTTAATTAATACGAAAATGATACAGAAATGCTTTATCACTGACAATTTTAAAAAGTGTCTCATAGTATTATTGTCCTTTTTGCAAAAAATTCTGAAAATGAGGGTTAAAAGCGCACACAATAGTTCCTAGAAAAAACGTTTATAATAATGGCAAACTGACATAAACGTTTTAGTTGATAAAACTGGAAACAGCCAATCTTTATTTGATATTCTCTTTTAATATTTAACTCTAAAGGTCCTAGAATTAATATGTGACACCGGACAACCATTGCCTATCGTACAAAAATCACACCTCATATTATGCGATTCCTGTTACAGAAGAAATAACTGTAAAGTACATAAAATATTTCTACATAAAACACTCACTCTCTCTCTCTCTCTCTCTCTCTCTAAAAAACGTTACCGGGAATGTAAATAAATACTCACAGTCACCGTGAGAGTAAATATTGTCAGTAGTAACTCCGTTTTACAGCGGTTGTTCTCTGGTCAACTACAACACCGATGTTGGTGAATTCTTCTCAGTTACCACACTGTAAAATATACAAAAAAATGTATGTTAATATGTTTTAAAATTTCTCGTCTACTATCGCGGGGGTTGATGTATAAACACATTTCAATATCCACATAAAAGTAAATAAGAATCCTTAAATTTGTGTTAAAAAGCAACTTTATTTTGGGGAATAATTCATCCTATTAAGTCTAAACCTCACAATAAAGCAAATGAGAATTGTCAAGGCAAATAAAAAAGTTTAACTAAATTGCTAGATTATCATTAACTTATATTATAGTGGCTTAAAGGAAAATCGTTTCAAAGAAGTAAAGTTTCGATTAAATATTTCGTAAAAGTTACATTGATACACTCTCCACAATAGAAATATATATATTTTTAATTGTTGTCAGAGTGGTCTCAGGGAATAAATATAGAAAGAGGTTTATATTTAATTTCAGTTTTCCGCTTCGTCTATTCCTCTGGACATTCCCACTCTCTACAGAGTTGGAAATAAAACAAGTGACTCTCGCGTGTTTCACGGGTGCACCGATTCAAGAACGCGTACACTAAAGGGACAGTGAGCGCCTGTCGGAGTAATATATGTTTGGTTTTTTACTCATACGTATTTCAAAGAAAGGACAAATAGTTCGTAGTCTTTTATCGTTAACCTGCTATGACAAAGATTGATGTTATCCCGCAGAAATGAACAGGTTTTTATGAGACTTTCTCGACATTTAACGTCTATTTGAATACAGTTCATGCTTTTTCAAAAATGTGCTTCATTACCTCTTGGCGAAAAAAATTCGTTTTTTCCCCTGGTGTTAACTCTTTTTATGTACGTTAATCTTGTATTTTTTCTCGAATATAAAAACCTCACAAAAATAGAAAGGCTTTTAATCCGGATTCAAATTAGAATGTATCATTCATATGCATATATTCTTTCTGCTCTAATTTAAATATCAAGATTTATCCATATGCAAATTTCGTCGCTTTTCATTCATTTTGAAACTACTGCGGTGTATTTTACAAATACACATGTTGTGCTTGAGATTAATTCTATGTTACGAGAAATAATATTGAATTTATGATGTCTCTTATCTGTTACTATTTTGTAGGAAATAGGCATGAGAATACTCGACAAAGGCATTCCTGTAAAAATGTTCTTTCACAACATTTGTGTCGCACGTTTTCTAATATCTTCACAAAACGTTTTTGTTTATTTTCTTTGTTCGTTATTTATACATGTTCGAAATTTGACGACAAACAGGGGAAAGTCTTCCAGTTCCGACGACCAAGCATTTTGACTGAAAACATATAAAAATAAACTTTTTAAGAAATTTGAAAAAAAATTATATACATACATACAAAAGTATTTGTTAAAAAAATACCTGAAAGTTGAATTATAACTCAGTCAAGAAATTTTTTTCCTGTACCAACCAGTCACAATTTTCATATTACAATTATCTCACAGAATTTTGCACATTGAAAATAAAATCACAAATACTTCATGCAATATCATTCTACCAAACCTCTACGTAACGTTTTAAAACTCGTTAAAGTCTCTGGACCTCGAAAGACAACTCGGGATGTCGCATCATGAAGTTATAGTAAAATTGATATCACGAAGTATTCTTTCGTTTTGAAAATTCGTTAAGTACTGTCAAAGAATCTTCTAAACCAATAACATACTACAAAATCATATACGAACCTTATTTTTCCATTTCATCATTGAAAGACATGTCATCATTTTGCCTAATGTGCATCGCGTAACGTGAAAGTTCTCATCTTCCTACCTAGGGCTGGTTTTCGAAAAAAACATTACTTACTGCCGTTTTTACACTTCTTTTTATTTCTAACTTACCTCTCTCTCTCTCTTTTATCTCGAAATCATAAAAGATAACGACTTAATTTTATTTAAAATTAATTATTAGTGGCCTGTACTGGAGCCGCACTAGATTATAAATGTACGTGTTGCATATTATTCGTGGAAGACGTTGGAAATGATTTCTCGGCTAGCGTCCGTCGGATATTGATGAAGAAGATCCGAAACGTAGAGTGTGATATACTCCTGTTGAGAGTGTAATGAATAAATACAAACAAATTGTAATAGAAATGATTGATACTCTGACCGAGAAACCAGAGAACCGACGCCGATATACCTGTACTTACCGGTATCACCTCGCGCAAAGAAATCATCGCAAGCAATAGCTAGCAGGAAGTTAGTCTACAATATCAACTAGATTAGATGCTGCTCCAGATATGGGACTTGACATCAAATCTAATTTTAAGACTATTATTAAAGAGAGATGAAACTTTTTTCTTTACAAAATATTTAGAAAATAGTCTTTCTTTTCGTCATACATGAGAGCTAGTTCAAAGCCAAAAGTTAGTTTAAAATAAATTGTAAGTAAAGAAAAATTTGTTTGTATGTTCACAATTACTAATTAACTTTATTTATACAAGTATATGCGTCGCCAAAAGAGGGTCGATAGTAGAAAAGAGGGTCGATAGTAGGGTTCCGTAGTAGAAAATAAATTGCGAGAAGCTGATTTAATGAACGTAATTTTCATCCGATCAAAAGTCAGCCACCCAGTTTCCACTCCATTAACTTAGTAAACCAGCAAACCTAACTAAAAAAAAAACAAAACCCGATTTGAACAAATTATGTGTTCAAACTCCTACCTCAGTTCAAATAAAATGAGTTGAAGCTCGTTATACTAGTGCTTCATTCGAAAGCAAAATCTTGTACTTTTTTGTCGTGAGTACGGGAGAGCACGTGTGATGTGGAAATGAAAGAGTGGTTGGACGCACCAACCAGTGAAATGAAATTCAAGGTACATGCTTCAAAACCTCTGTGCATTGCAGTCTCTTCGGGTGCGAATTCAATTTATTCCTCTATGTTTATATTAGCGTAGACAGGAAAGTGAATTTTCACATCAATTTATCAATCTGGGTCTCGACAGACTATAAACATTACGAAACGTAATTTTTATGCACAAAGGGAATCTTTTTCCTTTGACTGGACGGACATTGGTGTAAATTGGCTTCTCTACGTACAAGCGGAATGTTCTTGGAATTAACGCGCTTATTCATCTGAACATAGAAAGCAAATAGCGACACCAGAAAACAAAAAAACCCAGCGGTGGCGCAGGTGGCAGTGTTGTCGCTCATCAGCAAGTCATCCCGGGTTAGATTCCCGATGGGGCCAGAAATTTTTTAGCCTTTCTCATGAATCTTCCTGTTCATACAGCTGTTATACTGAAAAGCAAACCTTCCTTCCTCTATCCAGCACCTCCTAGTGTCAATAACTGTAGCTACTACTAACTACTTCTACTAACCCCTCCACATGGGCCAAGTTGTTGGAAAACCCTGCTAACCGGCCCACTTACTAACAACAGCCTCTACCACCCAACCCGTATCTCCTATCGCTCCATGTATATAAGCTTCAATACCACGCTTCCTTTCCCATTTACAAATACAATACAAAAAATAGCGACACGAACATCAAATTTTGACAGAATGTCTTTTTATTGTGGATGCTCACGAAGAAAGAGATTTCCCCCAAAAACATATAGAAACAAAAAATCCGAAGTTGTTTAAACTTAGCGGGTAACAAACACCGACTGGATTTTTTTTTGTTGCGACACCATGACCTTACTGCGAAGCCTGTGAATCTCTGCACGCTCCCAGAGGAGAGAAATTGGAGTCCTGTGCTGCTCTGGACACACTCTCGTGGGATGAGATGTAGACACTGATTCAAGGGATTGACCCATCGGTGGCGTGAAGACGGGCGCAAGGGACAGCGCTACGATTAGTTCGCTTGTGATGCGCTTCCTTCGTAAAGGAATCGGATTGGTTTGTCCACAGGGAGTTGTCTCTTGCAGGCAAGTTGCTCACAGCGACAAATTTCATCATTACGCGCGCTGTTACACTGTGATTGTGGCATCAGAGGTTCACGAATATAAATGTTTGGAAGATGCATATTTTTTACACGTAAAATAAATTTTACACTACGGCGTAAATAATAATAATAATATATGTATTATTAAAAAAGCACTTACAATGACCACGTAGAAACAATACAAAATACCTGGAATTAATCCATCATTTCCGATCAAGCGCCCTGACGCAATAGCGGATTTATCATTTCTCGTTCCCCTAAGAAAGTTTCAGTGATATATTTAGTAAGTGTTTTGATACAATTTCCATCTCGATGTGTCACCAATAAACTGCAACGCGTGCTTTGAAGCAAGAGAAGGGGAATGAAGAAAAGCAGTTAACTGATAATTTATAAAATACTATCTCCGTAATATTCTTTTATGATAGTTGTATAGACAAATTACAGAATATAAGGAAGGTAGATGAGGTGTGGATGGACACTGGACTGCCAACAAACAATTTAATGACATGAAACATGAAAGTTGAAAATAATGAAATAATGAAGTGAAATTATCTGTTCCTTCAAAGATTCACTCGGATGGCGTTGGATCGTTGTCGAGGTGATGGTTTTGAGTTGAAGTGCAGTTGAGGTTGAATTCCTGACCGCTTATCACGTGGCGATTCAACGGCGTGTCGATAACGTGATAATCTTCTGGTTGAGAATAATTCCCCGAGCTGTCTCCTGGTACAAACTGAAGGGGAAGTTGTCGGCTTGCTTGCCGAATGGTGAGAGTACTAAATCAGATTTGATGTTGACTCCTCGGATGAGTTTTGTAGAGAGTGAGTTGTCCACATGTCGAGGCTCGCTTTTTGGAGACACGCACTGCTCGCGCAAATGGTTAGTCCGTCCGTAGAACGTTCGATCGATAGCATGACGTCACAGGTTAACCGTCTATCGATTGTTCATCTGGATCGATGGCGTGAATATTACGTAATGTCCGGTTATTGTAAAGTGGTCTGGCGGGGAAGTGTAGCCTCGTGAATTCCAGTACAATTATTAAATGAGTCTGTAATTAATAAAGTCAGTCATACCATGTCCAACCATTTCATCTACTTTTTTTAAATTAAAGGCGTAATGGACTTATGAGGTTTGAAGAAATTGTTCACAGAAGCTCCACAATAGAGAGATGTCACTCAATTGGCACAAAGAGCATACAGTCCACAGATTGTTCACTTGTCTAAAGACACGATCTCAAAAAATGTGTGAACAATCGTGATAATAATTCGTTACGAAAGAATAATATAAAATGCATGAAGAAACCTGATTAACGCCGTAATTATTTATGAACAATTATGAAAATATTATTATAGATTGGTTGTGTAATGTTGCAATTTAAAAAATTAAAATTTTATAAAACTTGAAGAAATTCTTTTGGCACCTAAACAATTAAAGTATGGAGAGGAGTTCTGTTGATACCTTTGAAAGTACCCAATATTTAAAATGTGAAGAATGTTCGAAATGCCTCCTGTAATTCTAAATATGATGGATAGTACATATGTGCCACGCCTGATAAATATGATTTTGCGTGGAAATACAAGAAATTATTGAAAAAGTAGTTAAAAATATGTTATATTATAATATCGGTTTCCGTGACAGCTTTATCATATCACATTTACGTGTAAACGATGTAAACGCTCACGCTATCTTTTAACTGTCACAGCAATTAAACTATCAACAGGAGGCGTTTAGAATGATTTTCACAGCCTTGGCGTTGTCCAGAACGTTTTTCGTGAAAATGAATATTTCTATTTACATGCCTAAATTAGAGAAGAAAATCGAACATGTGGATTCGAATGTGTGTGTTCATGCTGCGCACGACCGTCTATGATCTTTTTGATAAGTATAACGGAAACGTTAAGTGGGGTACACTCCAATTTTTTTTATAATTTTGAATATATTGTAAAGTATATTATGTCATATATGCTGCTATATAATCAATATGAACAATGTTAACGCGTGGGTTCAGGACGCTGCGCATGACCGTTCGGAGAAGCGCACGCGCGCGCAGATGGCGCAGATGGAGGAGGCCGTGCGGGAGCGTCGCTTCGCTGACGTGTTGACGTTGGGAGGGCAGCTGCTGCGCGCGTTGGAGGCGCGAAGGCCTCTTGCCTCGAAGCAAACGGATCGAGACACTATGATCGTGACGGTGCAGAACTACATCACTGTCGCTCACATCGAACGCGGAGAGTGAGTGTTGCCAACACTTAGATCAAGTCCCTCCGGTGACTCAGGGGGTAGCGTTGTTGCTCATCACCAAGTCATCCCAGATTCAATTCCCGGTTAGCTTTTCACATTAATGTTCCAGTTCATATACCTGTGACTACAAAAAAGCGATCCTTCCTTTCTCTATCCACCTCTATGATATCTATAGATTCAATAACGAACTACTCATACTAAGTTTTTGGTATACCACGTTGTTGTTATACCAAGCTAAGCGGCCCACCTACTAACAATAGCCTACCACCCTATTCCTACCTCCTATCATGTACATTAGCTTCAATAGCACACTACATTTCCCAATTACAAATACTACAAAAACACATAGACACGCCTTTCCCACACATGAATGGGAGAGTGTTAGCTTGCAAGGTAAATAGGGAATTACTCCAAAAAGTGAAATACGAATTTATTAAATTATTGCATGATCACCAGACTTTCATGTAAATACACGAAAATTTCTTCAATAATGTGTTATAATATCATATACTTTCACAAACGAAACAAACAGGTGTGAGGTTATTACGAAATTGAAGGAGTAATGACTGATGAACTTTTAACAACTAGTTAAAATTAAGAAGCTGCAGTGATTTTATATTTATGCCTTCGTTATTTAAAAGGTATCTAAAACAAGAAAGCTTATTTGAAAAAAAATGAGTTATCTAATAGTTATGTCCGTAATTACTCTTGATTGATTCAGATGAAAAATGTACTGCCCGCAATTATTCCCAAAACGTATTTACATGATCATATAAATAAATAACAATAAGTTCACTATCCCTTTTTGTTTTACAAAAAACTGTAATTAAATTTTAATAAAAGACTAAAAAAATTAATTTATATAGTAATAATTCATTGTATAAACTTAGGAATTGGCCCAAAATATACGTTGTACATTTATCCCAAAATAAGTCATATTTGTATATAAAATACCTAAAATAAATGATTTGCAAAAAGCTCAATAAAAACGAACAATTTTTTCAAGTACTTTCGTGATGTAAATCCAAAAAGTCGCTGTCCATAAATACTCGCTATCCATATTCACCCCACTCTCCTCCTGGCAAAGGATAATATTTGCAGCGGTTCTTAAAAGGTGCTCCGCAGGGGCCACCGTTTTGCAGATCCAAGGAGATGTAGCCAGCATCTCGTAGACCGGTTTGACCTCAAGGATATAAGCGGTGTCTATTTTACATCAGATGTAGTGGGTTTGGTTGTCAGTTTGGACGTTGAGGTGTGATGAATAATCCTATAGCTCACTGGGGATCAAATATCGTAGACCAGTTTGCATCTCAGCGCTTTATCCAGAGATCTACCCTGACTTTCAATTTTAAAACTATAAATAAAACGATAAAAATTTCATTCTTCACATTAAATATCGTCGAATATTATGTATTTCCTTTCAAGTCAAACTGTACATTATTATTTATTAGTTTTATTACTAACCAATAATAGATTATTGCCTTCATGTGGGAAGATAATGCTGCTAGAGATTTGCATCACTGGCTTTATAATACGCATCTCTCATGCGGGTTGCATCTAATGATGTAGATCCGCGTCACTCTAAAAAAAAATAGAAGTACAAATGTTGATCAAAGATCTTTGATCATGGATAGTATATTAGATTACAATTTTACATTCTTTCTCTGCTGTAGTGATGGTACTATAAAATGTCATTGACGGAGTTTCTTTATTGAGAGTTTACAAAGACAATGTCAGGTACAGTCGATTTACTCTCCGTCACTGAAACCCTTTTACATAAAAATTATATAACAAAAGACATAATAATAGCCATAAAAATTGCCAGTTTCTATTATCTTTCTAAAATATGAGAAAATAGGATTGGGCTACAGAATTAATGTACACAACTATGTCAAAGGTTGAGTAACGTATGCAACGCAGATTTCGATAATCATGATTATCTAAACAGTAATTATCGTTTAAGGTATTAATTTACTTGGTGAAACTGGACCTTAGGCTGGATTCCGCCGCCCGCATCTCGGAACGCATGCTCCGCCGTGCGCGCGGTCTCCCGGACCAGCGTGTGCTGGCGTCCGCGTTGGCCACGGCGGGCCGCCTCAGAGCCGCCGCCGGCCAATTGGGTTGGGCAGCTGCCTGCTGGGAGCAGATGGTGCCGTTGGTGCAGGACGATGAGACGCGTGCCTGGCTCTTTCACGAATTGGGCCGCTGCTCTTTCCAGTTGCACGAGGTAAGTGGAGAACCTTGCGGAATGCCAGCTCACAAAGATTCGAAAGAAGATGAATTAATGTGAGGAGGAATGTAATTTGTAATAAATCACGTTTTGTTTCTTTCTTCTCGTTAAGAGACAATTGAGGATATAGAATTAAAATAATTGTGTAGGATACCCTCTTCATTTGTATTGCTTGAAGAAGAGCTCTTTCATAGAATTCAGACAAAAACGGAATACAATGAATACGAGAAAATATAATTATAATAATATCACATATATTATTTCAAAATTGAAAACTACTTTCACAATTGAAAGGTATTATTTGCTCATTTCATGCAAACACTGAGGAGCTTAATTATGCTACACATGCTATCGCAGTCATACATTACGGAATTAATTAATACATGAGGTGAATTGACATTATTTAAGGCATTAAATATTGAAAACTACTATACGCAAACTACTATACATAAAAATATTAAGAAATTCCTACAACACTACCAAGAATTCCTCTTGATGTTGGCGAGTGTCCTATTGCAGCTGCAAACGGCTCGTAAGTACGGCGAGTGGTCGCTCTCCGCTGCGCGACGTGCAGGTAGCGCTCGCTGGGCTTTGAATGCTGCGTTGCTGAGCGCTCAGACGGAGATGCAAGATGGTCACTACGCCGCTGCGCACACGTTCCTCGAGGAAGCTAGACCTTTCTGCGCGCAGTTACAGGTACGGAGTACAGTAACACAGAGACACATCTCCGGGTTCTCCTTTTTTTTAGCGAATTGAACGCGTCCGACATCGTGTCGATATGCCATACTATGTCCCCCTTCTAATTGAACTGTTTACTACGCCGTACCTAAAAGTACGTTTACACTGGTATACATTTATGAGCAGCTTGTATGAGACACATGGCGATTTGTATGAGCTAGTGCCGTGTTGCACGACAGGTCCTCAAAACATCATTTTGTATGAACTTTATTCGGGATATACATGTCACTCATATGAGTCGCAATCGCGTATGCGTATACGCCGAACCCATAGCCAGTACGCGCTTCGCCATGTTTGTTTACAACCTAGCTGTAATCTCTGTAGTTTATATCATTGTTGTCATGCTTTTTTTTCATAGCCTATTGACTCCTGTAATCTTAAGTATTGAGTGGGAGCACATTATAATTACTAGTTAAGTATAGATTAGTTTATTTCTTTAGTGGATTAGTATATCAGTTTGTGTTCTTCCCTCGCGATACACAAAGAGTTCCCTGACACAAATCGCGACTGTGTAAACGCTACGATATACATGTATGTGGTAGAAGCGTCTGAGCTCATACAAATCGCAAACCTTCGAAAACTTGCGTTACTCGTATATCCCAAACAAGTCGCTCATACATATATATACAAGTGTAAACGTACCTTAACGAAGCACTCGTCGAGATTTTACAACTCTTACAATGTAATTTCCTTTAATTACATTATGTATTTCTCCCAATTTGGTTTTAAAAACTTCAAATTTTTCAAGTCTCTCCTTTTATCCGATTAGTATACTCTTGTCTTTAAAAGTAAATTTACTATTTTTCTTAATTACCGCAAGTATTCACCTCCATACAACGGACAATCCTACGTAAGGTTATCCTCAAATCAGTATTAATATCGCACACGAAGAACGCCGAAACCGTGTACTATCAGACCTTGCCACTGTTGCAGTTCAAACCCAACAGCCGTCGCTCCGTACTCCTATCATTCGTGATAGCAAAGTAGTTGAAAATTGCAAAAAAGATGAAACAGTTTGTGGAGAGACTCCTCCTCCTGATGTTTTCTCAAGCAGATTTTTTAGGAAATGTATAGTAACATATCTAATAAAAGATTTTTTGCTTCCCACCTCTGTCCCACAGAAGTCATATTTTAGAGTAGGTGAGTACACACACACACACACACAAAGTTGTGCCTTCTCATACAAAAACACTCACTCGTCCCCCAAACTGATGAGTTTCAAGAGAGGGAAAGAGATATCTATTGGATATGAGACCTGAGTTATTGCGAGAAGATAATACAACACAAAACAAGATGTCACAAAAACGATCAAATTCTAATAAAAAAATAGAGATCATATGAGTATGATAAATTTGATAAATTAAACTGAAGATATTAGTGTAATAACATTTTTGAGACTGATTGATGGATCTAATATATTTGAGTGTAACAAATAAAAATTGATTGCAATTCATTTCGTGAAGAGGAGGGTATGATGATTCGAGGTTTCCGGGAGGGAAAGATATATTGAGTAACATTATTAGGTAAGATAATAAAATGCAGAAACACAACATAAAATTCAGAGGAGGAATTTAATGTAAGGAGTAGAGAAACTTAAAAAAAATATAAGAATAATCAATCTAATAGCTCGGATGGCAAGGAAAATATTTAAAACAAAGTGGAAACGCGATTTCATTATTACTCACAAAAAATTAGAAAAGCAGCGCCAATTACCAGGCACATTATCTTGGCGATAAAAATTATGTCACTCGGTGTTACTCGTCCCCTGGACAGTTTCGTATCGATACGAAATCCAAGAAGTTCTTATGATTTGAATTTTCAATAAAAAATTTGAGTTTTGTTTGTGTTCACTTAAATTTACAATATTTGCAATGAACAAGAAAGAAATGTGGATGTAGAAACTCGTATGGACTTATATAATATAAATTTAAATTTAGATACTGAGCAGTTCGCAATGTAAACGAATGAGAGTTTGTAATTCATAATATACGAATTTTGTAATATTAAAAAAGAAATAACTTTGTTGCGCAAAAGTATCTCATTAACTGTACATCGAAAATGTGTTTTTTAAAGTGACGTCCAGTGGAGATAAATTTGTTCTTGATTTAGTCGTTTCAAGTTTACTAATCTGACAGTTGCAACGCATAATTGTACTAAACGATATTATTCGCTGAAATACCATGTTTCATCCCTTTTTCATCAGGTCGAGATTCAATTAAAGAGATCGATCTAGGGATGACAGAATGATCACCAACAATAATAGATTTTGTCACTGTCATTATTCGTTGAGGCATAAGGACCGTTCGGTTGCATAGCGGCTATCCTCAGAGCTACAATATCAAAATTACAATAGTTAATGACAGAAATTAAAACTTTAACTACGGTGATGATACAAGAAGAAATGTCTATATTATTATTTTCGTTCCCTTTCTTGCCATCGTGTACTGAAAATTATTTCAATGGTAAAGTTTAAAATTATTTAATAATATTATTATAATTTCTTCTTACTGATAAAATTTATATTTTATTATGTTATTTATTTATTTACAGTTTTTACTATCTATCTGTTCCTAGGCACAAGGTTCACACATTTTACAGATTAAAATTCTTTGTTTCTTTTTCTCTTTGTTTTACACCGTTGAACTGTCGTCTGTCTCTCTTGCGTCTCTGTTGTCTTTTCTCCGTCTTTTCGTTTCTTTCAAATTCTATTATCACTCTATTTTCAGTTTTAATTTCATAATTTACTATTGTAGCGTTCAAAATGGTCGACCGGAAGGGTCTTAAACCTCAATGAAGAATGACAGATCGACAAAATCTTTTGTTTGCCAGATTCAATTATTGCTCGCTCAATGTGGGACTAGCACACCAAGTTAGTCAAATCACTGAGAAGTATAAGTATTTTCTGTAATTTTATCGTAATTGTTTAATGACACTGTGAATTATAATGATGAAAACTGGTGATTTAATTTCTATCTATCAGTTAATAGTGCAGTGTAAACAATGTGCAGGAACTCGCTGAAATGCACAAGATGATGATGAAACTTGGCGGCCGTGCAGAACGCTTTCGTGATTTATGCTTTACACCTCGGAAAAAGTGAAATCTTTTTTTGGTAATGTTTGGTGACATATAAAAGTGATGTAAAAAATACTACGAAAAGTTTACTACAAACCAAAGCAAACCTCTTATCACCTTCGTCATTTAAAAGTTGGTCTTTTTTTGCAAATAAGTGTTTCCTCGATAAGACGTACAATTGCAATTATTTCATGTAAACGACCGGTGAAGTATGTTTTTATAGTTGAAATAACAATATCAACCCGATACTCTATTTATTTATGCCGATTCCAGATATTTTAGTGATTTAATTTCACCTTGATAAAGATGAGGGATAAATAAGAAAACTTTGGTGCACAAAGGACGCTGCTGCAGCGGCGTATATCCGCGACGCGGAGCGTCTCATCCTGACGGATCGCTTGCCCACTGTGGTCGTCAACAACAACAAGAGCAAGAGGGAAGCGGCGCCGACACCTGCTGCCGCTCCAGACAAACGACGTCCGCGAGATTCCGAGGTGAGACGCGCCACCAAACCAATGCCGCGTAAAGAATTCTTGAGAGAACGTAAAAGAGTTTACGGTTATACACACAGAATTTGTTAGAACTCTACGTAACTTTTTTATTCATATTTTTGAACTCCCTAAAACCCTGTTCCTTGACGTTTTCAGGTATTCGTGGCCATTGTCTTTCTTTTTCTCAATTCCTACTTGCGTGAAACCACTCTCATCTACACGTTATTGCATCTCGTAATGTTCCTAATAACGTTAAGTATCTATGGAAATATTTCTACCTCTCTTTTAATGCGATCCATCTTTGTCTATCTTGGAAATTTGTAAGACCGCGATTCTTCATCCTTTTCACAATTCACATCATTTATGTACATAAATATCACAATCAATCAAAATGTGATCCGGGGATTTTGAATAAAAAATTGGAGGGACGATTGTACACACAACGGAAACAAAAAACATTCATGTGTCCGGAAATTTCTCCCTGAGGAGATAAAATGACACCAAGTCAGAGTAAGAACGCAAGACAAAAACCCGCATAAAGTGCTTTATTAGGAGAATTTAGAAAGTTATATAAATGATCAAAGTTGAACAACAACAAATTACAGAATACAGAAAAGAGAAACCCTCAAATACAAAAAATGTGGATTAAAAAAATTGAGCGATGAGCGATGGAGCATTTCTGAATTCTGATTCAGCGCGTCAAAAAATATGAGAATACATATATTTAGTCTTTGGAATAGAACAATTTTGTTGTTGAGTGCCGGTGTAAATGTAAAAATTTATTCTCACAAGCAGATGGGTGGCGCTGGAGAGGGCAGCATGAATACCCTGTGTCTCCCTGCTCGATCGCAACCCACCGTCCCGGTCTCCACACCCGTCTCTGCAGGAGCTGCCACCCCCTCGGCCGCCACTGCCAACTCCACGGCGCGAGTGTCCCGTCGCGGCTCCGGCGTCGTGTCCGCCCCCGTGGCTGCCGCCGCCGCGAGTCCTCCAACTCACGTCCGCTCCGTGTCTGGCGCGCCCTGAGCTCCGTGCTCGCTATCTCCCAATAAAACACACGCTCTTTTGCTACTCTCGTCTCTCTTACTTTGTCTTGGCATTGGCTCGTCATTAGGACAGTAACTCTTCTATGATACAAATTCGTCGTTAACACTACACTTGGATACGAAATGAATTAAAAAGTTTGTCAGCGATACTTTATTACGCATTGCTGGTGTTCTGTTCGCTCATCAAGGGGTGAAATATAAATGCTCCGTACGATGTATTTATCCCCTCTAATTCGTCTCGAAAAATTATTGACGCACTTGTAGAAGACAGGACAAACCCATATCTAATGCTAACATTTTTTGAGGATGTTTCTAGAAACTAACGTAACCACTCCCTCGAAATGGCCATCAGTCTATGAAGATTGGATTGGTGGATTTTTATACAACGTTCTGATATGTTATTTGGTTCGAAGAGAGCTACAAAGTAATGTGTATAGAAGAAATGCATAAAAATAAAAAAGCAAATTGGTATCTACAGAATAAGAAACTTTGTTTATGGCGGTATTTTTCTCCATGTATATTGGAGAAGAAAAAATATTTGTAGGTCCACGCTTACTACTGGTAGTTTTTCAATTAAACTAGAAAAAAAACTTCAAATTTTACATCGTTATCAAGAAATGATTTCTTTTCTCTGAATAGATATATCGTAGAGACCGATTACTCGGCCATTAATGTAAACAGTATTTGCTATGATTATGCTAAAGCATACGCGTGAAATGTGCCCGCGTCAAAAGTATATTTGTCAAATTTAGTAGATTTTGCTACTCGAGACTAAATTTGAAATAATTCTTATTTTGTAAATTGTATAATTACTAATGAGCAGAAATTGTTAATTGCGTTCAAAGGAAACAACCTACCACTCCTTCCCCAAAGTGCATCTCTATTCATGAACTTCAAAATAGCTTTTCTAAGAGATCCCGTCTCCATTTGTTATTCAACGTGATGATAATGGCACGAGTAAAATCCTCACGAAACGGCCTCCTTCCAACTCGTAAGCACTTCTCCACGGAACCAATACTCCTTTGCTTCAAGTCTAAGCGTCTTATGAGAGAAGACATCATCTGCCCTTACAACCTCAAAATTACGATACACTTCACGAAAACGTTTTAACATGGTTGTTTTACAGAGAGAGACTCAATAATAACTATGATGTGGGAAAGCGAAGAAAAAATACAATAGCTACTTAAATACATGAAGGAAAATATGCTCTCCGTACAAAATATTAGTCACCGCTAACAAGAGTACAGGTAGATCAGACCGGAGGTGGTTCCGTGATGTTACAAGAGTGTTTTTTGTACCATTACTCATTTAAATATTATAGGTGCAAAAATTGATACAAAAATAGTTTTTTATTTTTTGTAGTATGTACATATTAGAGATAAAATCATATTGTTGAATATTCTATTCCAATTTTTGTTTTAAAAATAGTAAGTACATTTTTTTCGTCCTAAAATAACTTTTAGACTTTTGGACGATAAAAATCAAATGAAAAATTTAAAAACTATGGGAAAAGAACCTTCTTAATAATAGAATTTCTGCTCATATGCTAAGAATAGCAAAAATTCAAAGAATACTTTTCCTAGTTGCGAAAGGAAACTTCATGCTGCTTTTCGCGCTGAGAAACAAAGAAACTAAGAATAAAAAATTCTCGTTACACAGTGTTGTCTAGGTGAGTGGTGGTTACAAGGCGTGATAACGCCGGGGAGTGACTAATATTTTTCCGATGAGCTTGTTCATATGATGATTATATGTTTGTTGTCGTTTACGTCACCAGCGAAGGCATGACACGGGAAAATTTCAATATACAATTATTAACATCAATGAAATTAAAACATAATTGATATGGATGTAATAAAATATTGTAAAAAAAAATGGATGAATCTCTAAAATTCGTTGCATCTTATAATACACATAAACACAAGTATATTTCATTTCCAGTCGACACATTCACAAGGTAGGTAATTCTAACTACATCCTCCCCATCACCGTTGCGAGTGAGTAGGAAGAAACAAATGACGTGCGCAGCGGAGAGGTGACGTCAGAGGCTTTTTGTGGGAGGCGTAGCAGAGAGCGAGGGAGAACAGCCTCTTATTGGCTCACGGATGGCACAGGGCGACGGAATCCTCGGTCTCTCAGAGAGCAGGGCATTAATATGCATTTGAGGCGGCGGCGTTTACAGACGACGCATGCTCGGCTGCGTAGTAAGCTGCCACTATAGGCGCTACTGTCGCACAGTGGGTCTGATGCAGAAAGCGTAATGGAAGATATGCTGTCTCTATAGAATGGGGATAACGGACATTGTGAATGCTATTGTTGCAAAGAAAAAGAATCAGTGGATCACATACTTTATGAATATGAAATTGACAACGAGAAGAGAAAGAGATTTTGGTGGGAGAACAACACAGCATATGGTTATGGCAACAAGATTATGAGGACGTGATGACAATATGTTACGCTCTAAAATCAACTGACGCTCAGGAAGTATATCGCTTCCGCCTCGTCGATGGCGGGGACGCAATGTGACGCAATAAAGAATACAAGATTAAAACAGAAACGCTTAGAACTTATATCAGTAAGAGAAACAAAGAAAGAGACTAAATTATCAGATATATAAACCGGGTGTAGTAAGAAAATTAAATAAAAAACACTTTAAATCAGGAGACATTCAATTTACTAAATGACTTTCTCAACAAAAGAATAATCAATAAAATTAAATTGAAAGATTTCATAGTAATTGGGTACCCGGGGAAATTGGCATATAAATATCCAGAAATTTGAGAAAAAGAAAAACTTTTGTACGCATCATTATTCATGAAGCTTCGAAAGTTCCCTAAATCATATTCATTAAGACACAAATGTCCCCTATTTTTTTCGTTCCTTTTCTGCCCAACCGGACAGAGAAAATCACAGAAATGGAGTATCGTGCCTTAGAGTATTAAAAAGTGTATAATGTCTTGTGTTATAATCATAACCATTTTATAACAGTTGTGCAATTATTCATAACTGTTACGTACTGATGTTTTGTTTACATTTTCTAATACAAAAGATATGAAACCGAATGCAAACTTTTCGTAAAAGTTAAGTCTAATTTTTCCTCAATCTAGTTTTAATCGTGAAAAAAATTGAAAACGAGATTTTTGCGGAAATATCTGTTTTGGAGACTCCTTATTCCGAAAAAGTGGTTTTTGGCTGGACGTCCGTCCGTCTGTCTGTCTGTCCGTCCGTCTGTGTGCAGTACTCCTGACCGAATGGAAAAATGTTTTCTTTTCATTTTTCGTATTTACGGCAAAATTTACTTCTGACATATGCACGCTCTCTTAATTTTCGTTTTACTTGAACACAAAAGGCATGAAGGTCAAATTACATTTTTGAATATTATTTTAAAAACTGGTCCCACGATTGTACTTAAATTTTCTGTACGTGAAGTACAATTAGTATGCATTACAACCGCTTTAGCGGTATTTCGCTTGAAAGTTTCGTATAGACGCAGTAAAATAATTTCTATCTGCTACATTTACTATTTCAAGAACCTTGAATATTATTTAACATGGATGAAGCAGAGGTAGAGTAAAACAATATTCTGAATATTTATTTTACTATCAAATCTATAATAAAAGACACTAAGAAGTTGAATTATTGGCTTTGAGCCCAACGAAAATGTTATAGTTCATTACTTTACCATATCCATTTTTAAATAATGTGTTTTTTCTTGCACTCATTACATACACTTGTTATATTACGTACATGTTTATGGTGCGTAATTTTAAGTTTGCCAATGGTGTGAATCCAAAGAGTATATGTTCGTAGATGTGCCATTTTAATATGTAACTTTTAAAAGGAGAACAGAGGAATGTCTTCATCTTATGTTTTTTTTCGTATCGTGAACCTTCCTCCCACGCGACCTCAACGCCCTACTCGTATTCTCTCATCGGTGACGTTGCATCTTCAGCTGAGTAAGCTCACGTATCAGATGTGTCCACTGATCCTTTTGCCTGATGTTCTTGTTATCTGGAGCATACTGTGTGACATATTTATATGTTCGTGCATATTATTTGATGCGTGAGGGTGTTATTTTATATTATTACTTATCGATTGAAAATTTAGCTTGGTTACGTGCTTTTCTTGTTTTGTTTTGAAGGTAACGTGTGATAAATCTTTTTGTTCATTTTTCGTGATTTTTTAAATTCAATGCTTTGTAGCAGTTTCAATCGTTTAAAATAATATTATTGTAAATAATATATTTTAGCACTTAAAGATTTTTTGACGAGATAGATAAGGAGCGTTACGAAATAACAGGAAGTAAAGAAGACAAGATTAATGTTTACTAATATAATTTTTCAATTTCAAATTGCAAAAATGTTAACTCTTTAGTATTTAATTAAATTACATACGAATATTGATGGCCTGCTGGCTTTGTTGTCGCGTTAATAATATCCTAATTATCATTATATTTATTAATAAATATATGTCTTGAAATAGAATACAAATCTTATTAATCTTATCTCCCCCAAAAACGAAAGAACAGAATTTGTGAATTAGAGATTCTTTTATATAAATTATTTCTTTAATAAACTTTTTAAATAGAGTAAAATGAAGACGACCAAAATGAAGAGGACCAAAATATATAGTAACATGTTAAATTAATCTTTCTCCCAATAGAATGCTTTAATGTCGCTCTAGTGCAGACTGAGAAAAATATATCAGAGAGTATGTGCAATGATTTTCCACCACTAGTTTCTTAATGCGATCACTGCATGAATCAAATATTTTGGCCCAGACTTTTGATTTATGTGACACTGTGAGTCGTCTTCTGACGCCATGACCGTCCATGCCGTTTGCACAATGATTATTGTTCCCTCTGCGCGCATGCATTTACCCTCCTGGTCGCCATCCTTCGGTTATGTCTTAATCTGCACGCTCATCGTAGACTCAGCTTTGTTTCTCCATAACTTGGCTATCTTTATCGTAGAATCACTACTAACAATAATTTTGAAAATAATTTAAACTTGTTACATATTTTTGTCGTCATAATCTATTGAACATATTTCACATTAAATGTACTGCAGATGTTAAAGCAAATAGCGAACTATTTTTGTTGTTCTTGCTTGGTGAATCCGCCACTACCTTGCCTCATACGCAGTTTTCAAATGCTTTTTGAAAATAAATTATCTGAATTCTCGTGAAATATATGACAGTCTTTACAAAAATTAGTTTTTTTAATTGAGCGTAAAATACATTGAACAATGCTGTTTCATTAAAACTTCTTTGAGATGTACGTTGTTACCAGCTCAAATTCTAAAATAAAAAATATGTGTTGCACTGTAGGTCTCTTTTATAATTTTGGTTAAGTACTCAATCCTGAACTGCTACCTCTTGAAAAAAGAAATTGATGTTTATGTTGTGCGTTGAAGTTAATTTAGCAGTATTTAATTTAGTACTTAAAAGATTCAAATAAAATTTTAATCATATTTAAACCTTGAGACAAAATGAATGAGATTATTTAACGAATCACTTTTTTCTTTTTTTCTTCGTGTTTCACGTTCGCTCAGCTACTTCGATCCGTTTGAGACGAAGGCGGTGAGACCAGCGCAGTGAGACGCTCCGGAGTTCATTCTGTTGTCACAGTTCTCATGTAACTTTACATATTTTACCGAGAAATTCTGCCCAACAAGAGGTGATCATACAAAAACACGTTATCTCGAAAAGGAACATGTAAAATATAAAAAAAATTGGAATTCTTCAACATATCTTTCAATGCTCTAAAGCAGGGCCGTGGACAGACATCACTGACCACAGGGACCGTTCTGCTCCCCCTCCCTCCCACTCTGCCACTACCACAACTCAACAATATGATAAACCCAAAAGCACCAATAAAAAATCATCAATAACACACTTTAACGCTTGTATCAATGCACTCATAAACAAAAATGATAATGCTGTTGTTGTACTTATTGTATTTTTGTAGGACAATCACAGAAGTCAGATAGACTAGACGATTAATCCGATGATGGAACATTACAAAATACGTATAGTCTCTCATACAAATCTTTCTTCGTAAATTATATACTTGAGAAACAGTAAGATCTGTCATGGCTAAAACCCCGGCTGCCCCTCCCCTTCTTGACGGACGTGCTATAAATATAATATTTCATTTGTTTGATTTGCTCTATCCGATTATGCAGAAAAGGCACGCAAATTTCCTGGAAAATTTGCGTATTCATGCATATATTCTTCTTGTTCATTTTTTTGTACAACTGTTGACACTTGTCGCTGAATCATACTGATTGTATAATACAATCCACCCCGCATGGATTACCACAATAGTTCACTAGTCTGACCCTCGACCAAGACAAATAATTTGTTTCTCTAAGCAACGCATACCGCCCTGTAGATGAATTTTCTTGTTCATCTCCTTCCGCACCGAGTATGAATAACGCTGTAACTCAAAAGAGCGGGAGTTAATGAAGAACCGGGGAAGTTTCAGTGAAGCCGTCCGCGCCTTTCACACGATACAAACAGCCGTAGCGCTCGCTCCCTTTGTTGATCGGCTAATAAACTTACCTCCTACGATGCAAAGGAATAGAAAAGCACTTCCTTAGCTCAGGAAGGCACCGCGCCCCGCTTTCCAACTCAAGTGTAGTGCGTTGCCATCACATTACTATACTCCGAGTCATGTAACTTTCTCCGAAAATTATGCAAAATGGCTGCCTAACACGAATTGCCAACTTCTACGAATTCAAGTTGTATCCGAATAAACATTAATAGTAGTCAAAATAGCGAATATTTACTGCAAAGAAATACAAGTTAATAACACAAACTGACACGAGGTAATATTAGTTTCAAACTCTCGATGCAGAAAGAACAGATTACACCACAAAAGCACGCAAACTGAATTTGTGTCCGAGGTTGGCGATGGATTTAATTTTTCAGAAATTCGAATGTCCTGCCAACATAACGCGAGAAGAATTTGGATTTTCGGTAGGGGTGAAAGAACACCCGGAACGAAGAAACAGTTCATTTGGTTGTTGGAATCTGAGAATATTAGCTAATATTAGCTATACTTTTATTTTAAAAAATATGAGGCTAGCATTAAGGCAGTATGAACGACCTGACGGCTTTTATGAAATCCTTCTTTTTTCTTTAATGAAAAAATATCATTATCTATCTAGTTGTCGAAAAAACGTCGGACCTTTCGGGATTAATATTTGTGTAAAACCTTCTCAAAGCTCTTATGTATAGTATATATCAAGAGACAACGTTTTAATAAATTCTAATGTAAATCTAACTGATATTGGTTTAAAAAACTATCGCCCTTCTCAGAAATTAAATATTAAAAAAAAACTGAACGAAATTCTCCTTGTCTTTACGCACAATTCAGAAATTATTCAACAAAACAATCTCAAAACTAGAGAACTCTAGTCAAACTAGAAACCATTATCCGAATACAGTATTTCAGTTTAAATGGTATAATTAATAATTCGCTGTTTTTCTAAAGCACTATAATTCATTACATTTTACTATAAGGATTATTTTGATACAAACTATAAAACACATTATTTGAATGTTTTAGAATTGGGTGTGTACGCTTTATTAGCGCCTGGCACGTTCGTACTACCTTAAATTAGTAGTGTGCGGATTCTCGGCTAAACTAATGCCCACTCCTTCTATTTCATGATTAGTACTAATAGTCCAGGAACCAGGGAAATTTTATATAGGTCCGGCCTTGTAAAAGGTCACGGAGAGTTTATTTTTGGCACACTTCTTGAGATGGACGTTCTAATGATAATGCTAAGTTTTCGACCTCCAAGCTCTGCCGCTGGCCCCGCCATCTTGAAAAAATGGAGGCAAATTTGACTTTTTCGCAAATATTTCTTTTCCGGTTAGAATTACGACCAAAATAGTTATTATAAAAATACAGATTGTTTAATTTCCAACATTT